>JAWIIG010000070.1:0-412760 GCA_033557465.1 Ichthyophis bannanicus
GGCTGCAGTGGTCATTGCGAGCTGCAAGGGGTTAAGCGAGCTCTTCGGGAGGGCAGTTGCAGTATGGAATTAGCGTAGTCAAAAAAAAAAAATAAAGGGCATTACTAGTGCTTGAAAGACCTGTTCGGAAGTCTTTGGCTCTAGTAGCTGTCTCATGTGGTGCAGTATCCGAAACTTTGTGGTAAATCGCCTTGACTGTGTTGCTTATCTGGGCATTAATGTTAAGATGTTGCGCTGGAGCGTGATTACCAAGGTATCGTATCGTCAGATGGTGAAGAGCTCTGCATCGCATACCTCCCAGTGATGTGGGGGAGTGACAGGTGAAGGCCTGAATCTCTGCTGATGAAAGAAGACATCCATCTTTTTGAAATTTATTTTGAGCTTCTGTGGTATGTAGCCAATCCGTTACGGCATCGAAGCAAGTAGCCAGCCGAGAGAGGTCTGGGTGATCCGTGGATATTGGTGTGAACATCAGAACATCATCAGCGTATACTAGGCAGTCAATGGTGAAGGACAGGATGAGGTTGCAGATCGGTTGCATATGAAACATTGAACAATAGGGCTGAGAGTGAAGATCCTTGCGGAACGCCATTATCTTGCGGGAAAGGAGTGGATATAGAGGAACCCGAGTGGAACATGCTGCCATCTGTCATGTAGGTCTGAAGAGCACCCGGCGAAGTGACATGCCGTGGATTCCCTTATCGGTGAGGCGGGATAACAGTAATTCGTGGCTGACGGAATCGAAAGCTGCCGCAATGTCTAAGAAGATGAGAGCAAAACCTTGCCTGATATTGTCCAGACCTATGGTTAGTGTGCGGAATAAGGTTGTCAACAAAGTTTTCTACGCCCATGTGACTCACGGAATCCATGCTGGCCGGGGTCAAGGGCTGCGGTGATTCTCGCTATGCTGGTTCAGTTGACGGTGAAATATTTTTCCATAATTTTAGCTAGTAGCGGGTCCGCTGCTCGAGATTGGCCCACCATTTTGAAAACCCCCCCCCCCCTCCTTTTTTTTTTTTTTTTGGGCGGGGTGTCCAAACTTATTGTTTTTCAGCAGCGGTTCTGACTGATGTTATTTGCTTCAGGCTTTGGGGGAAGGTTCCGGACTCTAGTAGTTTGGTCAGGAAAGGGGCTCAGCAAGAAGGGGTTGTCAAATATCATATTTTTTGATAAGTGACTCCACAATTTGACATATTTCAGTGACATTTATATATTTGTCAACTCAGCAAGCCCCTACCATCTGCATCTTATTGGCTAACCACTAATACAGTCTTATTGACCTAGCTGCTGTGCTCAGGCAGCACACGTGGGTTTTTACTAACATCCTTTATTTTTCTTTAGCTTTATTTTGAGGCAGCCATGAGGCTCTTACACAAGTGATCAGCCTGACTCTTCCCCCCAAGCCATGAGGCTCTTAACATAAAAGTAATCAGCCTGCTAAGAGAAGGACATTAAGATTTCAGTAGACACCCTTCCCCCACTCCAGGTTCTGAGCACCAATATCCCCTAGCCCAGAAAATCAACAGACCAGAGGGCACACCGGTTTGGACGGGGTCACCCAGGTTAACCTTCCCCAGGGTGGGCTGGCTGATTGGTGGAACAGGAAATACCTGTGGCAAAAAGGGATTATAGGAATGGAGTTTAAAAATTGTACCTGTATATAAAAGGCATTGGAAGGGACGTCCCCTACGGGGCTCAGGACTCTGTGTGGAGGTTGATGGGTTATCTCTGTCTGGGCCTGTGCGCACATTAAAAGTTCCTGTTTGCATTCCAGCCTGTCTGTGAGTTTTCCTTCTGTGGGTGAGTGATTGAATAAGAGCTTTTCACAGCGTTTGCCATAAACATTTCAACATAACTCCATATTCTTACATGACAGACTATATGCAAGAATGCAGTTTACCGTGTTCTTCTGACATCTTTTATCCCCTTTATGGTAGTACATACTGATGTCAGTCCTTATCTATCTTTGTATGTTCAGGTGGTCAATGGTTTATTTACATTTGTGCTTGCTCCATAAGACCTTTGCATTGCAAAAGATCAACAGAGCAAGGATTCTCTCTTTTATTTAATATAGCTTTATAACTTAAGACCAACCCTGACCTCTGCGAAACTTGTTTTTCTGTCTTGCATACATTTTATGCTGAGGGCTATTGTACATTGATTGGAAACCAACTAAACGATAGCTCTCCAGATTTCGTTTCTATAAACAGACACAGCTTTAATCTTTTTATGTCGTATATGGGGGTCAGCCCCACTTGACTTTCTTTTAATAATTGTTGGCTATAATGGTCCATGCAGTATGCCTTCTAGCTTTGGGTTTCTGTTCTTTCTGTCAATCCTTATCATAAAGGACCACAAAAGATAAGGGGGGGGGGGGGGGGTTCCGCGCGGGGTTATGTGCTTAACAACAGCCCTAACGAACCACTATCTCTAAGTTGCATGACAAGAGAGTGAGATAAGAATCTAAAGTGCCAGACAGTCGTTCGCAAAAAACACATCTAGGACCGGCTAAAATACTGAACTTACATTTTGCTTAATTTCCTGCCATTCTGTAAAAATAACAATTTACATTCTTCTATCACCTTTGTGTAGATGCTTTTGTAAAAACCTGTCATGCCCTAATTACCCGCCTCTAGATGGAGGGGGGTGGTTATTAGAGGAACTTTCCCCTATCCGTCTGTAAACAAACTAGTTTCCCTGCAGTGTCTTCTGGGAAACGTAGTTTTGTTAGAGAGTATGTACTGTGCTTTTATCAGGGTAGAAAGTTGTAGTCATGCTCATCGACCTGGTAAGGCAATATGCCAGACAAATTTATTTTGCTCACAAAATGGTTCCGAAAAATACCCCATATAGTGATTATTTCTGCAGGATTCTTCAAAGTACTAATTTTGTGTCCGTAAAGCAAACCCACAAAACAGAAATGTCTGCTTAAAGGTATTCTATAGTTCAGGATTCTTCAAAGTACAGCATTGTCCATAAAGCACTAAAACAAATCAAGCCTAATGTCTGTGGCAGCTTAGCTTCTATTCAGCCTCAATCCTTTCTCGGTTACATTTCAAATAAAAAGTTAAACAAAACTCCAAAGAGGAAAACAACACTTCAGCCTGTAAGCACAAGTCTCGCCAGGCTTCTCAGGTAGAACACAGGGGCAAAAGAAAGCTTTTTCTAGAGCTAGTTCAGCTTCCCCAGTCTCACAATTCAGGCAGCAGGTGGTTAACAAGCTTATATCACAGTTCCTGGCTCATTGTTCCTTTATACCAGTAAACTTCCCCTTTGAAAGCCCGTGGGAATTACAGTCACCCTGCCTGTTGCCTATGGGTACCTTTTTCCAGGAGGACTTTCTTTCAAGGCTGGCTTTTCCTCAACACTCCCGTGTCCTAAAGCCTGGCAAAAAGAACAATCCATGGGGGTGTCCTCGTCATTCAGCTCCACCTCAGGCTCTCCTAGCTGCATGGATTCTGACTCCCCGTCTTGCTGACAGTGCTCAGCTAACAGCCTCTCGGTGGATCTAGGAGTCTCTCTAGTTCCTGGCTCCAATCTCGGTTGCAAACATGCAATATGCAAATTAGCACTTTCTGCTCCGGGAAGCTCAGTTCCTCTGCTCTGCTCAGCACTAGTCAGGGTTCTCTTGCTTGTATCTGTACCTCTGTTCGTATCATCCTCTCTTCCTCCTTCTCTTTCCCCCTCCTCTTTCCTATAGTCTAGCATAGGCTTATATTTCCAGGGTTCTAGCCCCACCTCTTCCCTTCCCAGGTGATGGTAATCACCCTGCCTTCCGGCACCTGAGTAATCAGAGAATTTACTGAAGTAGGGGTTTTGGACCTTGGATCTGTATTCTCTCTCCCTTATTCCACCAGGGCATGCACTGAAACCTGTGCCTTGTAGAGGTTTTCTGGTCCCTGGGAGTGGCTGTGTCTTCGTTACCCTTTCTGTCCAGTTTCTCTTTAGCTGCATTGGTGGTATAGGGGAAGCATATCTGCCTTCCAAGCCGTTGACCCAGGTTCATTTCCTGGCATGCAGCGTTCCATCCTCCAGCTTTTGTGTCGAATATCCAGGTGGGTGCCCATGTGAGCAGCAGCGATCATCACACGGTGTGGTTTGAGATAAAGGCCAAGGTGGAATCCAATCACAGCAAGCTCAAAGTCCTAGACTTCAAAACCACTGACTTCAGTAAAATGGGCAAGTACCTGAAGGAGGAGTTGATAGGGTGGGAGGGGATAAGGGAAGTGGAATTGCAATGGGCTAAACTAAAGAAAGCAATAAAAGGTGCAACAGATATATACATAAGGAAAGTAAATAAAAAGAAGTGGAGAAGGAAACCTATTTGGTTTTCCAAAGAAGTGGCTGCACAAATAAAGGCAACAACCACAGCTTTCACAAAATTCAGAAGTTCCCAAACAGAGGAACACAGAAAGAATACAAAATCAAACTAAAAGAGACAAAAAGAGAAATAAGGATAGCAAAATCAAAGGCAGAAGAAAAGATGCCTAAAGATGTGAAGTGTGGCGACAAAACCTTTTTCAGGTATATTCGGGAGAGGAGGAAAATCAGAGGTGGAATTGCAGGACTCAAAAGCGCTGGGAATGGACTTGTGGAAAGTGACATTAAAACGCAAACATGCTAAACAAATACTGCTGCTCGTTTTTTACTATTTATTTATTTGTTTTTATATACCGCACTTTTTAAAATCAGTACGGTTTATATATAACGTGAACAATAAACGGGTTACATAGAACAGCTTACATTGAATTGGAAATAAAATGAACAGTGAACAGTAAAACAGTAAAAGATCAAACTAGAGAAAATCCTGGAGAAGGACCATCTGTGACTGACAAATAATCAAATGGGCATGGAGTAGATACCACACCATTCACAAAAGATGATGTGTTAGAACAGCTTGCAGAACTGAAAGTGGACAAGGCCATGGGACCAGATGGGATACATCCCAGGATACTGAAAGAGCTCAAAGAGGTTCTTGCAGGGCCTTTAAAGGATGTTTTTAATAGATCCTTGGAGACAGGAGAAGTTCCACAGGACTGGAGAAGGGCTGATGTGGTACCTCTCACAAAAGTGGTAAAAGGGAAGAAGTGACAAACTACAGGCCCGTGAGCCTTACCTCGGTGGTGGGAAAAATAATGGAGGCGCTCCTGAAAGAGTGAATAGTGGACTTTCTCAAAACCAACAGGTTGCATGATCGGAGGCAACATGGTTTTACCAAAGGACGATCTTGTCAAACAAATCTGATTGAGTTCTTTGAGTGGGTGACAGAGAACTAGATCAGGGGCAATCGATGCATGTGATCTACCTGGATTTCAGCAAAGCCTTTGATACTGTTCCTCACAGGAGACTTATCAATAAACTCAACAGCTTGGGGATGGGTCCCAAGATGGTGAACTGGATCAGAAATTGGTTGACTGACAATAGAATGTAACAGTAAACGGAACTCACTCAGATGAAAGGAAGGTGATTAGTGGTGTGCCCGAGGGTTCGGTCTTGGGACCAGTACTGTTCAATATATTTGTTTGTGATATTGCCAAAGGGCTGAATGGAAAAGTCTGTCTTTTTGCAGATAATTCCAAAATTTAGAAACATAGAAACATGATGACAGAAAAAGACCACATGGCCTATCTAGTCTGTCCTTCCATAACAACAACTACAACAGTCCACTTTTTATCTTTAGAGATCCTTTGTGTTGGTCCCATGCTTTTTTGAATTCAATTACAGTCCTCATCTCTACCACCTCCACTGGGAGACTATTCCATGGATCCACTACTCTTTCCGTAAAGAAATATTTCCGCATATCACTCCTGAATCTATCTCCCTTCACCCTCATCCCATGTCCCCTCGTAGCAGAACTTGCTTTCAATTGAAAGAGGCTCTCTCCCTGAACATTTATGCCACGGAGGCATTTAAACGTCTCAATCATATCACCTCTATCCCGCCTTTCCTCTAAGATGTACATATTAAGATCCTTAAGTCTGTCCTCATATGCTTTATAATGAAGCCCACTAATCATTTTAGTAGCCACCCTCTGCACCGACTCCATCCTGTTCACATCCTTTTGAAGGTGCGGTCTCCAGAATTGCACACCATACTCCAAATGAGGTCGCACCAAAGACTTATACAGAGGCATTATCACCTCCTTTTTTCTGCTAGCCATTCCTCTCCGTATGCACCCAAGCATCCTTCTAGCTTTTGCCGTTGCCTTTTCTACCTGTTTAGCTACTTTAAGATCATCAGACACAACCACGCCTAGGTCCCGCTCTTCTTTAGTGGACAAAAGTACTTCACCTCCTATACTGTATTGCTCCCTTGGATTGCTGCAGTCCAAATGCATGACCTTACATTTTTTAACATTAAATCCCAGCTGCCAAATTCTAGACCATTCTTCAAGCTTAGCTAGATCCCTCCTCATATTATCTACCCCTTCCAGATTGGACTCCCCTGAGGGAATGGATAACATAAGGAAAGATCTACAAAAGCTGGAAGAATGGTCTTATGCTTGGCAGTTAACATTTAATATGAAGAAGTGCAGTGTAATGCATTTGGGAAGCAGAAATTCAAGGGAATTGTATGCGATAGGGGGCGAGAGATTGATGTGCATGGACCAGGAGAAAGACCTCGGTGTGGTGGGGACAAATGCAGTGACAGAATTCAAAATGGCATGGGACAGACACAGTGGATCCCTTTACGGCAACAGGATAAATCAAAATAAGCATAACTATTTCTTATAGCTGAACAAATAGGGGTGACCTACACAGAGCAGTGGGTACACCCCTAAACAAAGGCATGAGGAGGGGTGACCTGCACGGAGCAGTAAGTGCACCTACTCTTGTCGCCTTGCTGAGCAGACTAGATGGACCATACTGGTCTTTACTTGCCGTCATATACTATGAGACTGTGAGTGAAGCTTCACCTCTGACCCTTTTCAAATCTAGGCTGAAAACTCACCTCTTCGAGGCTGCTATTGGATCCTGATCTGCTTAGTCTCCCGCTCTCTAATTATGTTTTCTTTACCGTTCCCTTCCCCTTGAGTCCCCAGCTGTTGTGTTGCCTGTCGTGACTAGACTGTAATCTCTGCTGAGCAGGGACGGTCTCTTACGTGTCTCTGTAGAGCGCTGTGTATGTCTTGTAGTGTTATACAAATGATCAGTAGTAGTAGAAGGTTTCCAGGAAAGTAAATTATCAAGTAAGTAGCATGTTGCCTTTCCAAGAGTCCACAACACTTCCTCCCTTTGCCGTACCTATTGCATTTCCTTCACTTTCCTTTAATATTATTTCTTTAAAAGGATTTATATACTGCTTTATCCTGAAATCAAAGTGGATTACACGTCAAACAAATCAAATTAAATCATTTCCACAGCAAACAAATCAAGTGGCTGGATACGGGGTGTGAGCATGCAGTGGAAGATCGAGGTGTGAGTGGGGTGAGGAGGTTGATCGTGTGGTGAGCTGTATACAGTATGAGCTATGTACAGGAACTATTTACAGTTTTTACATATTTATATTTACGTTTACACTTGCATTTACATTTTTTACATATTTATATTTACGTTTACACTTGCATTTACATTTTTTACATTTTGTTTGGACAGTTCCTGTGATTTTATTGTAGTGTTCCGTGAAGAGTGTAGCTTTTAGCATCTTTCAGACGTCTTTGATTTCTTTTGTTGATCTGATGTACTCCTCACATCCCAGTCAAGGGACTTATTTACCTTCTCTCAGTGCCGTCTGCAGACGATGAGTCTTTCTACTTGCAACCTTCCAGCTTTTCCACCATTGCTTCTCCTGCTGACCTAAAGGTTTAAATTGTTGTTTGTGGCAAGGACGCCTATCCGGAGTTTGGGGGAGCACAAAGAGGCAAGGAATTCACCCTAGTAAAGAAACCATTAACATGAAAGAAAACACATAGCATTCCTGCCCCTATTATAGCCCACAACATCAGGGGGAGAACCATCAAATATATATCAAATAAACTTAGACCTGACAGGAACTAACAACCGGGCCAAAACCTATTACAGTGAAGCTGAGTCCATCTCAGCGGGGCGGGGAGCACTCAAAAAGGCCAGCAACTCTGATGGCTCATAAAAAATATAAGAAACATAATTTAACCTAGGCATACATTTGCATGGAAATTTCAGAAAAAATTGGCCCCCCAACAACAAAACACCTGATTTGTCCAAGGAAACTCAGAAAAGAAGGAAAGAATTTTTATTGCACAGTACTACCTTTTAATTTTCAAAAGGGAGACTATGATAAAATGAGGAAAATAGTTGGGAAAAAACTTAAAGGAGCAGTTGCAAAGGTTAAAGATTTACATCAAGCATGGGTGTTGTTTAAAAATACTATCTTGGAAGCCCAGACCAGCTGTATTCCACGCTTTAAGAAAAGTGGAAGGAAGTCCAAAAAACTGCCAGCATGGTTTAAAGGTGAGGTCAGAGAGGCTATTGTTGCCAAAAAAGCATCTTTCAGGAAATGGAAAAAGGAGTCAAATGATGAAAACTGGAAACAACACAAGCACTGGCAAGTTAGATGAAGGCATTGATAAGGCAGGCAAAGAGAGAATTTGAGAAGAAGCTGCTGTGGAAGCAAAGCACATAATAAAGACTTTTTCAAGTATATTTGTAGCAACACACCTGTGAGAGAGCCAGTTGGACCATTAGATGGTACAAAGGTAAAAAGGGCAGTAAGAGGGGATAAGGCCATAGCAGAGAGAATGAATGAATTCTTTGCTTCCGTCTTTACTGATGAAGATTTAGGTATCTTACCCATGACTGAAAAGGTATTTAAAGATGATGCTGCAGAAGAATTGAAAAAAATATTGATACACCAGGAAGATGTATTACAATTATTTGATAAACTGAAGAGAAACAAATCACCTGGACCAGATAGTATACATCCAAGGGTGTTAAAAGAACTGAAATATGAGATTGCAGACCTACTATTAGTAATCTGTGAACTATCATTAAAATCATTTGCTATACTTGAAGACTGGAGGATCGCCAATGTAATGCCAATTTTTAAAAAGGGTTCCAGGGGTGATCCGGGAAACTACAGACTGGTGAGCCTGATGTAAGTACCGGGAAAAATGGTAGAAACCATTATAAAGAATAAAATTATTCAGCATGTAGATAGTCTTGGCTTAATGGGAGACAGCCAACATGGCTTCAGCCAAGGAAGATCTTGTCTTACTGATCTTTTATGGTTTTCTGACGGTGTGAATAAACAGGTAGACAAAGGTGAGTCAGTTGATATAGTGCATCTGGACTTTCAGAAAGCCTTTGACAAGGTCCCTCATCAGAGACTTTTGGCAAAATTTAAAAATCATGGGATAGGAGGCTCAGGAACTGGTTAAAATAGGGCTAAATGGCCAATTTTCCAAATGGAGAAAGGTGAATAGTGGCTTAAACTTGGAACTGGATTGGTGGAGTCTTCTTTAATTGCCATCTTAACTTAACCCTCCATTGCCCGTGTTCCCTGTAAAATTGCAAGTTCAGTGCAGACCCCCTGCACTGCACAGTTAATTTACTTGTATAAAGTTACTCTGCTGAAACCATGTTTTATTGTATTTTCAGTGCAGACCCCCTGCACTGATCAGTTATGTTTAATGTAAACCGCACTGATCCCAAAGAGCGCGGTATATAAGAAAGTTAAATAAATAAATAAATAAAAATAGTTATCTCCAAGTTATAATGCCCTGTTCAATGTAATGTTCCATGTAAACCTCACTGATGTCGAATAGCGCGGTATATAAGAGAAATAAATAAATAAATCTTAGCTCTTTGTTTGCTGATTGGCTATATCCCCAGTGGAATGAATCCCTGTCACTTTTTACTGACATCATCTCGACACCATTACAAAAGTTCCGCCCTTCGGACAGCTTTTTTGAAAGCATTTATAAAATGGAATCTCGAAGAGCAGGAATCGTTTGATTACTGCGCTTGAGGCAGAGCTCGGTCACTTTGTGCTATGAGCTCAAAACACAGTTCTGTGTCCACTTCCTGGACTACCGTTGTCCATCTTCAGGATTATCTATGTTTTTAACACTATCCACCTTGATTTCTGGAACATAAACTTTGCATTCAGCTGGATCGTTGGGCTATTGGCGTTTGTCATTCATAGGTAAGTCTAATGTTTTATTCTTATTGTGTGTTTCACTTATATGTAGATTTAACACATTTCTGGTGACTTGTTCACTTCCAAACAATAAAAAAACAGAGATTTCTGGTTCAAGAGAGGTGCTTTCCCTTTCAAGACAAATACGCCAACAAAAATTAATTTTGTTTTAACTAGTTGTTGTGTGGTTGGATATCTTTTGTTTAATTTTGTAGTCTGACCTCAATTTAGTGCAATGATCATGTCCTGGCAATGTCCCAGTTTTTATACTATTTCCTACTCTTTCCATTTTTAATTGGCTTTCTTTTGTTTGATTGGTTTATGTGTCAAATATGTGTGCATCTATAGTCCAAAGCCATTTCACTGGCCACTTTCCTTTCAGAGATATTGGACATTAAGGGTAAGGGTGTCAGTAATGTTGACCACAACTGTAATCACTTGCTGAACTTTGTTATTGGCTGACCCCGAGTTGCAATAAAAATTTGAAGTCTCAAAAAAAAGTATTGGGGAAGTGGTGATTTTCTGCTCTTTATCTAATAAACACCTGTTCTAATTTTATTTTGCATCGGGATGTTTTATCAGTGTTTATCAGTTAAAACCAGCCTTCTCCAACATATAAATGACCCCTGCATCCCCCCTACTACTTGTATACAGCCCCAGGTCATAGTTCACAATGTTCCTTGTCTGTTAAACCTTGTTACATGTAAACTGCATTGACCTTTGGAAAAGTGATATATGAGTATAAAACATGTGAAATAAATAAATAAAGATGCACAGAGGCAGACAATAAAAATAATGCACCAAATACACTATGCTGCAATTTACAATAGGACCACATGGTGGCACCATTACTCCATGAAGACACTGCACTTTTATAAACAATGGGACGGGGCATATTCAAAGGGGTTTATGCTGAGTGGGAGATTCAGTGGCAGTAACCTGGTTAGTGCTGCAGAATATCTTCCCCTAAGTGAGTTAACGCCAGCATGTTCCAGGGGTGGCCAGTAAGAGGCAGTATTCAGCTGTTAAGCAAAAGCTAAACCACAGGTGAAAGGACGTCCTAACTTTGTGATTTTGCAGTTCGGGTGGTAGCTGAATATTGTGGCTAACTGGATTGTACAACAACAATCCAATGAAATCAGATATTCAGGGTCAGTCACTAGATATGCCCTGACATTTAATTATTTTAAAGTACCTTCAAGTCACTGCTGACTCCTGGTAACCCAGCAGCATCTGGGTTTTCTTGGCAATGTATGACCAGAAGTAGATTGCAAGGCCTTTTCTTCTGAGGCCACGGAGGGTTAAGTGACTTGCCCAAGTTCACAAAGAATATCAACCCTAGATCTTTTGTGTACCACTAGGCCACTTCTCCACTATGATATTGAATATCCGGGTTTAATTTAAAGTGACGACGGCTTTGGTAGTGGGGGCCACTGTCACTGAAAATGCCCCCCAGTATTCTATGTAAGAGGTGTGTTCTTCCTGTTGTGGGAGGAGAGGAAATGCAGGGATGGGAAATCTACCTAAATTTTAGGAAGTCGAGAATTATCTGATTCTACAGCAAGGGGAGTAGAAGTTCTGTGTGTCATTCTCCTGTTGGCAGAATCATGAGAAAAGTATTTATTTAGCTTGCGTCTTTCCAGGGGGAGATCAAGGCAAGCTACATTCAGGTACAGTATGTAATTCCCGGTCCCCAAAGGGCTCACTATCTAAGCTTCTACCTGATGCAATGGAAGGTTAAATGGCTTGCCCAAGGTCACAAGGAGTGCCGGGGCGATTTAAACCCTGTTTTTTTCTGGCTCTGGGCTGCTGCCCTAACCACTAGGCCACTCCTCCACTCCAAGTAGCAACTAGTAAAAGATAAAGTAATGTAGATGTTTCTAAAGGATTCCTGGGTTTCCCTTTATTTTTTCCTTGCACTGAAACATCTTCTTGGACAGATGAATCTCTCACCTCAGGAGGAAAGCGCAGTTACTCACCTATAGCAGGTGTTTTCCATGGACAGCAGGAATAAGTTCTCACATATGGGTGACATTCCCGATGGAGCCCTGCACTAGTAACGCTCCCCAGCTCCCATTGGAAGCTTCTGGGAGGCTCCACAGGGCATGTATGCCTGTGTTCCTGCCAGCCACAGTGCCATCTTCTCCAGTATAATAATGTAGTGGTAGCCAAAAAGCAACTCCTGGGGGAGGTGGGAGAGTTGTGAGATCTTCTTCCTGACGTCCACGAAGAACACGTGCTACAGGTACGTAACTACGCTTTCTCTGTGGACAAGCACCACAAGAGATACCATGCCACTGCAAGAGGCTTGAGCAGAGGCTTAAAGTGGAGCAAGCCCCACAGGAAGCAAACCACCATGCGCTGAGCAGAGATTGCCTTCGCCCCTGAGCTGCAATAGGCCCCAATCATGCTGAGATGGACACTGACAGAATTGGACTTGAAACCCAAGTCCGAAAGATGCAGGAAGTACTCCAGCAAACTGTTGACAGCACAGGAGAAGAGATCCAGAGCCCTGTCAGTGCACCAGGAGAACCTCCACTACTTAAACGTAGAGGATCTGTGCATGAAATCCTTCAAGAGCCCAGCAGGACTTCTATGACATTCTTGGGCAAATTGAGCTCCGAGAGAACTACCCGCTCAACATCCATACCATGAGATCCAGGGACTGGATGTTGGGGTGCAGCAAGGCCCTGCACTCCTGAGAGATGATGTCTGGTGCATAGCCCAGTTGCAGAGGCTCCCACCAAGAGAGTAGAAGCAGCAGGGGAAATCATGGCTGCCTGGGCCAGTACTGAGCGAAGAGGGTCATCGTACCAACAACGGACTCAGAGGATAGTCGTAAAGCAGGTCCACTCCCCAGTGGAGGAGGAAGACATACGGCACCAACCATCCGCTGGAAGCCACCATGGAGCAGAATTGTTCACCTGGGCATTGCACGGATGGCAAACAGATCTATCATAGGGGTACTGCACTCCTGAAAAATCTTTTGGGATACATGCACCTTGGCATACAAGTACAGGATTGCAGTCTTTCCTTTAAAAAGAACTACCAACACCTAAATAAATAGATAAATAACATTTTTAAAAAACCCTTAAGCACCTATGCTAGTGTTTCCAACACCCCTCCCCCCATGCAGGCATGGTCCGCATAGGGTTCCTGCTTCTCTTTATGCTTGTCTTCTTTTGCTACAGATCACTAATGCGCACAAGCAGTGCAGTCTTATGTTGGACATAGGATCATACGAAATGTCCATATTAGCTCAGACCAGAGGTCATCAAGCCCCCCATCCTGTTTGCCACAGTGGTCTGCGCTGGTCACAAGTATCTGTCACGTTCCCAAAAGATTGATATGTCCCATGCTGTCTTTCCCCAGTGGCCCCTTTTAATCTAGCGGCCTTCTCTGTTGCCGGGTCTCAACCTCCCTTCACCTTGTAGGGAATCGAGGGCTCCTACGCCCTTCTTCCATGGCCAGAATCCAGCTCTGATCTTCCTGTTCCCTCCACTTTCTCCATCCCATCACTTGCCCGTTCTAACCCCAAGATATGGGCCTAACAGGCCTCCTGATCAACTCCCTTCTAGTAACAGGATCCCTCCTGCAGCATCACAGGGCACAAAATGGGGTAAGAGAAGAACAAAAAGGGGAAAGAACAGAAGCCAGAGGAGCATATCGACACCTTGTCTCTGCTGCAGGCTGCAGGATAGGGCTGTGTTACAGGGTCTCCCAGCCGTGGGGTAGAGCAGAAGACAGAGCAGAATATCGACACCTTGTCTCTGCTACGGGCTACAGGATAGGGCTGTGTTACAGGGTCTCCCAGCCGTGGGGTAGAGCAGAAGACAGAGCAGCATATTGACACCTTGTCTCTGCTGCAGGCTGCAGGATAGGGCTGTGTTACAGGGTCTCCCAGCCGTGGAGTAGAGCAGAAGACAGAGCAGCATATCGACACCTTGTCTCTGCTACAGGCTGCAGGACTGGGCTGTGTTACAGGGTCTCCCAGCCGTGGGGTAGAGCAGAAGACAGAGCAGCATATCGACACCTTGTCTCTGCTACGGGCTACAGGATAGGGCTGTGTTACAGGGTCTTCCAGCCGTGGGGTAGAGCAGAAGACAGAGTAGCATATTCATACCTTGTCTCTGCTACAGGCTTCAGGATAGGTCTGTGTTACAGGGTCTCCCAGCCGTGGGGTAGAGCAGAAGACAGAGCAGCATATCGACACCTTGTCTCTGCTACAGGCTGCAGGATAGGGCTGTGTTACAGGGTCTCCCAGCCGTGGGGTAGAGCAGAAGACAGAGCAGCATATCGACACCTTGTCTCTGCTACAGGCTTCAGGATAGGTCTGTGTTACAGGGTCTCCCAGCCGTGGGGTAGAGCAGAAGACAGAGCAGCATATCGACACCTTGTCTCTGCTACAGGCTGCAGGACTGGGCTGTGTTACAGGATCTCCCAGCCGTGGGGTAGAGTCATATCTGTTCAGTCGAATCCTCCCACTTCAACCTTCTAGAAATTTAATCATCTCTATGTTCACATGGGGCTGAGGAAACTTGCAACCAGCTAGCCCTTTACACAACAACAAAAATAATAAAAATGCATAAGTAAAATAAATAATAAGGGCTGGATGTAAGCTGCCCCCTCCTCCACACTATACGTCCATTCCAGATTCTCTTTCCTTCTCATGTCTTGGCACACTGCCACCCCCCCCCCCCCCCGACAATGGTGGTGCACCCAACTCTCCCCTTCTTACTTATATATCTATCAGGTTTCTCATTTCAGTCAAAGCATTAATATTGTAATTTAAACTTGGTAATGTACATTAACCAGGGACATTGATAAATTGCATTTTCTGAGGCACTGGAGGGTTAAGTGACTTGCTGAAGGTCACAAGGAGTGCTAGTGGGAATCAAACCTTGGTCTCTTCATTCTGAAGCTTGTGCTATAGCCATTAGACTACTCCTCCACTTGACCCTGCACTCACCGCCCTCCTGGCAGAACAGAGTTTGAGCAAGAGCGTACTCCATAACTGGAACGAGCTTCATCCTACCTCAGCTGAACTCCCCGGTGCAAGGGCGGACTCTTCCTAATCCAAATACACGACCCTTGCACCCTCAGCTTGGGACTCACCCATCTGTGTGGCTGGCGTTCTATACACAAAAAATGTTTGCTGAACTTTAAGCGGTGTATAGAACGCCAGCGAGTGCATCAGAGCTTAGCAATTTTCCCCTGAAGAACCCTTGATCGGAGAAACGCTTAGCGCCTGACAGCGCTGGGAACGATATTCTCAGCTAAGCCTTGGAATAGCTACTTAAAGCTAAGCAGTTTTTTAAATCACTATTAGCACACTTATATATAAAAAATAAGGTGGTAACACTATAGTGGTCGTTGATGTTAATGTGGGGCGATAAGTCAGTTTCTCTGACGCTAGCCCGGGAATACTGAGACCACGTTGCTACTTGTTAAAAGTTTTCTTTTGATGTCCAATATTTAAAGATTAGAACGATTGAACAGTCTATTTTAAAACGAATACTACTTTCTAGTTGTTATACAGAGTTTTCTTGGGTAGTTCCTAATGTGCCTGGCGGTTGGTACTGGATTATAGTAATGTAGAAATCTTTTAGTCTTTCTTTATCCATACACTAACTTTTAGTAAACATGCCTCTTAATGAATATGTTAACATTATGCAAATATTTATGCAGAGGAGGCCCCGTACCGAGTCTCCGCACATGGCCTTGCACCCCTCTTGGGCCACCCCAGCACACACACACAGGTGCCTGCGCTCTACACTGCCTCAACCCCCCCCCCCCCACCTAAACACACAGAGGCATCCCAGCCCTACACTGCACCACACACCCAGGCACCGCACCTCTGAACCATACACACAAACACACTCAGAGGCACCCCAGCCCTACACTGCACCACACACCCAGGCACCGCACCTGTGTACCATACACACAAACACACTCAGAGGCACCTCAGTGCTACACTGCACCACACACCCAGGCACCGCACCTCTGAACCATACACACAAACACACTCAGAGGCACCTCAGTGCTACACTTCACCACACACCCCAGCTCCTATGAAACCCAGAAAGACACACACACAGCCCTCCTGACACACACGTGTGCACACCCCCCGGCACACATAGAAGCCCCTGAATGTCTGATCCTATGAGTGAGGGGAACTTGCTGTTGTATCACAGTTTTGAACTTGTTCCAGCTTTGCTGCAGGACACTGAACACGCCGGACCTGCCTCCTCCCCTCTCCTGGTGCGCAGCCCACCATTAATATTAATGAGGGAGGGGGATCTATAGGCTGCAGGGGGCGCTAGAGAGCCCAGCACTGGCCGTGCTCATTCCTCACACTCACAGGCTCTAATCCCATCTCCGGACCTCTTACTGGGTCTCTGAAACTTCATCCATTGTTTGATTCTCTGAAATAATCACTGGGACATCCTTTAAGTCTTTATTGCTGTACATTTTCTTTACACGGTGAGTCCAACTCTGGAACATCAGATCATATATTGCAGATAACGTATTAAACACACTTATATCCTGCACAGTCCACCAGCTCCCGAATAGCAGGCTCTGATCCCTCTTATCCCGATGGGAAACATCAGCTCCCGGGTTATATATCACCCCCCGAGTCCGGCTCCCTCATTCTCAGTCCGGCACTGGCCAGATTCTCAGAGGTTTATCATAAGGACAGAAGAGAGGTCGGAGTTTCCCAGTGAAGGTGTCGGTGAAGGTGTAGAGATTATATATCACTCCCTGAGCCCGGCTCCCTCATTCCCAGTCCGGCACTGGCCGGATTCTCAGAGGTTTATCAGTATAAGTATAGAAGAGAGGTCGGAGTTTCCCAGTGAAGGTGTTGGTGAAGGTGTAGAGATTATATATCACCCCCGAGCCCGGCTCCCTCATTCCCAGTCCGGCACTGGCCGGATTCTCAGAGGTTTATCAGTATAAGTATAGAAGAGAGGTCGGAGTTTCCCAGTGAAGGTGTCGGTGATGGTGTAGAGATTATATATCACCCCCGAGCCCGGCTCCCTCATTCCCAGTCCGGCACTGGCCGGATTCTCAGAGGTTTATCAGTATAAGTATAGAAGAGAGGTCGGAGTTTCCCAGAGAAGGTGTTGGTGAAGGTGTAGAGATTATATATCACCCCCGAGCCCAGTTCCCTCATTCCCAGTCCAGCACTGGCTGGATTCTCAGAGGTTTATCAGTATAAGTATAGAAGAGAGGTCGGAGTTTCCCAGTGAAGGTGTCAGTGAAGGTGTAGAGATTATATATTACCCCCTCCCCCCGACTCCCTCATTCCCAGTCCAGCACTGGCCGGATTCTCAGAGGTTTATCACTATAAGTATAGAAGAGAGGTCGGAGTTTCCCAGTGAAGGTGTAGAGATTATATATCACCCCCGAGCCCGGCTCCCTCATTCCCAGTCTGGCACTGGTCGTATTCTCAGAGGTTTATCAGTATAAGTATAGAAGAGAGGTCGGAGTTTCCCAGTAAAGGTGTCGGTGAAGGTGTAGAGATTATATATCACCCCGAGCCCGGCTCCCGCATTCCCAGTCTGGCACTGGTCGTATTCTCAGAGGTTTATCAGTATAAGTATAGAAGAAAGGTCGGAGTTTCCCAGTGAAGGTGTCGGTGAAGGTGTAGAGATTATATATCACCCCCGAGCCCGGCTCCCGCATTCCCAGTCTGGCACTGGTCGTATTCTCAGAGGTTTATCAGTATAAGTATAGAAGAGAGGTTGGAGTTTCCCAGTGAAGGTGTCGGTGAAGGTGTAGAGATTATATATCACCCCCGAGCCCGGCTCCTGCATTCCCAGTCTGGCACTGGCCGGATTCTCAGGGGTTTATAATAAGTATAGAAGAGAGGTCGGAGTTCCCCAGTGAAGGTGTCGGTGAAGGTGTAGAGATTATATATCACCCCCGAGCCCGACTCCCTCATTCCCAGTCCGGCACTGGTCGGATTCTCAGAGGTTTATCAGTATAAGTATAGAAGAGAGGTCGGAGTTTCCCAGTGAAGGTGTCGGTGAAGGTGTAGAGATTATATATCACCCCCGAGCCCGACTTCCGCATTCCCAGTCTGGCACTGGCCGGATTCTCAGAGGTTTATCAGTATTAGTACAGAAGAGAGGTCGGAGTTTCCCAGTGAAGGTGTCGGTGAAGGTGTAGAGATTATATATCACCCCCGAGCCCGACTCCCTCATTCCCAGTCTGGCACTGGCCGGATTCTCAGGGGTTTATCAGTATAAGTATAGAAGAGAGGTCGCAGTTTCCCAGTGAAGGTGTCGGTGAAGGTGTAGAGATTATATATCACCCCCGAGCCCGACTCCCTCATTCCCAGTCTGGCACTGGCCGGATTCTCAGAGGTTTATCATAAGTACTGAAGAGAGGTCAGAGTTTCCCAGTGAAGGTGTCGGTGAAGGTGTAGAGATTATATATCACCACCCCCCCCCCCCCCCACCCGAGCCCGGCTCCCTCATTCCCAGTCTGGCACTGGCCGGATTCTCAGAGGTTTATCAGTATAAGTATAGAAGAGAGGTCGGAGTTTCCCAGTGAAGGTGTCAGTGAAGGTGTAGAGATTATATATCACCCCCCGAGCCCGGCTCCCTCATTCCCAGTCCGGCACTGGCTGGATTCTCAGAGGTTTATCAGTATAAGTATAGAAGAGAGGTCGGAGTTTCCCAGTGAAAGTGTCGGTGAAGGTGTAGAGATTATATATCACCCCCGAGCCCGGCTCCCTCATTCCCAGTCCAGCACTGGTTGGATTCTCAGAGGTTTATCAGTATAAGTATAGAAGAAAGGTCGGAGTTTCCCAGTGAAGGTGTCGGTGAAGGTGTAGAGATTATATATCAACCCCCGAGCCCGGCTCCCTCATTCCCACTCTGGCACTGGCCGGATTCTCAGAGCTTTATCAGTATTAGTATAGAAGAAAGGTCGGAGTTTCCCAGTGAAGGTGTCGGTGAAGGTGTAGAGATTATATATCACCCCCGAGCCCGGCTCCCTCATTCCCAGTCTGGCACTGGCCGGATTCTCAGAGGTTTATCAGTATTAGTATAGAAGAGAGGTTGGAGTTTCCCAGTGAAGGTGTCGGTGAAGGTGTAGAGATTATATATCACCCCCAGAGCCCGGCTCCCTCATTCCCAGTCTGCCACTGGCCAGATTCTCAGAGGTTTATCAGTATAAGTATAGAAGAGAGGTCGGAGTTTCCCAGTGAAGGTGTCGGTGAAGGTGTAGAGATTATATATCACCCCCCGAGCCCGGCTCCCTCATTCCCAGTCTGGCACTGGCCGGATTCTCAGAGGTTTATCAGTATAAGTATAGAAGAGAGGTCGGAGTTTCCCGGTGAAGGTGTAGAGATTATATATCACCCCCGAGCCCG
The DNA here is from genome assembly GCA_033557465.1 of Ichthyophis bannanicus. NCBI lineage: Eukaryota > Metazoa > Chordata > Amphibia > Gymnophiona > Ichthyophiidae > Ichthyophis > Ichthyophis bannanicus. The sequence continues at coordinate 19,499 of JAWIIG010000070.1, forward strand.
GCTCCCTCATTCCCAGTCTGGCACTGGCCGGATTCTCAGAGGTTTATCATAAGGACAGAAGAAAGGTCGGAGTTTCCCAGTGAAGGTGTCGGTGAAGGTGTAGAGATTATATATCACCCCCGAGCCCGGCTCCCTCATTCCCAGTCTGGCACTGGCCGGATTCTCAGAGGTTTATCAGTATAAGTATAGAAGAGAGGTCGGAGTTTCCCAGTGAAGGTGTCGGTGAAGGTGTAGAGATTATATATCACCCCGCCCCCCCCCCCCGAGCCCGGCTCCCTCATTCCCAGTCTGGCACTGGCCGGATTCTCAGAGGTTTATCATAAGTATAGAAGAGAGGTCGGAGTTTCCCAGTGACGGTGTTGGTGAAGGTGTAGAGATTATATATCACCCCCCGAGCCCGGCTCCCTCATTCCCAGTCCGGCACTGGCCGGATTCTCAGAGGTTTATCGGTATAAGTTGTGGTGAACAGCGCCCTCCTGAGCCTATGGAGATAGTAGAAAATCCTGAGGGTCAGCAGGATTTATACCAAAATGACAGGGCAAGGAAAAAAGAGAGACTCTATTCCTCAGAGCTGAGTAGGGAGACCAGCCCAGGGGAGGAGCCCTGCAGTTCTGATTGGGCACACCCAGCCCTAGGAAGGGGCGTGTCCAAAAGAGAATGTACATTTAAACCAGAGCATGGCTCTGAAGAGAGAGGACGGATAAGAGACCCGAGTAAGGGAAGGACGAGAGACCCGAGTAGAGGAAGCACGAGTGGAGGTGGCACAAGGAGTACAAGAAGTACAAGGAATACAGGAGGTAAAGGAAGGAAGGAATATTGGAAGAAGAAACAAGGGGATGGTTGGAAAGCCAGTGGAGTGATTAATGATACTTTGGAACCTGGCATAAGGAGAAAACCTGCACAATCCTATTCCAGGGAAATAAGCAGAAGTCCCACGCAGAGAGGATTTAACCTTGAAGTGGATAGCCCTTGGAAGGCATCGCCTTGGGGGAGAAAGACTTCAGGACAAGCACAGGTGAAAGAGCAATCATTCCCTGAAACGTCGTTTGTGCCGGAGAGCAACAAACAGATCAGCTGGAGAGCCTGGGAGCCGTCTGCAGGCAGAAGTGCTGCACAAACAGTGAGTAATTGGCCACCCGGCTGCCAAGCTGAATATAGAGATAATTCTTCCTCCCATGAGACAATTGCCAAAGAAACTAGCAATTATCCTAATACCTTTATCTTAAAGGAAGAGAAGACAAACAGCCTTGAGCAGAAGGGAAAAGCTATAGCAGATAGTAGTGCCCTCTCTCATAAGGAACAGGCTGAATTGCTACTTCAGAGCTTCCAACAGTTTTTAGACTTACAGGCTAGAAAACAGCTAGTATCACAAGAGGCAAATAATTCAGCACAGCTTGAAGGAGTAACCCAGGGAAATACAAGCATACCTGAGTGTGAACAAATGGACTGTACATTTTGTTGTATAGGAAAGCCAAGCTGAAGGGAACTGCCTTTATCGTGTGTGAGCTGAGTTCTGTAAAGCTGTTGTATTGCCGTGAAAATGGAAGTTCTAATTACCTCCACCTGATTCTCAGCATAGTGAAAGTAACTGTGGCTGTAAGAGGTGCAGTGAAGCCAACTGACCTCTGGAGGCAAAAGAGAGCAGTTTGCTGGAAAGTGAAAAAGCAGCATTTGTATTTTGAGTTGCATTTAACCTGAGTTTCTGTTTGCCTTTTGAAGCACCCTTGTTTGCATTATTATATGCCATGTGATGGAACATTTACCTTTTGCTTTAATAAAATACTTATTATAAAGAAACCACAACTACAGTTTCTTTAATTCGGAGTGAGAAGAACTGGAACTACAACTCCCAGCATTCCTGGGGGCAAAGGTTTCCTCCTTCCCTCACGAAGTACAGCGGCTGCTCATGTCCTTAACCCCTTGAGCCAGGCAGGGTCGCCGCAAGTTGGCTACGTTGGCAGGATATCTTCCACGCATGCGCAAGGTGCCGCGCAGAGAAAGAAACTTCAAAGGAGCAACTATAAGAAGGAACCGATTGCAGACCATCCTGAGAGGAAGGAGACAGTCCCAGCATCGGTGTGCCAGCTGCAACGAAGGCTGTGAAAGCGTGACGCAACACCTGAGCCAGGTAATAGGTATCCACCTGGGAAAGGGAAAGGATACAGGGCTGAGGGTGTTGGCCAGCTAGTGAAAAAAAAAAAAAAAAAAAAAGGAAAAGTGTTTTTTTTTTTTGGTGTGTGTGAGGAATCGCACTTGGTTTTTTTTTTCTCTCTGTTTGCATTCACAGATAGCAAAGATGTCGCTGGAAGCAGCAGAAGTATTCAAGTGGATGGCAACCCAACTTGAAAGACAGCGAGACCTGAGTCTAGAGTTTCAAGAGCAGACTGCCGCTGCCATACAGGCTCAGCAGCAACCCCTCCTGGACATGCTGAAAAACTGGGTAGCTGAGCAGAAGATGCCAAAGGAGAAACCGACCGTACCTCCAGGTTTAGCTCCTATAGTTGCGCATGGTTTAGGCGCAGAGACTATGTTTAACTTTGGTCAGTTAAAGGACAATGATGACATTGACAATTTTATTGAAAGTTTTGAAAGGGTAGCACAGTTGAGTGCATGGCCAGAGGAATATTGGGCCATCAGGTTCGCAGCTTCCCTCACAGGAGAAGCAATGGCGGCCTACAGGAGCATGCCACCTGACCTTGCCGGAAATTATGGGGAGGTGAAGAAAGCGGTCCGGGAAAGGCTAGGCCTTACGCCGCTAGCCTACCATAATCTCTTGCGAGCGGTGAGGTTAAAACAGGGTGAGTCACCAAAAGCCCTAGTGTATAGGATAAGCACATTGTTGAATAAATGGCTTAATCCGGAGCATAGGACTAAAGAGTCCATACTAGAAAGCTTAGTGCTAGAGCAATATATGAACGCTATACCAGATGAAATAAAGACCTTCCTGATTCTGCAAAGCTGCAAAACCCCACATGAGGCAGTGGACCTCACGGAACGCTTCTTGCAGGCCAAAGCAATGCCTCTTGAAAGCAATAGTGAGTTAAAGGGGGCAGCAATCACGGAATCAGAAAGGAAAGGGAAATTTCAATATGGTGCAAGCAGAATGTGTATGCCGACTGTAAAGGCTAGGTTTCAGCCTGGCAAATGTTTTAAATGTGGCCGAGAAGGGCATATACAGAGAAATTGCTTTAAGACTGCCTTAGTAGCAGAGAGTGCACATAAAGCTCGTGAAGGGTTTCTTATAGAGGTCGAGGTGCAGGGGATTGCCACCACTGCGATACTTGATTCTGGCGCAGAGCAAACAATGCTCTCCAAGGCGCTGTGGCGGCAAATCCAGGCAACAGGGATAGCGATTCAGCCTGTTCGAAATGTGAAGATACGCTGTGTACATGGTGGTACGTCGCTATACCCTGTATACAGTCTGCAGGTGAAAGCACTAGGTGTGCTGAAGAAAATCCCCATTGCAGTAGTCCCCAAGCTACCTCATAACCTAGTTTTGGGTAAAGACTGGCCACACTTCCATAAAGGAGTGGAACAAGGCTTAATTTTGAAAGAGCAAGAAGCTACCAGAGAATCCCCGGTAGAAGCTCCAACCCAAGCCACTAGGAAAAGCATAGTGCCTAGTCCTTTGTTTGCTCACCTAAAAAGGCAAAAAGGGAAAATACCGCCTCCAAGGGAAGAATTGGTGAAGAAACCGGTATTTGTGCTGAGATTCTGCAAACTGAACCCTAATGCGCAACCCCCTAAGAGAGCTTCAAGTAACTCAGCAGGTTATGACCTCTGTAGTGCTGAGGAGGTCATAGTTCCTAAGCAAGGGAAGGCATTGATAGATACTGCTCTACAAATGGAAATGCCACTAGGATGCTACGGCCGAATAGCCCCACGATCGGGACTCGCAGTGAAACATTTTCTGGACATAGGAGCCGGAGTGATAGACCCGGATTATAGGGGGTCTATTAAAATTCTTATGTTCAACTTCGGCAAGGAGGACTTTAAAATCCAGGTTGGAGACCGAGTAGCTCAACTAATCTGCGAGCGTGTAGGTCTGCCTCCGCTGGAAGAAGTATCCAGCTTATCTACAACGGCTCGAGGAGCAGGTGGAGTCGGGTCAACGGGGGGTACCAGCTTCCAAGCTCTAGCTGCGGTGGTAGAAGAAAAGGAAGAGGAAGACTTAGGGCCGCAAATCGCAGTCTGTAAAAGCCACCCTGAGCCTAGAATGGATGAAGGCTTGTCGTGGGCCCAGAAACAAGAGTTGGTCCAGCTACTGACAAGGTACCAGGATGTCCTCACACCCATGCCAGGCAAGACAGACCTGATCACCCATGGGATTATAACGCCGCCGGGCGAGATAGTACGCCAACGTCCATATAGGCTGCCAGAAGCCAAGAAGGCGGAGGTCGTGCGGCAGGTACAGGAAATGTTGCAGATGGGCGTTATAGAAGAGTCGCGGAGCCCGTGGAACAGCCCAATTGTTCTAGTTCCCAAGCCCGACGGCTCCATAAGATTTTGTATCGACTTTCGGAAGGTCAATTTAATATCTCGGTTCGATACATACCCTATGCCCAGAATAGAAGAGCTCCTGGATCGCCTGGGCCGTGCAAAATACCTCACTACATTGGACATGTCGAAAGGATACTGGCAGGTCCCACTGACCAGGGATGCCAGGCAAAAGACGGCGTTCAGCACCCCGGTGGGCCTGTACCAGTTTAAAACGAATGCCTTTCGGCCTCCACGGAGCTGCTGCTACCTGTCAGCGATTAATGGATTTGGTTCTGAGACCACATCAAACGTACGCTGTGGCTTATATGGATGATGTGGTCATCCACAGCGACAGTTGGACACAACATCTTCCACGAGTTGAGGCCGTTCTTAGGGCACTTAGAGATGCTGGCCTTACTTTAAACCCGGCCAAATGTTTGTTTGGAGGCCGGGAAGTTAAGTATTTAGGTCACCTGGTGGGTAATGGAGTGGTGAAGCCCCTCACGGATAAGATAGCCGCTGTTCAAGCGTTCCCCAAGCCACTCAACAAGAAGCAATTAAGGAGCTTCCTAGGGTTAGTGGGGTATTACAGACGGTTCGTTCCAGGATTTGCGGAGAAGAGTGCCCCCCTAACTGAAATGTTAAAAAAGAACGCGCCTAACCAACTGAGATGGCGAGAAGAGGCGGAAGAAGCATTCCACCTGTTGAAAAATAAGCTGTGTGCAGCACCGGTTCTTAAAGGTGTGGATTTTTCCCGACCATTTTTTGTCCAGACTGATGCATCAGAGACGGGCCTTGGCGCAGTACTGGCCCAGCGCCACGATGGTACCGAACACCCCGTGTTATACCTGAGCAGAAAGCTGGCCCCAGCAGAACAGCGCTATTCCACAATTGAACGTGAGTGCCTGGCTATTAAGTGGGCCATAGACGCGCTGCGCTTCTACCTTACGGGGAGACGTTTTACCCTGATTACTGAACACGCACCGCTCAAATGGCTCAACCAGATGCATAACCACAACGCGAGGTTAACCCGTTGGTTCCTAGCCCTCCAAGCGTTCGACTTTCAAGTGGAACATAGAGCCGGACGGCTCCACCAGAACGCAGATGCCCTGAGTCGAATCCCGTGCTGTGCCTCTGGTCAGAAGCCAGCCCGTGATATCTTAAGGGGGGGGATCTGTGGTGAACAGCGCCCTCCTGAGCCTATGGAGATAGTAGAAAATCCTGAGGGTCAGCAGGATTTATACCAAAATGACAGAGCAAGGAAAAAAGAGAGACTCTATTCCTCAGAGCTGAGTAGGGAGACCAGCCCAGGGGAGGAGCCCTGCAGTTCTGATTGGGCACACCCAGCCCTAGGAAGGGGCGTGTCCAAAAGAGAATGTACATTTAAACCAGAGCATGGCTCTGAAGAGAGAGGACGGATAAGAGACCCGAGTAAGGGAAGGACGAGAGACCCGAGTAGAGGAAGCACGAGTGGAGGTGGCACAAGGAGTACAAGAAGTACAAGGAATACAGGAGGTAAAGGAAGGAAGGAATATTGGAAGAAGAAACAAGGGGATGGTTGGAAAGCCAGTGGAGTGATTAATGATACTTTGGAACCTGGCATAAGGAGAAAACCTGCACAATCCTATTCCAGGGAAATAAGCAGAAGTCCCACGCAGAGAGGATTTAACCTTGAAGTGGATAGCCCTTGGAAGGCATCGCCTTGGGGGAGAAAGACTTCAGGACAAGCACAGGTAAAAGAGCAATCATTCCCTGAAACGTCGTTTGTGCCGGAGAGCAACAAACAGATCAGCTGGAGAGCCTGGGAGCCGTCTGCAGGCAGAAGTGCTGCACAAACAGTGAGTAATTGGCCACCCGGCTGCCAAGCTGAATATAGAGATAATTCTTCCTCCCATGAGACAATTGCCAAAGAAACTAGCAATTATCCTAATACCTTTATCTTAAAGGAAGAGAAGACAAACAGCCTTGAGCAGAAGGGAAAAGCTATAGCAGATAGTAGTGCCCTCTCTCATAAGGAACAGGCTGAATTGCTACTTCAGAGCTTCCAACAGTTTTTAGACTTACAGGCTAGAAAACAGCTAGTATCACAAGAGGCAAATAATTCAGCACAGCTTGAAGGAGTAACCCAGGGAAATACAAGCATACCTGAGTGTGAACAAATGGACTGTACATTTTGTTGTATAGGAAAGCCAAGCTGAAGGGAACTGCCTTTATCGTGTCTAAGCTGAGTTCTGTAAAGCTGTTGTATTGCCGTGAAAATGGAAGTTCTAATTACCTCCACCTGATTCTCAGCATAGTGAAAGTAACTGTGGCTGTAAGAGGTGCAGTGAAGCCAACTGACCTCTGGAGGCAAAAGAGAGCAGTTTGCTGGAAAGTGAAAAAGCAGCATTTGTATTTTGAGTTGCATTTAACCTGAGTTTCTGTTTGCCTTTTGAAGCACCCTTGTTTGCATTATTATATGCCATGTGATGGAACATTTACCTTTTGCTTTAATAAAATACTTATTATAAAGAAACCACAACTACAGTTTCTTTAATTCGGAGTGAGAAGAACTGGAACTACAACTCCCAGCATTCCTGGGGGCAAAGGTTTCCTCCTTCCCTCACGAAGTACAGCGGCTGCTCATGTCCTTAACCCCTTGAGCCAGGCAGGGTCGCCGCAAAGTATAGAAGAGAGGTCGGAGTTTCCCAGTGAAGGTGTCGGTGAAGGTGTAGAGATTATATATCACCCCCGAGCCCGGCTCCCTCATTCCCAGTCTGGCACTGGCCGGATTCTCAGAGGTTTATCAGTATAAGTATAGAAGAGAGGTCGGAGTTTCCCAGTGAAGGTGTCGGTGAAGGTGTAGAGATTATATATCACCCCCGAGCCCGGCTCCCTCATTCCCAGTCTGGCACTGGCCGGATTCTCAGAGGTTTATCATAAGTATAGAAGAGAGGTCGGAGTTTCCCAGTGACGGTGTTGGTGAAGGTGTAGAGATTATATATCACCCCCCGAGCCCGGCTCCCTCATTCCCAGTCTGGCACTGGCCGGATTCTCAGAGGTTTATCAATATAAGTATAGAAGAGAGGTCGGAGTTTCCCAGTGAAGGTGTCGGTGAAGGTGTAGAGATTATATATCACCCCCGAGCCCGGCTCCCTCATTCCCAGTCTGGCACTGGCCGGATTCTCAGAGGTTTATCAGTATAAGTATAGAAGAGAGGTCGGAGTTCCCCAGTGAAGGTGTCGGTGATGGTGTAGAGATTATATATCACCGCCCGAGCCCAGTTCCCTCATTCCCAGTCTGGCACTGGCCGGATTCTCAGAGGTTTATCAGTATAAGTATAGAAGAAAGGTCGGAGTTTCCCAGTGAAGGTGTCGGTGAAGGTGTAGAGATGGGATTTATCATCTGCATTGTAAAATGAGACTTTTCCTGCCTCGTAGTCCAGGAGAATCCGCACTGCCCGGAGTCTCACGCTCAGAGGGAGCAGGGTCATGGGGGAGGTGCAGGCCCAGTATCCACCTGTACTCCACAGTCCCACTGCCCAGTATCCGTCCTCAGGTGACAGTCTGATCCTCCCCTTCCTGCTCACAGAATCTCTACAGACCCCCAATCTCCAGTCAGCCCCATCCTCCACCTCCACCTCCCAGTAGCGTCTCCCCACGGTGAAGCTCTCACGCCCCAGCACACAGGGATAATAACTGAATCTCTGGGGAGTGTCCGGCAGCTTCTGTCGTCTGTCTCCCCATCTGACACTTTTCCGATCCTCAGACAGGACGAGCTCAGGATGAGCAGTTTCCGGATCCAGAGTCACATTCACTGCAGGGAGGAGACACATTAATAAACATGAGCAGACGCTTCTCATTGGCTCCTCACACTCCCACCTCTAACCCTCATTCGCAAGTTCAACAGTCAATCAGCTGTTTAATGAGAGAAGCTCTGCTATTGGCTATAACGCACTGACAGGCCTGCAGAAGATCAATCCTATTGGCTAATGGATCTTTAATTCACCCTATGGGTTTGCTGTACTGAACAAATGCAATAAAGCTTCCAATTGGCTCCCTCACTGACAGGCTGCATAAAACAAGCCTCCTCATTGGCCCCTCTTATGTCCCCATAGCACAGAGCAGTAAGCTCAGCTCCCTCAGCTCATACTGATCTTTTTAGGGCTCCAGTGCCGGGTTTTTCCAAATTTAGGCTCATATAAGCTATTACACAAACACATCCTTAACTTTGTAGGCCATTTTCTCTGCTCATTGTGGAAAAAAGATTTTAGCTCAATAATTAAAACTATTTCACCTGCAAATAAAAACACAACCATATCACTGAAAGGACAGGACACTACTACTGTGCTCTGGGATCCTACAATGAAGGAAACATGTCTCCTTACAAATGACGTTATCAGACCACTAAACTCATTGAACAGTGCTGCGTTCACCTTGTAGCACTATAGAAATGATTATCAGTAGCAGTAGTGGTGATTCTCCCATTATGTGATAACATCAGCTTGCTGGGGATCACATCCTTAGCTTTGTACAACATTTTCCCTTGACCAGGTCTAACTTCCTCCCTTTCCTCCTATCAAGCAGCATTGTCACCTCCCCCCAGGCACAATGGTGAAGTTGCCCTATTTCAGGAAGAAGACATGTTGGGCGATGCTGTTCTGAAATAACTTTCTGGGGCTATGTGGTATTTGTAATTCCACCTTCAATGAGAGCCGTGTGCTAAAGCTCAGCACAGGATTTCCCAAAGTACACCTAATGCAAAGGTTTTGCTCTCCGATGCTGTAACTAAACAGCAAGCAAATGACTTCTGGGCAAAATCTCTGCACTAAACCAGGAGAGCAAGCCAGACACGTCACACAGGTCTGCATTAGCAGCATCTATATGTTCACACAACAAAAAACCTCTGTTTGGCCCTTGTGCTGGAACGCTATCTGACGCATAAACATCACAGGTGCCGTACGCTCAAGATAAAGAGAAGAAACAGGCATAAATTCCTCCCCAGCTCTGACAGGAGATCGCTGAGCTACAGTAACCTTTTAGCCTCCCCAGACTTTGCATTAAACTCTCAGCCATGAGATCAGCCTTCTGGTCTTCTGCGCCCTTCTCTGTATTTGTACTGAACGGCTAATCGCTTCCTTTCTATGGCTTTAAGTGTTCTCTGCGCTGTTGTTTGCTGGAGGCTTTATGCACAGTTAGCTAGCATGCAAAACTCATTTCCACATTGGTAGTGCATAAAATTGTCTGTAAAATCCAAGCTAACCTGTGTGCAAAGCCGACTGCACCTTACTGCATTGACCCGTGAAGTGGGGAAAGCATGCAGAGCAGGGCTCATGGAATTCTTTCCAACCCCTTCCATGTCTGTGTGTCTATCTGAAAAACTGTCTGCAGCCTTCTCTATAGAAAAGTCCAAGTGGGGAGTGGAGGAGTCGCCTAGTGATTACAGCAGCAGCCTAGGAGCCAGGGCTTCAATCCCACCGATACTTCATGAGGCCTTGGGCAAGTCACTCAATCCTTATTAACTCAGTTCCAAGCCTACGGGCTGATGCAGAGAAATGCTTAGAGGACTTTGCAACCAGCCTTAGAACCAATATCTCTGTGCCTAGTCTTGAGGTGGCTTAAACATCTAGCGTGTGCCCTCCCGACAGTATTTTGATGACATCAGGTGCTTACCCTGATGCCTGGACCATCTGATGAGAAATGTCAAAGACAATCCAGGATATTGGGGAAAGCCCCCAATGCCATCAAAATACTGTTGAGGGCTGATGCCACCAACAGAAAGCAAATCCCTAGTAGCCCAGCAGCCCTGAATCCCCCCACCCCCATCCAACTAAAAATAAACCTGGCAGCCCAGCAGCCCTGAACCCCCCACCAACCAAAAATAATCCCACACTTTAAGGTAGAATATGCCTTACATCTCAGTCTGAACCTGTCTTGAAGGACTACAAAAGGGGGCTGCTACTTCTGGAGACAGATCTGCATTTGTAAGTATTTACTTCTAGGAATTTTTCAAAATCTTGGGGAAAAGGGAATTCTTTAGATTAAAGCTGATTAATCAGTGAACCCAGTGTATTTGTTAAATCAGTTCAGGGCCTAGTAGCCTGTAGCTTCATTGCATGTCCCCTAGTCTTTTTATATTCTGATGACGCAAGCAATCGATCTACGTTTACCCGTTCCACTCCGTTCATTAATTTATAGACTTCTATCATATCTCCCCTCAGCCGTCTCTTTTCCAGGTTAAAGAGCCCTAACCCTTTTAGCCTTTCTTCATAGGGGTATCCTTCCATCCCCTTTACCATTTGGATGGCTCTTCTCTGAACCTTTTCTAATAACTCTATATCCAGGATTATTTTTAGTTTAATGGGGGGGGGGGGTTTGGGGCTGCTGGGCCACTAGGGATTTGCTTTCTGTCAGGTGTACTGGCCCCCGACAATGGTATCGAGGACTTTCACATTGCCTGGATCATCTGGGGGAAATTTGACACTTCACACCAGAAGATCCAGACATAGGAGAAAGCCCCCGATGCCATTAAAATATTTTTGCGGCTCATAAGCAAATTAGCCAGGAGGTGCTCCTGTTTCTCTGGGAGAGGATGTCATACTAGCACCAACTTCTCTGCGCATGTGTTCAGCTTGTTCTACTAACTTAACGCTGCCATTTTGAGCACAGTTGAATGCACGGCTAACTTGCCTATGACCCTCTTTCTGCTGCCGCCGCTAAAGTCTCGTGCTATCGGTGCGTTGCAGATAGGTGTAAAAGGTTAAGGAATGAAACTTCAGCACCGGCTTTCTGCATCGGCCTGTTAGATTGTGAGTCTTCTGAAGATAGGGAAATACCCGCTATCTCTGAATGTAACTCACCTTCAAGTGCTACTGGGGAGGATGTGAGCTAAATAGTAATAAATACAAGAAACAGGTCTTCTATCCAAAGCAGGGATACACATTAAATAGGATTTTTAAATGTTAAAGAATAAGATGATAAAACTTACCCAGCTCTGCAGAAATGTTTCCTAAAAGAAAATATAATGAAATAAATGTAAGTTGTGAAACGAAAAAAGAAACCAGAAACCATTTATTTATCATCAGTACAGAGAGACAGAAAGTGGGATTTTAGAAAGGAATTCTAGTTAAAATCTGTGGCGTCCAGAGCAGGACATCCAAAAACCAGGGGCGTGGCAGACGGGACTTCTGAAAGCGTTCTGCCTCCACCCTGGAAACTGAACATCCCTGTAACCGGTTCTGGAGGGGGCCCCGTGCAGGTTGCAAGGCCGGATACGTGCACGGGTGTAGCCATTTCACAAAGGTGGATGTCCCCGACTTGCATGAGTACTTGGACATGTCAGCAGGGATATTTCACAAGAGGGGTGACTATGATAAGAGACTTGCACGTCCTGGCCCTTCCGTTTCAGATAGTCAGACGTGCAGCGGCAGGCCAGTAATAAGTTTGCAGTTTGGATTTACGCTCAGGTTTCTTTGGGCAGCGATTATCGTGGTGATGTAAGGGATTACGTGTTTTCCCCTGGAAGAGTGACATCCATGCAACGAGCACTTTCTTCCACCTTATTCGTGATCAGAAGCAGGTATAGGGCTGGTGCCTCCCCAACTAGGGCCAGATGTTATTGTGCCGTTCTCAGAATCGTACTGTGACATGCATCTCTCATGCTCCACCCAGGCCACACCCCCACTATGTCCCCCATGCTACATGGACGTTCTCGTGCTGGGGATATCTATATGCCCCGCTTCTAAAATGGCTCCAGGGATGTCTCCATTCTTTGCATGTCCAAGTTCCTGTTTTCAGACATCCAACTCACAAATAGAGCTTCTAAAATACCCCCCTGTATGTCCATATTTTATTAACATCTCTGCTAATGGATTACAGCTTTTAAGAATGGAATAGTTTACCGTGGTATTGTATGAACTGATTCTTCGGAATAAAATATTTGCGAAGGAAGCTCAGTTGAGAACGTTTTCCCTCTTCAGCAGAAAGCGCCTCTGATCTTGGAAACTTCGCTGTCTGACACCTGAGAGTAAGAGAGAAACTGGAAGTATTCTGGGAGATGTTCACCCCAAGCTTTCAGAGTCCCTGGGGGGTAGAGATGGGACAGGGAGAGGTAGGAAAGGGTGTGAGACCCCAGCACCAGGAGTGTGAGAGTGAGTTATACTGGTTAGGTCTCTATCCCATCACCCCTCAGTCACTGGAGAGCTGCAAGCCCCACAGTGACATTAACGGGCTGCTATATCATACAGAAGGAAGGAAATGAGAACAGAGTCGTACCTGCTCAGGGTGGCCTCCGCATCCTAAAGGGGGAATGAGAAAGAGGTTATTACCATTTATATCCTACAGATTGTACAGTTCCACTAGTTCTGATCTGTGATCTTTAGTTCTCTATAATACAGGTCTCCAGTTTCCTGCTCTGTCTCTGGGAACATGTGATGAGTTCTGCTAGTGCTGGAGTCTTTAGTTCTCTTATAATAAACGTGTTCAGTTTCCTACAGCAGATCAGGGAGAGATTATGAAGGAAAGATTAGACTCTGACACTGGGTTTCAGATTCTGCAGTGACTGGGTTGCCTGTTTGCACAATGTAACAAGTTTATCTCTGGAGACAAGCAGGGGGCGCAGGCACAGTGTAATGGTGACGTCTGTGATGGAGTCCCAAGTGCCAGGCTCTTCCCTAGCCCAGAGAAGTCTTTTGGGTTTCTCTGAACATGCGTACCTCCTCCCACCTTGCCGTTCCTGCTCTGCACCTTTAGTTTTGTCTGACTGTGCCAGCGTGTTACACAGCTCTCTCCTAACTCCGTACCTAATTGCCATCTGACCAATGTTCTTAAGCTAAACCCACATCGGGCCCAGACATGGCACTGTCGGGAGAAGATCACCAAGCCACATCACCGGAGGTAGACTCCCTCCTGGTACTCATACCAGCTCAATCAGGGACATCCCAGGCAGAGGCGTAGCGTGGGGGGTGCAGGGGGGGCCGGCCGCACCGGGCACAACATGGGGGGGGGGCGCGCTCGCACTCGCAGCTCTCTGCAGTGCTGGCTGGTTTTCAGCCGGCCTGGCCGGTTTTTCCACGGCCAGGCCGGCTGCCGGCGCAGAGGCAAAACCGGCCCTTTAAAAGCCGGTTTTTTTGCTCTGGCCGCAAGATCGGGAGCGGCCAGAGCAAAAAAAACGGCTTTTCTCCGCTTCAGAGGGAGCCGGGGAAGCCTGCGCGAGGCCCCGGCTCCCTCTGAAGAGCCACCAGCGTGAAGAGCCTTTAACCTTTCCCAGCATTCGCGGCTTCACAGGAACAGCCGCCAGCGTGAAGGAAAAGGCTCTTCATGCTGGTGGCTGTTCAGAAGGAGCCAGGGCCTCGCGCGGGCTTCCCCGGCTCCCTCTGAAGCCTCAGACAGCCGCGATGCTGGTCGGGGGGGGGGGGGGGCAAGGACTGCATTGGCTGTGATTGGGGGGGGGGGCTAGGACTGGAAATGGCCTGTGATGTGAGGGCTAGCACTGGAAATGGGCTGATGAAGAGCTGGAATAGGACTGGAAATGGGCTGATGTGGGGCAAGGGAGAATGGGACTAGAAGGGAGTGGATGCTGGGTGGGCCTAGAACTATAAGGGAATTGATTTGGGGGGAGGACTAGAATGGATGGGGAATGAGAATGGAGAGGGGAAAAAATATTTTGTGTGGAAGAAAAGTCTATGATGGGTCGGGTATTGGGAGAGTAAGAGGGGCTTGAGAATGGAAGGGTAAAATTTAAACGGATGATAAAGGAATAAGGAAAGAATTGGGGGAAAGAGCAAAAGGGAAACAATCAGTATGTTAAAGCAGAAATAGAGAGAGAATGGAAAACATCTAAAAGAGAAGAAAGGACAAATGGATAGCTCGCAGAAGACACGAAGAAACCAGAAGAAAGTGACTGGAGCAATTGCAACTGAAAATAAAACGCACAAACAGAAGGTAGAAAAATACTTTTTATTTTGAATTTATTAACTGGAATATGTCTGGTCTGGGAAGTGTGTATTGCTAACATCTTTGCGTTTTTGTTTAGTGCAAGAGGAAATTACTTTATCGTTTTATTTCTCCAGTGTTGTACATTTCATGTTTGGATTTTGGGGTTCCCAGTTTAATTATTATCTGACCAAGGAAGTTAGCCTACACGTATCCTCGGTAATTTTTGTGGGTGGGGCTGGGGGCGGTGCAGGGGTGGGACTAGGGGCAGAGAATGGGTGGAGCATGGGGAGCCACAGGTGTCGGGTTTTTCTCGGTGAAAAAGTTGGCAACCCTAATCCGATCCGAGACGCCGGGTCACCGCCCACTGTGGGGGGGGGGGGGTGCCAGGCGTGCGGTGCGGTGGGTGCGAAGAGAGAGCCTGCTGACTGCTGTGATCGGGTCTGGGTTAGGGGGCGCAAATTACTTGCCTTGCCCCGGGTGCTGACAACTCACGCTATGCCACTGAGCCCAGGGCCTCTCCTCTTGGTGCCAAAATCACCCATAAGTGAGGACTGACTTCCTGCTTATTCCTGGAGAACATAAGATATACCATACTGGGTCAGACCAAGGTCCATCAAGCACAGTATCCCATTTCAACAGTGGCCAATCTAGGTCATACGTACCTAGCAGTTTCCCCAAAAGACACAGGTTCCACAATGCTTGTATTGGGTCAAGCAGTGATATCCTGGCTCCCTTTTAATAATGATTTATGGACCTTTCATCCAGGAACTTGTCCAAACCTTTTTTAAACCCAGCTACACTAACAGCTTTTACTATATCCTCTGGTAACATACACTGTATGTATAGAAAAGGTTTTATAGCCACACTGTATATAGCTCACTTTGTACATAGCTCAAACTAATCTAGCACACAATACAACACACTCAACTAAATTTCACCCTCACGGCATGTATAACACACTCACTTTACCCGATTGTTTGCTGTGATACCACCTTGATTAATAAGATAAGGCGGTTTAGAAATACTGTTAAATAAATAAAATAAATAAATAAAATTCCAGAGTTGATTACATGTTGAATGAAAATATATTTCTGTTATTAGTCTTAAATAGGTTACCTAGTAGCTTCATTGCATGTCCCCTAGTCTTTGCAAATTCTGATGATGTAAACAATCGAACTATCTTTACCCGTTCCACTCCGTTCATTAATTTATAGACTTCTATCATATCTCCCCTCAGCCGTCTCTTTTCCAGGTTAAAGCGCCCTAACCTTTTTAGCCTTTCTTCATAGGAGCATCCTTCCATCCCCTTTACCATTTTGGTGGCTCTTCTCTGAACCTTTTCTAATAACGCTATATCCTTTTTAAGATACGGCGACCAGAATTGCACACAGTATTCAAGGTGTGGTAGCACCATGGAACGATATAGACGTCGATGGAGCCCCCGTGCGGAGCAATTCCCCAGCTTTCTATGAAAGCCTTTGGGAATACTTCCACGCATGCGCAGTCCCCTTCCCACCCAAAGGTGCCATCTTGCTCAGTCTGATAACATGTCCTTAGACTCAAAAACCGTGGTCCATGAACAGAGTGTTAATAACACTTAAATATAGTAATTGCAATACACTCCGATTTTAACCAATTGTAGCTAAATCTATTTATGCTTATTACTGAAGAAGCTAAACATGGTCTATACTCTTGGTTATTTTACCCCTGAAGAAACGCAGAGTGAAACGCGATAGCAGTACTCAGGATCGGCGTTGGGGAACCATTTTTTCAGACCACATCACACTCCTCAATTAAAGATAAGCAGATTTTTTATTATCGTTTTATGGCAAACAAGAGTTATTAAAAACCAATCAAAAAATTGAATGAGCACTACTGGGAAGCACTATATATTTTTGAAAAATACAGGGAGGTCGTTGATGCTATCAGACTTTGCTTCCTTCTTCTGGGAGACAAGCTAGTCATCAGTCTGAGACCTGCCCTTAAGCAAAAAATTTATTGTTTAGCTTCTTCAATAATAAGCATAAATAGATTTAGCTACAATTGGTTAAATTCAGTCTGATAACATACCTAAAAGATAGCACACAAAAATAATGATATGACTGCAACTCCTAGGGGAGGAGGGACGGTTGTGAGGACTCATTCCTGCTGCTCCTGGAGAACACCTGTTACAGGTGAGTAACTACTCTTTCTCCAGGATCAAGCAGGAAGTCAGTCCTCACATATGGGACTCCCCAGCTCAAGGCTACTGAGGACCCCAAGCTGAAAAATGGCTCCCTCTGTGAAGCCTCAGCATCCAAGGAAAGAATTTACTCTGAATCTATCTCCGTCCAGTAGCTCAACCCAAGGGCCGGAGGGTAGGAGTTGCCTAAATCTCAGAGAGATTGCGGAGTACTGCCTGATCAAAAGCACTGTCCCTACGGGACTCCCTCTCCAGGCAGTAATGAGCTGCAAAGGTCTGGCTTGAGGACCAAGTTGCAGCCCTGCAGATGTCTGCCAATGGTACAGAGCGGAGATGAGCTACTGAGGCAGCCTTAGCCCTCACACGGCGGGCCGTAACTCGACTCTGCAAAGAACCTCGAGACCAGCGGTTGGAAAAAAAGGCGTGAACAGCCCGATGGAAGAAAACTCCAAAAGAAGGGAAAAAAGGGAGTCAACTAACCCACAGGGGTTCTGTGGCATAGGGGAGGACGGGTAGAGGTCCGGTGTAACTGGAAAAAAGGGTCACACTTTTTCAGAGGGATGAAGACGTGCATCCAAAAGAATCCGCAGAAAAAGGGAAACTGAGCAAGATGGCACCCATGGGCAGGAAGAGGATCACGCAAGCATGGCAGCATTCCCAAAGGCATATAGAGGTATTATAATATCTTTTGTTTTATTTTCCATTCCTTTCCTTATCATACCTAGCATTCTATTTGCTCTCTTGGCCGCCGCTGCACACTGGGCCGAGGGTTTTAACACGGTATCCACAATGACGCCTAAATCTTTTTTCCTGGGTGGTGGCTCCTAATGTAGAACCTTGCATCGTGTAACCATAGTTTGGGTTGTTCTTCCCTAGGTGCATAACCTTGCACTTGTCCACATTAAATTTCATCTGCCATTTGGATGCCCAGTCTTCCAATTTATCAAGATCCTCTTGCAATTTTCCACAATCCCCATGGGTTTTAACAACTTTAAATAGTTTTGTGTCATCTGCAAATTTGATAACCTCACTCATTATTCACATTTCCAGGTCATTTATGAATATGTCAAAAAGCAGCGGACCCAGCACAGATCTCTGGGTACTCCGCTATTCATCTTTCTCCATTGGGAAAATTGGCCATTTAGCACCACCCTCTGCTTTCTATCTTTTAAACAGTTCCTGATCCACAATAGTACACTGCCTCCTATCCCATGACTCTTTAGTTTTGCCAAAAGTCTCTGATGAGGGACTTTGTCAAAGACTTTCTGAAAGTCCAGATACACAATATCAACCGACTCATCTTTGTCTACCTGTTTATTCACACCTTCAAAAAAACATAACAGATTAGTAAGACAAGATCTTCCTTGTCTAAAGTCATGTTGGCTGTCTCCCATTAAGCCATGACTATATACATAGCTAGTAATTTTGTTCTTTATGATGGTTTCTACCATTTTTCCAGTATTGACATCAGGCTCACTGTTCTGTAGTTTCCCAGATCACCCCTGGAACCCTTTTAAAAAATAGGTGTTACATTGGCCATCCTCCAATGTTCAGGTATTACAGTTGATTTTAATGATAGTTCACAAATTACTAACAGCAGGTCTGCAATCTCATATTTCCATTCTTTTAACACCCTTGGATGTATACCATCCGGTCCAGTTGATTTGCTACTCTTCAGTTTATCAAATGGTTGTAATACATCTTCCCGGTGTATCGATATTTCATTCAATTCTTCCGCAGTATCACCTTTAAATACCACTTCAGTCATGGGCAACATCCCTAGATCTTCCTCAGCAAAGACGAAAGCAAAGAATTCATTCAGTCTCTCTGCTATGGTCTTGTCCCCTCTTAGTTCCCCTTTTATTTATTTTGTTTATTTATTTGTTTATTAAACATTTTTATACTGCGCTTTCCCATGTATCAAGTGCGGTTCACAGAAAACAAAAGAATGAACAGTACAGAATGGAACGCGTACTTATTCAGTTATATAGAACAGTCAAGAACATTTTACATGGAACTTTGTGAAATATTTACATTACGACATGGATAAATAATCCGTAATGTGGATAATAATACAAACTATATACATAGGATGATAGTTTGGCATACAGTCCATAATACTGATAGTAATACAAGTTTATACTGATAGTAATACAAGTATATACAGGCGCACCCCACAATGTAAATAACAAGCAGTTTCCTGTATTGTTGCACCACCTATGTACATAGTTACCCTGTTTCTCCAAGTTCTACTTCCTGTTAAATGTAATGACCAGACATATGTAAGTTGTCGGATGTTTCTGTTCAATGTAAACCGCACTGATGGCAAATAGTGCGGTATATAAGAATTGTTAATAAATAAATAAATAAAAAAATATAGAGCGGAAAAGGTTATGGTTGATGTTATCACTGGTTAGACTATAAGAGCCTGGGTTTTACTATGTTTGCGCTTCTGTTTGTACTGTTGTGAGCGTGTGATATGTTGTTGGCAGTTTGTGTCTCGGTGTTTGGTTGAGAGCCATAGTGTGTGGTGAAAAGGTGTGTTATTAGTTTTTTACGGAATATCTTAAAGTCATTTATCTGTCTTATGTTGTTGTTAAGTGCCGTCGAGTCAGAGTCGACTCATGGCGACCCTCTGGATAGCTATCCTAAATTGTGTTCGGTCTTCAGTCAGGCGGCTCATTGTTGACAGACTGGTACCCATAGCTGCTGTTATTGTAGCAATCCATCTCATTGCTGGCCTTCCTATTTTGCGTTGACCTTCTATCTTGCCAAGCATGATGTCTTTCTCTAATGATCTCTCTCTTCGCATGATGTGTCCGAAGTATGAAAGTCGAAGTCTTGTCATCTGAGCTTCTAAAGAAAGCTTAGGTTTGATCTCCTCTAGTACCGACTGGTTTGTTCTTCGGGCAGTCCATGGTATACACAGTATTCGCCGCCAGCACCATAATTCAAAGGCATCAATTTTCTTCCTGTCTATCTTTTTCACTGTCCAGCTTTCACATCCATATGATGTTATTGAAAGAGCTCAGAGAGGTTCTAGCAGGACTGTTAAAAGATGTCTTTAACAGATCCTTGGAAACAGGAGAGGTTCCTCAGGACTGGAGAATGGCTGATGTCGTACCTCTACACAAAAGTGGTGACAGGGAAGAAGTGTCAAACTACAGGCCCGTGAGCCTTACCTCGGTGGCGGGAAAAGTAATGGAGGCGCTCCTGAAAGAGCGAATAGTGAACTTTCTCAAAACCAACCAAGACCCGAGGCAACATGGTTTTACCGAAGGACGATCTTGCCAAACAAATCTGATTGAGTTCTTTGACTGGGTGACCAGGGAACTAGATCAGGGGCATGCGATGGATGTCATCTACCTGGATTTCAGCAAAGCCTTTGATACTGTTCCTCATCGGAGGCTTGTCAACAAACTCAGTAGCTTGGGGATGGGTCCCAAGATAGTAAACTGGATTAGAAATTGGTTGACTGACAGACGACAGAAGGTGATTGTACATGGAGCTCACTCAGATGAGAGGAAGGTGATTAGCGGGGTGCCCCAGGGTTTGGTCCTGGGCCCGGCACTGTTCAATGTATTTGTGAGTGATATTGCTGAAGGACTGAATGGAAAAGTCTGTCTTTTTGCAGATGACACGAAAATTTGCAACAGAGTGGACTCCCCCGATGGAGTGGTTAACATGAAGAAAGATCTACAAAAGCTGGAAGACTGGTCTAATGCTTGGCAATTACGATTTAATTCAAAAAAGTGTAGTGTCATGCACTTGGGTAGCAGGAATCCAAGAGAAATGTACACAATAGGGGGCAAAAGGTTGGTATGCACGGTTCAGGAGAAAGACCTTGGTGTGATTATCTCTGATGATCTCAAGGTGGCAAAACAGTGCGACAAGGCGGTGGCAAAAGCCATGAGGATGTTGGGTTGCATACAAAGAGGGATTACCAGCAGAAAAGAAGAGGTACTTATGCCACTGTATAGGTCACTGGTGAGGCCTCACTTGGAATACTGTGTTCAGTTTTGGAGACCATATCTTGCAAAGGATGTAAAAAGAATGGAGACTGTTCAGAGGAAGGCGACCAAAATGATTTGGAGCCTGCGTCAGAAGCCTTATGAGAAGAGACTTGGAGACCTAAATATGTACACTTTGGAGGAAAGGAGGGACAGGGGAGATATGATTCAGACCTTTAAATACTTAAAGAGAAATGATGAACAAACAAACCTCTTCCAAAGACGGGGAACCTGTAAAACTAGAAGGCATAACATGAAGCTGCAAGGGGGTAAATTGAAAGGCAATATCAGGAAATATTTTTTCACTGAAAGGGTGGTGGATGCTTGGAATGCCCTCCCAATGGAAGTGGTAGGGGTGAACACGGTGACGGAATTCAAAAAGGCATGGGACAAACACAGAGGATCCCTTTACAGCAATAGGATAAAAACAAAATAAACGGTACCATCTAACTTCTGAACCATATAACGTCTCAACAAATAGGGGTGTCCTACATGGAGTGGTGGGTTTACCCCTGAACAAGGATATGGGGAGGGGTGGCCTGCGCGGAGCGACAGGTGCACCTGCTCTTGCCATCTTGCTGGGCAGACTGGATGGACCATGCTGGTCTTTATCTGCCATCAACTACTATGTTACTATGTTACTATGAAAATACCATGGCTTGAACAAGTCGAATCTTTGTATGGAGAGAGACATCTCTGCTCTTGAGAATCTTATCTAGGTCTTTCATAACCATTCTGCCAAGAGCAATGCGTCGTCTGATTTCTTGACTGCCTGTTGCTTCTTTATTGATAGTTGATCCAAGTAGGTTAAAGTTGTTCACGATTTCAATTTCTTCTCCTTCAACAATGAACCTGTTGATTATGCCAGTTGTCATGATCTTTGTCTTCTTTACATTAAGGTGCAGGCCCATTTTGAAACTATGTTCTTTGATTGTGAGAAGCAAATGTTTCAGATCCTCTTCACTTTCAGCCAGTAATGTGGTATCATCAGCATAGCGAAGGTTGTTGTTGAGTCTTCCACCAATCTTCACACCTCTGTTGTCTTCATACAGTCCTGCTTCTCTGATGATTTGTTCTGCATATAAATTAAACAGGTAGGGGGAAAGTATGCAGCCTTGTCTTACACCTTTGCTTATTTTAAACCATTCTGTTTCTCCTTGTTCCGTTTGAACTGTTGCTTCTTGATCAATGTACAGATTGTGCAAGAGAACGATCAGGTGTTCTGGTATACCCATGCTTCTTAATGTGGCCCAGAGTTTCTCATGGTTTACACAGTCAAAAGCCTTGCTATAGTCGATAAAGCACAAATAGATATCCTTTTGTTATTCTTTAGTCTTTTCAAGGATCCATCTCACATCCGCAATGATGTCTCTCGTTCCTCTCCCTTTCCTGAACCCTGCTTGCACTTCAGGTAGTTCTTGTTCTAGGTATGGCTGTAGTCTCTTTTGAATAATCTTCAGTAGAATCTTACTGGCATGTGGGATCAGAGCGATTGTGCGATAATTTCCACAGTCAGTTGGATCACCTTTCTTTAGTATTGGTATAAACACAGATCTTTTCCAGTCAGTTGGCCATGATGTTGTCTTCCATATTTCTTGGCAGAGCCTTGTAAGTATGGTAACAGCTGCATCAGACTGCCGTAATACTTCTATGGGAATGCTATCAATGCCTGGTGCTTTGTTCTTTGATAAGGCTTTCAATGCTGCTTCAACTTCTTCTTTCATCACCAATGGTTCCCGATCATAAGGTACAGGTTGAAACGGCTGTTGGTCCACTTGATCTTTATCATATAAAAACTCTGTATATTCCTTCCACCTTTTCTTGATCTTCTCAGCATCATTCAACATAGAACCTTGAGCATCTTGTAACATTCCACTGAACTTTTTCTTTAACTCTCGCAGCTTTAGGAAAGCCGATCTTGTTCTTCCTCTAATAGTTTCTGCTTCTATTTCCTTGCAAGTGTCATTGTAGTACTTTTCCTTGTCCTGTCTTGCTGCACGTTGGAAATCTCTGTTGAGTTCTGCGATTGTCTTTCTTTCTCCTTTGGCTTTAGATTCTCTGTGTTTTTGGGCAATTTTCAGAGTTTCCTCCATCATCCATTTTGGCCGTTTTTGCTTTTTCACCTTTTGTAGAGACTTCTCGCTTTCTTCAAGCACAACCTTCTTGATGTCATTCCATAACTCTTCCAGAGCTCTGTCATTTGTATCTAAAGCAGCAAATCGATTTTGCAGGCAGTCTTTAAATTCCAGTGGTATATTCTCAAGGTCATATTTCGCTGCATTCATGAGTGATTTGCTCTTTTTCAACTTTAGCTTGAGTTTGCATACTAGTAGTTGATGATCTGTACCACAGTCAGCTCCAGGTTTTGTCTTTGTTGATGTTACAGAGCTTTTCCATTGTTGACTTCCACAGATGTAGTCAGTTTGATTTTTATACAATCCATTGGGTGAAGTCCATGTGTACAGTCGCCGCTTGTGTTGCTGGAAGAAGGTGTTTGAGATGAATAGATCATTGGTCTTGCAGAATTCTATCAGCCTTTCTCCAGCTTCATTTCTGTTGCCAAGTCCATATTTTCCAACTACTTTGCCTTCTTCTTTGTTGACAACTTTTGCGTTCCAGTCACCCATGACTATCAGGATATCCTGTTTGCATGTTCTGTCAATTTCAGCTTGTACTTGTTCATAGAACTCTTCAATTTTATTCTCTTCTGCAGCTGTTGTTGGGGCATATACTTGAATTATAGTTGTGTTGATAGGCAATCCTCGTAGACGAATAGAGATTAAGCGTTCGCTGACTGCATTGTATTTCATTACAGTTCTTTCAAGTTTCTTCTTTATTATAAATGCAACACCATTTCTTCTTTGTCTTTCATTTCCAGCATAGTAGACCATGTGATCATCTGATGCAAAGTGCCCGATGCCAGTCCATTTCAGTTCGCTGACACCCAGCAGATCAAGTTGTACACGTTCCATTTCATTCTTGACCACCTCCAACTTCCCTTGGTTCATGCTTCGTACGTTCCATGTTCCAATGTGTAAGATATCTTTACAGCTTCTGACTCTCATTTCATGCGCAGCTACATCAGCAGTCAGACTTCCAGAGGGCTTTGATCCAACCACATCATAAATGCTGGCTTTACTCTGAAAAGTCTTCAGCTCTTCCCCAGTAGCTAGCTGAGTGCCTTCCGACCTGGGAGTCTCATCTTCCAGCACCATAGCACAATTTGTTTTGTTGTAACTATCCATTGGGTTTTCATGACAAGATACAGAAGTAGATTGCCAGGCCTTCCTTCTGCGCAGTTTAAGTTTGGTGTTGTTGCCGTTGTCACAGAAATGTGATCCTCCGCCGTCAACACTATCACATTCTGCTGCTGCCCAAATGGGTGGTTTGTCTTGGTCTGGCACCTCAGCTGAGACCTGTCCATCTTGGGAGACCCTGCCAGTATTTAAACTACCGATAGTTTAGCTCTCAGCATCACTGATGCATGGAAGCCCTCACAGCACGACAAGCTGCAAACCAAGTGTCTTATATTATCAGGTAAATCATTCCAGAGCATCGGGGCAAAGTGTGAGAAGACTTTGATGTTTGTTAATTTTTTGGCTTTAGTGAAGTTCTTCGGTACCACGGTTTTATGGGTGTTTTTACTCCTTTGACTTTGGTTAGATGTTTCCTTGGTAATTAGTGTGTTGTGGAACAATGGTGTTAGGTTGTTGATTATTTTGAAAGTTGTTACGAGTACTTTATAACTTATGCGGCAGTTAATAGGTAGCCAGTGTAGTTGGGATAATATGGGGGTAATATGTTCGATGGATCGAACATTCATAATTGTTCTGGCCGCTACGTTTTGTACTAGCTGAAGCCTTCTAAGATTTTGCTTTGAGATGCCCTGGAGAACAGTGTTCGCAAAGTCAAAGTGGGGTGTTATGATTGCTTGAATTACAGTTATGAAGTCGTGTAAGTGTATCAGGGGGCGGAGCTGTTTTAGTAACTTAAGTTTAAAGTGTATTTTTTTTGTGTGGTTTTAACGTGGGATTCCATGCTGAGGGTTTGATCCAATATAACCCCTAGGTATTTCACCTCCTTTTTTGTTGTAATGTCATGATTCTGAAGCACGATTGATGTTGGGGGTACATAGTTTTGCCCCTTTTACCCCTCTATCATTGACTACTACTACTACTGAGCATTTGTATAGTGCTACAAGTCATACTTTATCTCCCTAGCATGTCTTGCCGTGACACTGACCCAGTACATACCGGGGTAATTGAAATCACCCATTCTTATTACTGTGATGTAACTTTGTTAGCTTCCCTGATTTCTTTGAGAATTTCACTATCCATTTGTTCATTCTGGCCAGGGGGTTGATAGTACACCCCCACTGGCATCGCCTTCCCCTTCCCCTTTTTACATGGAATTTCAATCCATAGAGATTCTACAGTGTCTTCCCTACACTGCTGCGTCTGCAAATGGTCACTGCCCAGTGATCTCTACAGCAGTGCGGTTCTCTTTACTAACGGAGCTGCGGATGCAGGAGGAGGAGGAGAGAGGGCACAGGAGCAGCAGGTAGGACTTAGGGACTGTGCAGACGGGGGCACTGTGGATCTAGTGCAGAGGGAAGAATGTGGAGTAAAGATGGAGAAAGATACACCAGGAGGGATATGCGGAGGAGAAGAATCTATGGTTCAGTGAGATGGAAGAGAGCACAGTCTGCTGCGAGATTTTATTTTATTTTATTTATTTATTTCTCTTATATACCGCGCTATTTGACATCAGTGCGGTTTACATGGAACATTACATTAAACAGGGCATTATAACTTGGAGATAACTATTTTACAGGGAACATGGGCAATTGAGGGTTAAGTGGCTTGCCCAAGACCACAAGGAGCACCTGTGGGACTAGAAACCCCAGTCCTTCCAGCCCAAGGTTGCTGTCCTCTAGTGGGATTTGAACCCCCGACCTTCTGGCCTGAAGTACATTGCCCCATGTGCCGATTATGTTGTTGGGGGGGGGGCGCCTTTTTATACTTCGCCTCAGGCAGCCGATTGCCTTGAGCCGCTCCTGGGTAAGGGAGACAGCAGCAGCTCCAGAGGAAAGGCAGGAAAAAGAGGGCAGAACACAGAGGGAGAAGGGAGAGGCATGATAAAGTAGAGGAAACTGGTAAACTGAGATCCCAGTCCATAGTAGTGTCTGTGATTTATAACCCAGTCTCACCTTCAGTAATTCCATCGCTGACTGCTGACACTTCTCCTCTATCTCTGAGATCAGTTTCTGGAGGGAGGAGCTTCGATCTTCTAGTTGGGTCACATTATCTCTGATTTTCTTTAGAATCTCCTTCTCTTCCTCTTCCAGTCTTGAGAGAAGGATCCGCTGCTCCTCATTCAGGAATTGGTGCAGCTCCTCAAACTCAGACAGGATTTTCTCTCTCCTGATCCCAGTCGTATGCTACATTCAGCAGATCAAAGAGAAGAAATGTCAGAGGCACTGTCCATAACTTTATTACCTGTAAGAGTGGAGCTTCTACACCAGAACAGAACCTGAACCATTACTTTCATTATTCCGAGCGTTAGGACATGAGAAGTTGGAACTTACGATACAGGAGGCGAGTTTAGAAATGGTCGCATAAATGAATGTGGCCGGTATACGTGTACGAGAACAAAGCAGTGATTTTTAGAAAATTCACACATGCTTCCCCTTGTAAACATTGCTGCTTACATGTATAACTGGTGATGCCAGGGACGTGTGTATACTTACGTCACCCCAGAGTAGGCATGAACATCTGTCAGGTTACACACATATATTCTGCATTTTGCAAAGTATACGGGCAAAATTTGCTCCCATAGACATGTGAATAAAGTATTTGTAGGGAAGTTAAGGGAACATCCTATGGATACTTGTAGGGCAGGGGGTGCACAACCTCAGTTCTCAAGGGCCGCAACCCAGTCAGGATTTTAGGATGCCCATAATGAGATCTAGTTCCTACAATGGAGGCAGCGCATGCAAACAGATCTCATACATATTCATTGTCAGTATCTTGAAAACCCCAACCGGGTTGCCGCTCTTGAGGATAGAGGATGTGCACCCCCTGCCCTACAAGTATCCGTAGGATGTTCCCTTAACTTCCCTACAAATACTTTATTCACATGTACATAGGAGCAAATTTTGCATAGCCCTCTTGCTATATATAAAACCCAGTTATTTATTTATTTAGACAGATTTGTATTCCACCTTTTCCTTCAATCAAGGTGGGAACGTCACATAACAATGGAAGGTTACATTTAACATTAGGGTACGTGTATAATACGTTTAGGCAGTACAGTTACTTGCCAGTATTTAGACAGTACAATTGTGGTAACATTTAACATAAGTATTCAATAACGTGGTATGATGGATTTGTGTGTGTGGATAGGATGGTTGTGTGTTTAGTTGGTAGCTGTAGTAGTATTATTGTTTTGCTAGGGGATGTTGCTTGATTGCTCGTATGTTTCTATAAATAAGAATGTTTTGAGGTCGTTGCGGAAGTCTGTAAGGTCATCTGATTCCCTCAGGCTCGTTGGGAGGGAGTTCCATAGTGCGGACGCCAGTAGTGATGGAGCTCTTTTTGATGTTGTTTGTTTGGTTTTGTGATAGCCTGCAGGTGTGCTGATCATGTTGTTGTGATTGGTTCTTCTTGGTCTATTGCTGATGTCTCTTGTTATAACGTTTTGGAGTACGTCTGCTGAGAGATGGTGGATGATTTTTTGAAGATGATCATGATTGTTTTGTATTTAGCTCTTGCCACCATTGGGAGCCAGTGTAGTTGTTGTAGGTCGGGAGTGGTGGGCTCGGTCCTTGGTGTGTCTGTAAGGATGCGTGCTGTGGTGTTTTGTACCATCTGTAGTGGGTGGAGTGTCTGCTGAGGAAGGCCTTGATATAGTGAGTTTCCATAATCCAGCAGTGATGTAATGAGTGCTTGACACACTGTGTAGAAGTGGTCCTGATGGAGCATTGGTTTAATTTGTCTGATTATTTTCAGTCGATGATATGCCTTGTTTGCGGTTTTGGTGATGTGGTATTTTAGGTTCAGAGCTCTGTCTAGTGTGAGGCTCAGATATTTAACTTCTTTGACTGCTATGTGTTTGTCTAGGATGTTGATAGTTTGTGGCGGTGTGAAGGTGGGGTTCCTGGTAACGAACATTGCCTCAGTTTTGTCGTAGTTGACTGTTGAGTTGTTGGCTATGAGCCAGTCATTCATGTCTTCGAAGCATTTTGTTATTGTTGTAGTGTTAGTGCTAGTAAGTTGATTGGAGCGTACACCATGATATCATCAGCATAAATGTGGTTATACGAGTAGAAAGTCTTCCAAAAATTATTCTCCAGTGTGCCATGGATCTCTCAGGACCCAGAGAAACATCAGAAATGATAAAAGAAGGTGAATTAGCTGTGGATGTCTTAACCATCATGCCAGGAGTCGGTTGAGGCAGTGCTGCAGGGGGTGGAGGGGGGAGGCAAAAGGAAGTGGAAGGATCAACCCATCCAGCCAGAAGGAACAATGCCCCACGTAGGCTGGGGAAAGTCAGAATCACTTCTGAAATTGGTCAAGGAAGAGATAGTCTGCCCCTGCCCACCTCCAACAAATAACTGCTGAGGGCAGATGTATGACATAGTAACTTAGTATATGATGGCAGATAAAGACAATGTCGGTCATCCCCATTTGTTCAAATATAAGAGATAGTTATGCTTATTTTGATTTTATCCTGTTGCTGTAAAGGGATCCACTGTGTCTGTCCCATGCCATTTTGAATTCTGGGTCTTCAAGTCTCTTCTCATAAGTCTTCTGATGCAGGCTCCAAATCATTTGGGTCACCTTGCTCTGACCTGTTTCTAGTCTTTTTATATCCTTTGTGAGATACGGTCTCCAAAACTGGACACAATATTCCAATTGAGGCCTCATAAGCAACCAGTACAGTCCATGGTATACATAGTATTTGTCGCCAGCACCATAATTCAAAGACATCAATTTTCTTCCTGTCTGTCTTTTTCACTGTCACACTTTTATATCCATTTGATGTTATTGAAAATGCCAAAATCTTGGCATGGAGAGAGACATCTCTGCTCTTGAGAATCTTGTCTGGGTCTTTCACAGCCATTCTGCCAAGAGCAATGCGTCATCGGATTTCTTGACTGCTTGTTGCTTCTTTATTGATAGTTGATCCAAGTAGGTCAAAGTTGTCCACTATTTGATTTCTTCTCCATCAACAATGAACCTATTGATTTTGCCAGTAGTCAGGATGTTTGTCTTCTTTACATTAAGGTGCAGGCCCATTTTAAGACTATGTTCCTTGATCTTGAGAAGCAAATGTTTCAGATCATCTTCACTTTCAGCCAGTAATGTGGTAGAATGCTTATACACTGCTTCATTGTCACTGAGGATAGACAAAAAAAAAAGGAAAGAAAGAAAGAGGGGGAGGTAAAGAATAAGGGAAAATATAGAAAAGGGGAGATGGTACGAGTAAATGATGCTGAGGCCAGTCCTCAGTCCTGGCACGGACAGGCAGAATAGGGTCACAATGAACTGGGCTGAACTGTGGATGACGTTCTTCCCTCTCGCCACCCCATAGCATTTTTCTTATATAGACAGGTCTCGCAAGAACAGCAGTGGACAGAGCGGGACGTAGGGACAATGACGAACTGCGGAGCACAAGGGAGGACCAGTGAACCAGACCCCAGCTGACACCCAGTCAGCAACGGTGTAGGCCAGAAGAAAGAGGACAGAAGACATGACTGTGGTCTCTATATGGTGCAGTAAGCAGACAGCAACAGCGAAGAAGGTTACAGAATCGAGGGTCATGAGCACCAAAATGGAGGAGCTGATGAGGATCCTCAGAGAACAAGTCACCCAGCTCAGCCCCGGGGCAGTCTGATGGTAACTAGAGGCTCCCACTTGCGTGATAGATGACCTTGGCGATCACAACATGCCCAGTGGACAGAGCAAACTGCAAAGGATTGGAAACCCAAAGTAGCTAAGTCTATCTATAACTGGGTTTCAGCTTTTCACATCTATATGAGTGTGGTGATGGAGAGGGAGCTGGAACTCGGCCCTTTCTTGATGAAGCACCAGACACTACCACGAGGGTACATAGGCATTTTGGGGGCTGGGCATGGCTGAACTATGAGCCACCTGACCGAAGACCGAACACAGTTTAGGACAATTATCCAAAGGGTTATTATGAGATGACTCCGACTCGACGATACTTAACAACAACAACATATTGTAAGCATTCACCAAACGTGAATGCTCTCCCCTTCCCTGGGGATCGAGCCACCGACAGCGGGAGGGGCCTGCAGTCCAGCAAGGCCCAATCGGGGCAGGGCACAAGGCCTACAAAAAGCTTTGGCGAGGCCCTTAGGCAGGGACCGAAAGAAGGGACACCAGAAGACCGCTGCACCCCATCCAGAAGACCGCTGCACCCCATCCAGCTCCAGACGGCGCACTCAAACAGCACACCCATCCAGCCACAAACAGCAACGCCGGTCAGTATTCCTGAACTAGTCCATTCTAATCTGCCAAGATCACATTTGAACAGCACTAAACAACGCAACCCTTTCGATGAACTATCGTTAGGCCACTCTAACTCACAAAGTCACCTGCTAGCTTCTTAATTTATGTTGTATCATCTCAGTATTGCAAGTTTGCCAGCTTAAATCTCAATATAATCTGCTAGCCTGTAATGTTTACTGTATCATCTCAATATTGCACATCTCATCAAAGATAGTCAATATCATAGCATGCAAACTGTACTTGCTCATTTTTGCATCCTTGTATAACTGCTCTTACGTTCTGAAGAATATCATCACTGTACTGTGTCTCATATCTGCTTTTTACTACCCCATTATTGCACTTCTCCACTTCGTGGCCACAGTGTATCACACACAATCCAAAACATCAGAATGGCACTCCAGGTCGCTGTCATTCTTAGCTTCTACCTTCTCACCCACTGGCTTAGAACCTCCCAGGCCCTCTACACGTCACATGGCAGGATTCCAGTCCTGAATAGCCATGGAAAAAGATGGAATGGTCCCCCATACTTCAACCCAGGAAGCGACGCGCACACGCGCCACTCCCACCTAATACATGTAGCACTCCAGCTAACCAAAACACCCAGCCAGGAAAAACCTTTGAGATGCCGACCCCTAAAATGTGCCATCATCAACGCACGCTCCATTCGCAAAAAATGGCCTGTTATCCTAGACTCTATCTCCTTTTATGACCTTGAGATTCTTATGATCATGGAAACATGGCTATCATCAGAAGACAACGTACTCCTCAACCAACTTCTACCCCCCAATTTCTCCATACATACAAGACATTGGGAAAACAAAAAAGGAGGAGGGGTACTCATAATCTCCAAATCAGACCTCAATTTCCACATTGTGGACTCCTCAAGCACAAACAGCTTGGACATCCTCTCCGTCGCAAACCAACAATGCTCCCTCAACCTGTTGTATAGAAAACCATATTCTTCTCCAGATGACCTTCCAACCATTGTTGACCTTGCAGCTAACACCCTCTCTCCCAAGAAACCAAATTGGATAATGGGTGATTTCAATCTCCCTTCTTTACCCCAAAGCCACGCAAGTGCATTCCTTGAGGCAATGGAAGACCTGGGACTCAAACAAATCATCAATGAGCCCACACATACAAAGGGGAACATTCTTGACATTGTATTTGTTCCACAACCAGTCATGGTCCAAAACCTCAATCCTCCAGTATCAGTCGTAGATGTACCCTGGTCCGACCACAAATTGATCATTATCCAGATACCCATCAACAATGACCAGATGAACAGAAGCCAACCTACAAACAACACCTCTCGAACTGCCACTCGATGCTTTCGCCCCTTCGATGGGGAACACATCCTTTCGGAGACCCCATCACTCCTCAACAAAATCACACCGGATCTTGATGAACTAATCTCTCATTGGAACTCCAGCCTGCTTGCCATCTCACAACACTCAAACCCTAAGAGTACAGCAAGGACAAAAAGAAGCTCCGACCCATGGTTCTCACCTGAGTTGCGATCTTCTCTCACACAACTACGTAGACTTGAACGCCGATGGCGCCGCTCGCGATCAACTGAGGATCAGACCGCTTACCGAACCCACCTTGCAATACATTGAGAAACAATCACTACTAAAATGAGACAATATCATACTGACACCCTAAAGAGGTCTCTGAATAAACCACGTGACCTCTTCAACTTGGTCAAATCCCTCTCAAAGGAACCATCTCCCGAACAACATAGCGAGATTCACCCGCAAAAATTCGCTGATTACCTGCAATCCAAGATTGTGCAAACCAACAAGGTTTCAGCAGTCACATATCAAGAACCGACGGGCCTATCCCCACTGAACATTCTCTCCACACCATCCACTAAATCTATCGAGGATACCATAGCATCTCTCAACACCTCCACTGCACAGACTGACCCATGTACAGCTTTTTGGATCAAGGAGCTACGTGATGTGTTTAGCCCTGTCATCGCAAATATAATGAAGATCTCCTTCACAACAGGATACTTTCCCACTTCACTCAAACAGACCTCCATTAGGCCACTATTGAAAAACCCCAAACTTGACCCCCAAAGAGTTGACTCTTATCGACCAATAGCCAGCATCCCTCTCTTAGCCAAAATAATTGAGAAAGAGGCACAACGGCAAATTCAGGACCACATAGATGCCGCTGCTCCCTTAGACAGCTGTCAACATGGGTTCAGAGAACATCATGGGGTCGAGACACTACTCACTGGTCTATTCAATGACATCATCACAGGAATTGACAACATCCGTCAAGGTTTTGTGCTCATCTTCCTAGACATCGCCGCGGCTTTCGACTCCGTGAGTCACGAAATACTCCTCGGAAGATTGAGAGAAAAGGGCATCTGCAACAGTGCACTAGGATGGTGTAAATCCTATCTGGACGGTAGATGGCAATATGTGAAGTCTGGATTAGAAGAGTCGATACATTTCCATCAAAAGCAAGGGGTACCCCAAGGCTCCTCGTTATCCTCCTTACTCTTCAATATTTACATGCAGCCCATCTGCAGTATCATAAGATCATTCAATGTGAACTGCTTGATATATGCAGATGACATTCTCTTATACATGCCTTTCTCCACAACTCACATGGACCTGACCCCACTCACGGATTGCTTCAATGCAGTTTCAATGTGGCTCCAGTCACAGAACCTACGCATTCAACATAAAAAAACAGAGGTGCTATTCATCACCAGAGACCCCAACTTTACTCCGCCAGCCCACGTCAGTGTCAAGGAAGCTGACCTGCAAACTAAAGAGGCAATAAAATACCTGGGAGTTACTGTGGATCAACGTCTGGATATGAAACGCCACATAAACAACATAGTCAAAGCCGTCTATTTTAAAATCTGTTCACTCAAGCACCTACGCTCCCTGTTGGACCCAGATGATTTCCGAACCATATATCAAGCACTGATCCTGCCACATTTTGACTTTGCAAATGCCATCTTACAAGGGCTCCCCCAATCCACACTAACCCCCTTACAGTTGGCCATGAATGCCGCAGCCAGGGTCATCTACGGAGCAGCCAGAAGCGACCACGTGACTCCCATTCTCATACAGCTACATTGGCTACCTATTCATGGGAGAATCACCTTCAAAACACTTCTATTAGCTTTCAAGGCAATCAAAGGTATTTCCTCCTCCTCATTTACACATCTTATCCACATTGTACCCCCCAACAGATCCAGAAGAGCAACAGCTGTCAACCTGCTAATCACACCAAAGGCATCGACAAAGTGCAACAAGACAACCACAAACAGGGCGTGCAGTTTCTATATCCCCAAATGCTGGAATGCGCTACCCCGACATTAGGGCCATAACCAATCTATATCAGTTCAGGAAGGCACTCAAAACCCACCTCTTCCTCCAATACTTCCCAGCCAGCAATTAAACCTAGATACCCCTCTCAAGAAATGACCCACTCTAGAAATGCCCTCATATTCATTATCTGATTTTTACCTATCCTTGCTGTGTAAATAGCTTATGTATATAGTTTACCCTGTTATCCAAGTTTGTATCCCTGTTCGATGTAAAACCTGACAACTTGTCGTTATGGTAGTTATGTTATGATGTAAACCGCGCTGATGCCGAATAGCGCGGTATATAAGAAACTGTAATAAATAAATAAATAAATAAAATAAATAAACGTTCATGCAGTACCAAAAGACTATTCCATGTAAAAAGTTAGAAAGTTTCCTGTTCCATGTAAAGTATACAGTAGTATACATAATTTGTTCCATGTAAACCGCCCTTGATCACTGGAAGGGGCGGTATAGAAGAAATAAGAAATAAATAAATAAATAAATAAAAAAGACGCCACCAGATGTCCCCCTTTACTCTAGAGTGCCACAAAGTATATTCCTAACAGCCTGTTTTCTTTCCCTTTTTTTTTTAATATAGACCCATGTCTCCCCATTGTCCGCATCACTGAACCTAGACTATAGGTAGAAAAGGGGGGGGCATATGTCCCATTTAGTCTGTCTTCTCCTTCAGTCCATCTCATGGTAACCTCTCTCCCTTTAGGGGAGATGCCTGCCTCGATACCTGCCTCCTATTGTTTGCCACATGGCCCAGCCTACTTCCAATCGCAAGATGGCTGCCATTAGGCCCCCCCCCCCCCACCTCCCCCATAGCCAGTCTGGCTCACTGCTGTTCTCATTTCTGGCTCTTTTTGGCTGCAAATAAGGCCCTTATCACTTTGGCAGCACCATCCTCGCATCACACAAAAGCCCTTCCGCCTAATCTGGACAGTCTGGCAGATCCTGAACTCACTCAGGGTCCTCCGTCATTCGGAGAGGTGGCGCCGACCCTAAAACCAGCTCCGCTAGCATTCCTTCTTCCTGCACATAAGCTGCCCAGACTCTCCCGCCTGACCCTCTCTATCCTGCCGCCTGGCAACCTGCCTTCCCACCGTGACTCACCTCATTCTATCTATGTTCCCTCTCACTCTGGCGGTCTTGTTGATGAGTGTTGGCTTCACGAGGTAAGCTGAAACTGTAGTGTCTTCCACATGCAGAGGGACAAGAGGGCGATCGCAATCCTGGAGACCCCTCAAATAGCCTCCCCCGAGATATCCCTCTGCCCCTTCTCCCCCTGCCTCCGTTAACTCTTTCCTGCCTGCATGGCACCATCTGCCCCCCTGCACCCCATGGCCATTGTTTGCCGCCACGGGGGTCTTTCTGATGCTTTAAGGGACCTGCAGCACTGATTTCAATGGGTAAAATCAGGGACTACAAATACCATACTGAACTGCAATGTAAACCTAGAACTAGAACTGACAAAAAATATCACTGCTGGTACTGGGTAACTTGCAACTCTGAACTCACTATTTAAAGAAAAATCTCAGTACTGACAATACCAACCCTCTCAGTACTCTGTGTGTGTATGGTGTGGAGGGGAGGTGCCTGTGTGTCTCTGTTGAGCAGAGGTGGGGTGCTTGTGTATATGTGTGGTAGGCTATGGCCTGTAAACTAGGCCTAGATCCTAACCCCCACCTAAGGGAAATACAGAGAAGAACCAAAGTTTGAGAAACTGCTTTAAACTGCTTTGCCATGTCTCTGATAAGTTTGTATCATTCCTTTATGCTTGAATTATTCTCACATTCTTCGAGCTAGAAATGACCTTTTTCTACTGCAGCTCTCCAGATCAACAAACAGTAAGTAACGATTTAAGGGTTTATTATATTATATTAAACTGTTAGCTCTCTGACTGGAAGCTCTTAAAAGGGGGTTTTGTACATTGTTTTAAAGCAAGGTTACTTTCTGTTTGGTGCTTTAGTGGGACTTTCCTTGAGCACAGTAGGTGGTTGAACTCTAGCAACCCCCTCAGCTTGGGAACTGCTAACAACTAATCAGGTGTTAGTTCCCTCCCTACCCACCCACCCTGACTCCCTCCCACCCCTAGCGAGTAGTCTTGCTTTATAGGGCACCGCCCCATTTGACAAAGCACAGAGAATTGGACCAGCACATTTTGAATATAATTAAAGAGATTTAACTGCTTTTTCTCTGAAAGGACAGCTGGGAAACTGGCTTGTATTTGGTAGATCTCTCTCTTTTGCTTTAACAGATACCTAAGCTCCACCAACAGAACAATGGCTGGGAAAAATCGTATCGCTAAAGCTGTGGCCCCCGTTACAGCTTTTGCCTCGGTCCAGACAGAGGTCATAATGCCAGTTGAAGGACCGGTTCCATGTGCAGGGTGTCTGCATGCTGAAGCTCTGAGGAAACAAGTGGATGAACTCAGAGAGGAGGTGGCGAGCCTGAGGAGCATTCAGGACAGTGAGAAGTACATTGATGAGATGCTTCTTGCAGCAACCAAGCTCTCCAGCACAGAAGATAGGTGCCAACAGAATGTCGATGGTTGGACACGAGTCACCAGGGCCTGCAAAATCACCAACCCAACTTCTCCAGCCCTTGAATTGAAGAACCATTATGCAGCCCTGGAAGTGGAGGAGGTGAAAGCATCCCTGGAAAGGGAAGAACCAGAGCTCAAGTACCCCAAAGTTGCAGAATCGGTGACCACAAGGAAACAAAGGTTAGTGGTGGTTGGAGACTCTCTTCTGAGGGGTACTGAGGCGTCCATCTGCCGACCAGACTTGATGTCCAGAGAGGTATGCTGTCTGCCTGGTGCCAAAATCCAAGATGTTACGGAGAGTTTGCCGAGACTCATCAAGCTCACTGACTATTACCCAATGTTGCTAATCCATGTTGGAACAAATGATACTGCAAGGTATACCTCGGAATGTATCAAAAGTGACTTC
The DNA here is from genome assembly GCA_033557465.1 of Ichthyophis bannanicus. Lineage (NCBI taxonomy): Eukaryota > Metazoa > Chordata > Amphibia > Gymnophiona > Ichthyophiidae > Ichthyophis > Ichthyophis bannanicus. Next base: position 55,917 of record JAWIIG010000070.1, read on the forward strand.
ATGGCTCTGAGACAGAGGGTGAAGCAGTTATGTGCACAGGTGGTGTTCTCTTCAATCCTCCCTGTTGAGGGTAAAGGCCAAGTCAGAGAGGCTCGCATCCTGGAGATGAATGCATGGCTGCGTGGATGGTGTCATCGAGAGCCTTTTGGTTTCCTAGACCATGGGATGCTGTTCCAAGGATTGCAGAGCAGAGATGGCATCCATCTGTCCAAGAAAGGTCAACGTGTCTTCAGTGGTAGACTGGCTAATCTACTGAAGAGGGCTTTAAACTAAATTCGTTGGGGGATGGGTGAAGAAAGCCCCCAGATAAGTGAAAGCCCCCAGGTAAGTGATACATTAAATAACTTTATGGAAATGGGTAACAGGGGTAACATATGTAAAGCAGTGTGTATAAATGCCCGTAGCATGGGAAATAAGATCCCTGATGTTAAGGCTTTGGTGGGAGTGGCTGACTTGGATTTAGTGGCAGTTACAGAAACATGGTTCACAGAAAACCATGATTGGGATGTAACTATACCTGGCTATACTTTATTCAGAAAGGACAGGGGAGGAAGAAGGGGAGGAGGAGTGGCACTATATGTAAAAACTACTATTAAAGCTTTGGAATTACAGAGCTTAAAAGGGAGAGAGGAGGCATTGTGGGTTAAACTAGAAAGAGGGAAAGAGAAATCTATTTGCATTGGTGTGATATACAGACCTCCCTCAAAAGAGGAAGAGGTGGACAGAGAGTTAATTGAAGACATACGCAGCATTTCTAGGAATGGGGAAGTGCTACTGATAGATTTCAATATGCCAGATGTTGATTGGCACATTCCTGCTGCAGTATCATCTGGAAGTAAGGAGATCCTGGATTCTCTACAGGGAGAACTATTCAGGCAATTGGTAACAGACCCCACATGTGAAGGGGCCATACTGGACTTGGTGCTTACCAATGGTGAAAGTGTTTCTGATGTTGTAGTGGGAGATCATTTTGCATCCAGTGATCACCAGATGGTGTGGTTCAGTATTAGGACTAGGGCTGTTAGAATCCATTCCAAGGTGAGGATCTTAGACTTTAGGAAGACTAACTTTACAAAGATGAGCCAATACCTCAGGGAGTCGTTAGTGGGATGGGAATAGCTGAGGGATGTAGAAAAACAGTGGGCAAAACTGAAAGGGGGTATTTTAAAGGCAACCAACCTTTTTGTTAAAATGGTAAATAAAGGCAAAAGGAACAGGAGACCGCTATGGTTTTCGAAGGAAGTAGCTGAAAAAGTGAAGAAAAAGAGGGAGGCCTTCATGAAATACAAGAGATCACAGAGAGAGGAAGACAGGCATCTGTATTTGGAAAAACTTAGAGAAGCTAGCAAAGTAGTCAAGAAGGCAAAGATTCAAAAGGAGAAGGAAATAGCCAATGCAATAAAATGGGGGGATAAGACATTTTTCAGATATATTAGTGAGAAGAGGAAGGGCAAAAGTGGTATTGTCAGACTCAAGGGTGCAGGGGAGGAATATGTAGAAGCTGATAAGGATAAAGCTGAATTGCTTAACAAATATTTTTGCTCTGTGTTCACAGATGAAGAACCAGGAGCAGGACCTCAGAAAACGCCCACAAATAGGAACAGAAGCAAAGGACATCTTGAACAATTTTCAAAAGACTGTGTTCGTGAGAAACTAGCTCAACTTAAAGTAGACAAAGCGATGGGACCGGATGGGATACACCCGAGAATACTGAGGGAACTTGGGGACGTTCCAGCAGCTCCACTGACTGAACTTTTCAATGTCTCATTGGAGTCAGGAGTGGTGCCAAAGGATTGGAGAGAGGCTCATGTGGTGCCTTTACACAAAAGCGTAAGTAAGGATGTGGTTGAAAACTACAGGCCGGTTAGTTTAACTTCGGTGGTGAGTAAATTATTGGAAATGCTGCTGAAAGAGAAAATAGTGAGGTTTCTGGAGTCCAGCAGATTACAGGATCCGAGGCAGCATGGATTCACCAGAGGCAGGTCTTGTCAGACAAATCTGATTGATTTCTTTGAGTGGGTGACCAGGGAGTTGGACCGAGGGAGAGCTCTAGATGTGGTGTATTTAGATTTCAGTAAAGCCTTTGACACTGTTCCTCACAGGCGACTTATAAACAAACTAAGCACCCTAGGGATGGACCCTAAAGTTACTGCTTGGGTTAGAAATTGGTTGGTTGGGAGGCGACAAAGAGTACAGGTAAATGGAGCTTACTCTGAAGAGAAGGATGTTATCAGTGGTGTGCCCCAAGGATCTGTCCTTGGTCCGATTCTTTTTAACATCTTTGTTAGTGATATAGCGGAAGGGCTTTCAGGTAAGGTGTAGATAACATGAGGAGGGATCTAGCTAAGCTTGAAGAATGGTCTAGAATTTGGGAGCTGGGATTTAATGTTAAAAAATGTAAGGTCATGCATTTGGGTTGCAACAATCCAAGGCAGCAATATAGTATAGGGGGTGAAGTACTTGTGTCCACTAAAGAAGAGCGGGACCTAGGCATGGTTGTGTCTGATGATCTTAAAGTAGCTAAACAGGTAGAAAAGGCGACGGCAAAAGCTAGAAGGATACTTGGGTGCATACGGAGAGGAATGTCTAGCAGAAAAAAGGAGGTGATAATGCCTCTGTATAAGTCTTTGGTGCGACCTCATTTGGAGTATAGTGTGCAATTCTGGAGACCGCACCTTAAAAAGGATGTGAACAGGATGGAGTCGGTGCAGAGGGTGGCTACTAAAATGATTAGTGGTCTTCATTATAAAGCATATGAGGACAGACTTAAGGATCTTAATATGTACACCTTAGAGGAAAGGCGGGATAGAGGTGATATGATTGAGATGTTTAAATACCTCCGTGGCATAAATGTTCAGGGGGAGAGCCTCTTTCAATTGAAAGCAAGTTCCGCTACGAGGGACATGGGATGAGAGTGGAGGGAGACAGATTCAGGAGTGATATACGGAAATATTTCTTTACGGAAAGAGTAGTGGATCCGTGGAATAGTCTCCCAGTGGAGGTGGTAGAGATGAGGACAGTAACTGAATTCAAAAAAGTATGGGACCAACACAGAGGATCTGTAAAGGAAAAAAGTGGACTGTTGTAGTTGTTGTTATGGAAGGACAGACTAGATAGGCCATGTGGTCTTTTTCTGTCGTCATGTTTCTATGTTTCCATGTTTCTATGACCTTGCAGTAGAAATGTATCCATGTCTAAGACTGTGCCTTTGTTAGAATAGTCTGAGAAGGGGGAACGAGGAGCCAGGCTCAAGAGGGGTCCCTGATTGGACAGGTGCTGGGGGGGCATTGGGACCAATAGAAAAGTTTGCTTGTATCAAACTGCAAAAACTGTATATAAGGAATTGACTATCATACGCCAGTGCTCATTCTTTTTCTGACACTAGCGCTGTCTGTGTGAGCCTGTGCACAATAAATTGGTTTGGACCCTGAAATTGACTCCTGGTTTTATTCATTGATTGCACTTCGCTGCTACATATGTTCGGAGGGGAGGGGAATACATCTTCTATTCTTCCCTCCCCATCCAACCCCTCTACTGCTGGCTCTTCCCCCCTTTCACCAACCTTTCCAGCACTCCCTTCCTCTGTCCTAAAATTATCTCTGCCTTTACCTCAATTTCTCCGCCCTACCCACGCACACAACCTTTTTTTCTTGCCATTAGGACCTTCCCCTTTCTCTGCTCAACTGGACATTCGCAGCAGAGATATCTTCTATTTGCCCGTGGGAGATCAGATTCCTGCAGGCAGAGCGAAAACTATCCTCTTCCTTTCTGCCTGTGGGGGATGAGATCCCCGTGCACAGACAAGGGGTCGCGGCCATCGGGGCATCTCACTTGGGGGTGCACTGCCCCCCTCGTGCCCTCTTACTACATCCATGGACGCAGCTGCAGGTTAAGTTACACAGCAACACTCTCCCTTCCCCCCACTCGTGCTGGCCGCTGTCAGGGCTCCTCTCACTTGCTCTCACCTCGACTGGGCTCCCAATTCACAAAGACGCTGTCAGTCTCATCACTCAGTGTCAGACTTCCATGAGGTGAGGCTCACAGAGGATTCAGCGTTTCTTCTGCTGCAGCTGGGCCTGCCTTGCTTGCACACAGTACGTGGAGGAAAGCTGCCGCACGCCCCCTGTGCACACCCCAGCAGACCCTGTGTGTGCACACAGCAAGCCAACTTAATATGAGTGACACCTAGAGCCCTGGACGGTGATCACAGCAAGAAAATGCTGTCTTTTATTTTAAAGTAACCTCCACTCTGCCTATGTCCCTTCTTGAACAAAAATACCGGCTTCCTGATCGTGTCCCCAGTCTAGTCCCGAAACCTCTGGGTTGCCCATCTCATCTAGCAGCTTGGAGACTGAGAAACTCCTCCTTTTGTGACATCACAGGTATATCCCTCCGGAATCCGCCCCCCCCCCCCCCCCCCCCCACCGGCTCCAAGCTGTGTTTTCCATCATAGCTTGCAGGGCCTGCTGTTTCAGAAGCTCTTGCCTGGTTGACAGCAGAGCCTGTACTCAGACGGGTGAAAATTTAAACAAGATATTGGAAGCAGGGCTTAGGCAGTGCCACGCAGAGGAACTTGCCTGCTAACTCGCCTGGAGGCTCTTCACTGCCGCACGGAGCTGAGAGCTTACTTTGAAGTGCGGTGGTGACAGTTGGATCCGAGACAGTGGGGTGTCCCCGGAATCAGCGGCAAGCACAGTTTAGCTTTCAAAGCGACTACTTAACTGTCTCTGCCGTCGGGGAAAAGGTAAGCGATTATCACTTCTTCAGCGCGTTTGTTTTTTGGCGCGAAGCAGTCTCTGGGCTCTGCCGCGTGGCGTCGGCGTGCTTAGGCTGCAGGCCCAACTGGGGATTTTTTTCTCAGGGGCTTCCAGAGTCTCACAGGAGCCTTAGCAATATTTAAAAAAAAAGGAAAGAGTGTACCTTCATGTTTTGTTTATAGGGTGTATTAGAGGTGTTTTTTGTTGTGGTTCAAGACTTGCGCTGTGATTTTAGAACCGGGCCTTTGTTCTGCCTAAAGGGGAACAAGTTTAGCCTACAGCTACCAGTCCAGATGTCCTTTATTTAACAATGCCTTAACAGTGTGTGGTTTGTGGGTCTCGGAAGGGCACAAGCGCAGGGATCTGTAAGTCCTGTGTAGGGGAGTCTGCAGTTTTAGAGTCTACAGTGGAGCAACAGCCCGGGACTTCGGGGGGAGAGACAGAACCCTTGGCCTCACTAGTTCCTGAGGCGGCACAGGAAGAGCCGGTGGCAGGGCCCGCTTCCCTCTCGGGCACGCTCTGCTCACAGGCGGTTTTCCCTAAAGAGCTGACTTCCATTTTTTCGCAACAGTTTGTAACGTTGCTGCAGCAGGCAATGTTTGGCCAGGCTCCTCAACAGGGTGTCTCCGCAGAGGCGGGCGGAGCAAAGAAGCACCCGGCGCCCCCACAGGTGGAAGGCCCTCCGAGTGGCAGCAAGAGGCACCGTGGTGAGGGGGAGTTGAGAGAAGAATCGGGGACCTCTGAGGGTCCGCAGTCGGATGAGGAGAGCCATAGTTTAGGCTTAGATGAGGAGCTAGAGGAAGGTGAGCTTTCTGAGAAAGAGGATCATTCTAGAGTGGTGCGAGTCTTCCGAAGAGAGGAGTTGCCAGCGCTCATAGTAGAGACTCTAAAGGTGCTCAATATGCCGGAGCCAGCATCAGCAGAGGATGAGACGCTAGAGGATCCACTGTTACAGGTGTACAGAAAGAATCAGAAAGCGTTCCCAGTGCACAGGGTGTTTCAGGAGCAGATTCAGGAGGAATGGAACGTTCCAGAGGCTCCGCTGAAGAGCTTCAGAGTTACGGCACGTCTTTATCCGTTGGTAGACCAGAATAAAGAGGTCTTCAAATCTCCCAAGGTGGACGCGGCCGTCTCGGCTGTGACCAAGAAGACCACTATTCCTGGAGAGGGTAGTGCGGCTTTCAAGGATGTCCAGGACAGAAAGTTGGATGTTTTGTTACAGCAAGTTTTTGATGTCAATGGGATATCGCTCCAGGCGGCGGTTTGCGGCGTGGGTGGCCAGGGCCTGCCTTTACTGGGCGCAGCAAGTGCAAGAGGGACAGCCGAGTCCTTTGGCGGGAGAGGCTTCCCGGCTAGAATCAGGGGCAGCATATCTGGTGGATATGCATTATGATCTCATGCGAGGACTGTCTAAAAGCATGGGGTCGGCAGTAGCAGCATGGCATTATCTGTGGCTCCGCAACTGGGTGGCAGATAGCTCTTCTAAGGCTAGATGAAGTAAGCTGCCCTTTAAGGGCCATCTGTTGTTCGGAGAGGATTTAGAGAAGCTGGTTAAGGACTTGGGAGAGTCCAAAGGTGGCAGGTTACCGGAAGACAAGCCTAAGCCGGTTCCAGGAGCCCGGCGGGCAGGGGGCAGTTTCGGGATTTTCGCCATTTCCGTTCCCAAAGTTTCAATTCAGGTCAAAAGGGACGTTTCCCCAACAGAAACCAGGGGTTTCGCGGGTTTCTAGGAGCTGGGAGGGGGTTTGGGTCCGCTTCCTCCTCCTCTCTTAATTTCAGAAAGTCACAATGAAATGAGGGGGACCCAGTCGTCCCTAATGAACTGGCACCATCGGTACTGAGCAACCTGTGAAACCTGTTATGATCTTGACCGCTTTTTCACTTGAAGCTTCATTTGCATATGTATATAGTTTCCCCAGTTAACTCCATGTTTAATCCCTGTTTTATGTAAATGTAGGACAATTTCTTCTGTCCAAGTGTTTTTGTTCCATGTAAACCGCACTGATGAGAAATAGCACGGTATATAAGAAATGTTAAATAATTTATTAATTAATAAGGAAACACCAAAAATCGCCCAAAGGAGAGGCAACACAAATAAAATTATGTTCCCGAAAGACTTTACAAAAACCAAAAAAATCCACTAACAACAAAGCATTCTCACACTCAGCCCCAATCCTCTGGAATGATTTACCTGAAGAAATCAGAATCCTAACCGATATCAAGGTATTTCGTAAGAAACTAAAAACACACCTATTCATGACACACTGTGGTATACAGACAAGCACTTTTACTCAAACCGGCAAAGGATAACACTTGTTAAAACAACGATAATAGAAGATAACATATTTGCTAAAACAAAGAAAAACTTAATACAACTAATTGCCACCAAAGATAAACAAACCCAATTTCCTGCTCATTGTAATTAATAGTTGTAATGTACATAATTCAAAAGCTCTGTGCAAACGTTGTAATGCACACAGTGGTTATACTATTGTTAATAAGTTCTAGTTCTATGTATTAAGGCATAAAGTTCATTGTATATAGTTCACAGATACTACATGTAAGTTGAACAGGCACCATAAGCCGGTTCATACCATTATTTGTAAACCGCACCTGATCCATGGGAAAGTGCGGTATATAAGTGTTTGTTAAATAACTAAAAATAAAAATAATACCATTAGGGGGGCGTTTGCAGGAATTTTATTCTGCCTGGGTCCAAATTACGTCAGACCAATAGGTGCTGGAAGTCATTCGGGAGGGTTACACCCTGGAATTCACTCGTCCAGTGCGGGAGGCCTTTGTGCAGTCTCCTGGCAGATTGGTAGCAAAGTGTGCGGCTCTGCGGTAGACGGTACAAAGGTTGCTGACCCTCGGGGCAATAGTCCCAGTGCCTTCAGACCAATTCGGCTGCGGTCGGTACTCCATCTATTTCGTCGTTCCGAAGAAAGACGGGGGAGGTCCGGCCGATTCTGGACCTCAAAGGGATAAATCGTTGAATGCGGATGTCACACTTTCACATGGAGACCCTCCTGTCCATGATAGTGGCTGTGCAGAAAGGAGAGTTTCTCACGTCGCTGGATTTGTCCAAAGCATATCTACATATTCCCATCAGAACGGAACATCACAAATTTCTAAGATTCGCAGTACCATTCGGCCATTATCAGTTCCAAGCATTGCCGTTTGGGCTAGCAACGGCTCCGCAGATCTTCACCAACGTAAGTGGTGGTAGCAGCGGCGTTACGCAAGGAGGGCATCCTGGTGCATCCCTACCTGGACGACTGGTTAATCCGGGCAAAGTCGCAGGCCGAGAGCGGGTGGACTGGGTGGCTGGTGGACGTGAGGATCGCCTGGTAACATGCCTGCCTGGTGCGAAGGTAGCGGACCTCACGCACCACCTAGATAAGATCTTAGATAGTGCTGGGGAGGAGTCTGCTGTCTTGGTACATGTCGGTACCAATGACATAGGAAAATGTGGTAGGGAGGTTCTGGAGGCTAAATTTTAAGCTTTTAGGTAGGAAGTTGAAATCCAGAACTTCCAGGGTAGCGTTCTCCAAAATGCTTCCCGTTCCACGTGCAGGACCCAAAAGGCAGGCAGAGCTCCGGAGTCTCAACGCGTGGATGAGACAGTGGTGCAAGGATGAGGGTTTTGGATTTGTTAGGAACTGGGGAACATTCTGGGGAAAGAAGGGCTCTTCCAAAGGGATGGGCTTCACCTTAACCAGGATGGAACCAGACTGCTGGCATTAACCTTTAAAAAGGAGATAGAGAAGCTTTTAAACTAGAAAATAGGGGAAAGCCGACAGTCACCCAAGAGCGCATGGTTCAGAAGAAGGTATCCTTGAAGGATACTACCAAAAGCAGTGAGGTTCCAAAAAAGAGTAAAGTAGCCCAAATGCCCTTGAGTATGGTGCAGACACAATGTAAAGATTCCAAATTACCCATGCCTACCAATAGCCAGATTAATATTAATAAAATACAGTCTCTAAAATGCTTGTATGCAAATGCTAGAAGTCTAAAAAATAAGATGGGAGAGTTAGAATATATAGCACTAAATGAGAGGTTAGATATGATTGGAATATCAGAGACATGGTGGAAGGAGGACAACCTGTGGGACACTGTGATACCTGGGTACAAACTATATCATAATGATAGAGCTGATCAAATTGGTGGAGGGGTTGCGCTCTATGTTAGAGAGGGCATTGAGTCAGAAAGGATTAAAGTTCTGCAGGAAACAAAATTTGCTGTAGAATCTCTATGGATTGAAATTCCATGTAAAAAGGGGAAGGCGATGGCAGTGGGGGTGTGCTATCGACTGCCTGGCCAGAATGAACAAATGGATGATCAAGGAAGCTACCAAAAGTCACAGCAGAGTAGTAATAATGGGTGATTTCAATTACCCCGGTATCGACTGGGTCAGTGTCATGGCAGGACATGCTAGGGAGATAAAGTTCCTAGATGAAATAAATGACTGCTTCTTGGAGCAGCTGGTTCATGAACCAACCAGAGGGGAAGCCATACTGGACTTAGTCCTTAGCGGAACACCAGATCTGGTGCAAGAAATAAGGGTGTTGGGACCACTTGGCAACAGTGATCATAGCATGATCGTGTTTGATTTAGTTAGTGGAGAAGGGATAGTAAGGAAATCCACATTACTACCTTTTAACTTTCGGAAGGGAGACTATGATAAAATGAGGAATATAGTTAAGAAAACACTAAAAGGAGCGGTTGCAAAGGTTAAAGACTTACATCAAGCTTGGGGATTGTTTAAAAGTACTATCCTGGAAGCCCAGACCAGCTGTATTCCACCAATTAAGAATAGTGGAAGAAAGTCCAACTGTCAGCATGGTTTAAAGGTGAGGTCAGAGAGGTTGTTGCTGCCAAAAAAGCATCTTTCAGGAAATGGAAAGAAGAGCCAAACGATGAAAAATGGAAACAGCACAAGCACTGGCAAGTTAAATGCAAAGCATTGATAAGACAGGCAAAGCGAGAATTTGAAAAGGAACTTGCTACCGAAGCAAAAACACGAAATACATAACATAAGAACATAAGATATGCCATACTGGGTCAGGCCAAGGTCCATCAAGCCCAGTATTCTGTTTCCAACAGTGGCCAATCTAGGTCATATGTACCTAGCAGTTTCCCCAAGGGACACAGGTTCCACAATGCTTGTATTGGTTCAAGCATTGATATTCTGGGTCCCTTCTTAATAATGGTTTATGGACCTTTCCTCCAGGAACTTGTCCAAACCTTTGTTAAACCCAGCTACACTAACAGCCTTTACTACATCCTCCGGTAACAAATTCCAGAGTTTGATTACACGTTGAGTGAAAAAATATTTTCTTTTATTAGTCTTAAATAGTTTACCCTGTAGCTTCATTGCATGTACCCTAGTCTTTCTATATTCTGATAAGGTAAACAATCGATCTACGTTTACCCGTTCCACTCCGTTCATTAATTTATAGACTTCTATCATATCTCCCCTCAGCCGTCTCTTTTCCAGGTTAAAGAGCCCCAACCTTTTTAGCCTTTCTTCATAGGAGTAGCCTTCCATCCCCTTTACCATTTTGGTGGCTCTTCTCTGAACCTTTTCTAAAATCGCTATATCCTTTTTAAGATACGGCGACCAGAATTGCACACAATATTCAAGGTGCGGTCTCACCATGGAACGATATAGAGGCATTATAATATCTTTTGTTTTATTTTCCATTCCTTTCCTTATCATACCTAGCATTCTATTTGCTCTCTTGGCCGCCGCTGCACACTGGACCGAGGGTTTTAACATGGTATCCACAATGACACCTAAATCTTTTTCCTGGGTGGTGGTTCCTAATGTGGAACCTTGCATCGTGTAACCATAGTTTGGGTTGTTCTTCCCTAGGTGCATAACCTTGCACTTCTCCACATTAAATTTCATCTGCCATTTTGATGCCCAGTCTTCCAATTTATCAAGATCCTCTTGCAATTTTCCACAATCCTCCTGGGTTTTAACAACTTTAAATAGTTTTGTGTCATCTGCAAATTTGATAACCTCACTCGTTATTCCACTTTCCAGGTCATTTATGAATATGTCAAAAAGCAGCGGACCCAGCACAGATCCCTGGGGTACACCACTATTCACCTTTCTCCATTGGGAAAATTGGCCATTTAGCCCTACCCTCTGCTTTCTATCTTTTAACCAGTTCCTGATCCACAATAGTACACTGCCTCCTATCCCATGACTCTTTAGTTTTGCCAAAAGTCTCTCATGAGGGACCTTGTCAAAGGCTTTCTGAAAGTCCAGATACACTATATCAACCGACTCACCTTTGTCTACCTGTTTATTCACACCTTCAAAAAAACATAACAGATTAGTAAGACAAGATCTTCCTTGTCTAAAGCCATGTTGGCTGTCTCCCATTAGGTCGTGACTATCTACATGCTGAGTAATTTTATTCTTTATGATGGTTTCTACCATTTTTCCCGGTACTGATGTCAGGCTCACCGGTCTGTAGTTTCCCGGATCACCCCTCGAACCCTTTTTAAAAATTGGTGTTACATTGGCGATCCTCCAATCCTCAGGTATTAGAGATGATTTTAATGATAGTTCACAGATTACTGATAGCAGGTCTGCAATCTCAAATTTCAGTTCTTTCAACACCCTTGGATGTATACCATCCGGACCAGGTGATTTGCTACTCTTCAGTTTATCTAATAGTTGTAAGACATCTTCCCGATGTATCGATATTTCCTTCAATTCTTCCACACCTTTAAATACCACTTCAGTCATGGGTAACATCCCTACATCTACCTCAGTAAAGACCGAAGCAAAGAATTCATTCAGTCTCTCCGCTATAGCCTTGTCGCCTCTTAATGCTCCTTTAACCCCTTTATCATCTAATGTACCAACTGACTCTCTCACAGGTTTTTTGCTACGAATGTACTTGATAAGGTCTTTATTTCGCGTTTTTGCTTCTGCAGCAAGCTTCTTCTCAAATTCTCTCTTTGCCTGCCTTATCAATGCCTTGCATTTGACTTGCCAGTGCTTGTGCTGTTTCCAGGTTTCATCGTTTGGCTCTTTTTTCCATTTCCTGAAAGATGCTTTTTTGGCAACAACAGCCTCTCTGACCTCACCTTTAAACCATGCTGGCAGTTTTTTGGACTTCCTTCCACTTTTCTTAAAGCGTGGAATACAGCTGGTCTGGGCTTCCAAGATAGTATTTTTCAACAACACCCAAGCTTGATGTACGTCTTTAACCTTTGCAACTGCTCCTTTTAGTTTTTTCTTAACTGTTTTCCTCATTTTATCATAGTTCCCTTTCGAAAGTTAAAGGGTAGTACTGTGGATTTCCTTACTATCCCTGCTCCACTAATTAAATCAAAGGTGATCATGCTATGATCACTATTGCCAAGTGGCCCCAACACCCTTATCTCTTGCACTACATCTGGTGTTCCACTAAGGACTAGGTCTAATATTGCTTCCCCTCTGGTCGGTTCATGAACCAGCTGCTCCAAGAAGCAGTCATTTATTTCATCTAGGAACTTTATCTCCCTAGCATGTCCTGTTGTGACACTGACCCAGTCGATGCCGGGGTAATTGAAATCACCCATTATTATTACTGCACTGTAACTTTTGCTAGCTTCCTTGATTTCTTTGAGCATTTCATCATCCATTTGTTCATTCTGGCAAGGTGGACAATAGTACACCCCCACTGCCATCGCTTTCCCCTTTTTACATGGAATTTCAATCCATAGAGATTCTACAGCAAATTTTGTTTCTTGCAAAACTTTAATCCTTTCTGACTCAATGCCCTCTCTAACATAGAGCGCAACCCCTCCACCAATTTGAACAGCTCTATCATTACGATATAGTTTGTACCCAGGTATCACAGTGTCCCACTGGTTGTCCTCCTTCCACCATGTCTCTGATATTCCAATCATATCTAACCTCTCGTTTAGTGCTATATATTCTAACTCTCCCATCTTGTTTTGTAGACTTCTAGCATTTGCATACAAGCATTTTAGAGACTGGTTTATTTTCATATTAATTTGGCTATTGGTAGACATGGGTAATTTGGGATCTTTAAGCTCTGTCTGCTCCATACTCGAGGGCATAAAGACTTTTTCAAGTACATTCGTAGCAAAAGGCCTGTGAGAGAGTCAATTGGACCATTAGATGATTGAGGGGTAAAAGGGGCAGGAAGGGGAGATAAGGCTATAGCGGAGAGACTGAATGAATTTTTTGCTTCGGTCTTTACTGAGGAAGATGTAGGGATGTTACCCAAGACTGAAGTGGTATTTAAAGGTGATACGGCAGAGGAATTGAGAGAAATATCGCTACACCGGGAAGATGTATTACAGCTATTTGATAAACTGAATGGTAGCAAATCACCTGGACCGGATGGTATACATCCAAGAGTGTTGAAAGAACTGAAATATGAGATTGCAGACCTGCTATTAGTAATCTGTGAACTTTCATTAAAATCATCTGTAATACCTGAAGATTGGAGGATTGCCAATGTAACGCCAATTTTTAAAAAGGGTTCCAGGGGTGATCCGGGAAATTACAAACCGGTGAGCCTGATGTCAGTACCGGGGAAAATGGTAGAAACCATCATAAAGAACAAAATTACACAGCATGTAGATAGTCATGGCCTAATGTGAGACAGCCAACATGGCTTTAGACAAGGAAGATCTTGTCTTACTAATCTGATATGTTTTTTTGAAGGTGTGAATAAACAGGTAGACAAAGGTGAGTCGGTCGATATAGTGTATCTGGACTTTCAGAAAGCCTTTACAAGGTCCCTCATCAGAGACTTTTGGCAAAACTACAAAGTCATGGGATGTGAGGCAGTGTACTATTGTGGATCGGGAACTGGTTAAAAGATAGAAAGCAGAGGGTAGGGCTAAATGGCCAATATTCCCAATGGAAAAAGGTGAATAGTGGAGTACCCCAGGGATCTGTACTGGGTCCGCTACTTTTTGACATATTCATAAATGACCTGGAAAAGGGAATAACTAGTGAGGTTATCAAATTTGCAGACGACACAAAACTGTTTAAAGTTGTTAAAACCCAAGAGGACTGTGCAAAACTGCAGGAGGATCTGGATAAATTGGAAGACTGGGTATCCAAATGGCAGGTGAAATTTAATGTGGAGAAGTGCAAAGTTATGCACCTAGGGAAGAACAACCCAAACTATGGTTACATGATGCAAGGTTCCACATTAGGAACCACCACCCAGGAAAAAGATTTAGGAGTCATCGTGGATAACATGTTCAAACCCTCTGCCCAGTGTGCAGCGGCAGCCAAGAAAGCATATAAAATGCTAGGTATCATAAGGAAAGGAATGGAAAATAAAACAAAGGATATTATAATGCCTCTGTATCGTTCCATGGTACGACCGCACCTTGAATATTGTGTGCAATTCTGGTCACCGTATCTTAAAAAGGATATAGCGTTATTAGAAAAGGTACAGAAAAGAGCCACCAAAATGGTAAAGGGGATGGAAGGATACTCCTATGAAGAGAGGCTACAAAGGTTGGGGCTCTTCAGCCTGGAAAATAGACGGCTGAGGGGAGATATGATAGAGGTCTATAAATTAATGAATGGAGTGGAACGGGTAAACATAGATCGATTGTTTATGCTATCAAAATGTAGAAAGACTAGAGGACATGTAATGAAGCTACAGGGTGATCTATTTAAGACAAATAAGAGAAAATATTTTTTCACTCAACGTGTAATGAAACTCTGGAATTTGTTGCCGGAGGATGTAGTAAGAGCTGTTAGTGTAGCTGGGTTTAAAAAAGGTTTGGACAAGTTCCTGGAGGAAAGGTCCATAAACCATTATTAAAAAGGGACCCAGGATATCAATGCTTGACCCAATACAAGCATTGTGGAACCTGTGTCTCTTGGGGATACTGCTAGGTATGTATGACCTAGATTGGCCACTGTTGGAAACAGGATACTGGGCTTGATGGACCTTGGTCTGATCCAGTATGGCATATCTTATGAGAGCGAATCGGTTATGGCCCGGGTGGTAGCTTTCTTGGAAAGTCTCGGTTGGGTGGTCAATATGGCAAAGAGTCACCTGGTTCCCTCACAGAATCTGGAATACCTGGGAGCTCTCTTCGACACTCGGGTCGGAAGAGTGTTCCTAACAGAGCATCGAGCGCAGGGCCTGCGAGAGCTGGTGCGGAAATTCTTGGGGTTCAAGGCCCCCTCAGCATGGCATTACCTGCAACTGCTGGGCACCATGGCGGCAACGATAGAGACCGTGCCATGGGCGAGAGCGCACATGAGGCCCTTGCAGGGGGCTCTGCTTCGCAGATGGTCACACCAGCAGGATCCTCTGTCCCGGAAGCTGCCCTTTCCAGAGAAAACCCGGTCAGCTCTTCTTTGGTGGTTGCTTCCAGAGTCACTGGAGTGGGGGAAGGCTTTGGAGGCGCCGGACTGGGTGGCAGTGATGACGGATGCCAGCTTGCAGGGCTGGGGAGCTCATTGTCAGGGCAACTTTGCGCAAGGCCTGTGGAACTCTCAGGAGAAAAATTGGTCGATCAATCGATTGGAAATGAGGGTGGTAGCCCTAGCACTCCAGGAGTTTTGGTCAATTCTCGGAGGGAAGGCAATCCGAGTGTTGTCCGACAACGCAACGGTGGTTGCCTACGTCAACAAGCAAGGGAGCACCAGCAGCGTGGCTCTAGAAGCCGAGGCCGCAGGTCTGTGTCATTGGGCAGAAACGAATCTCTTGGACCTGTCGGCAGCACATGTAGCAGGAGTGGACAATGTAGCAGCCGATTTTCTCAGTCGGGTGAAGGTGGATCCAGGGGAATGGGTCCTGCATCCCAAGGTCTTCGAGATGGTGGTTCGCAGTTGGGGGTCGCCAGTCATGAATCTCATGGCGACCTTTGCTTCAGCCAAGGCCAGTCGCTTCTTCAGCAGGCACCGGGAAAGGATGTCGGAAGGCTTGGACGCCCTTATGCAGGACTGGCCGGAGGGGCAGCTGTTGTATGTCTTTCCTCCGTGGGTTCTGATAGGAAGAGTTCTGCAACAAGTGGATCGATTCAGAGGTCAGGTAATTCTGATACCGCCAGATTGGCCGCGTCGCCTGTGGTATGGGGACCTGGTGAGGTTGTTGGTGGCAAAACCCTGGCGTCTCCCCTGCCGGCCAGATCTGTTGGCTCAGGGGCCTCTGTGCATGCCCCACGTGGATCGGTTCTCGTTTACGGCCTGGCTTTTGAGAGGGCTCGGTTAAGATCCCGAGGGTATTCAGCGGCGGTCATAGATACCTTACTGAGATCCAGGAAGCAGTCTACGTCGTTAGCGTATGTTCGTGTCTGGAGGATCTTCAAAGCGTGGTGCAGGGATAGGAAGTGCGAGGCTCTGAAGGCTTCCATTCCTCAGCTCTTGGAATTCTTACAAGATGGCTTCGATAAAGGGCTAGCGGCCACGTCCTTAAGTGTGC
Organism: Ichthyophis bannanicus; assembly: GCA_033557465.1. Taxonomy (NCBI): domain Eukaryota; kingdom Metazoa; phylum Chordata; class Amphibia; order Gymnophiona; family Ichthyophiidae; genus Ichthyophis; species Ichthyophis bannanicus. Next base: position 72,112 of record JAWIIG010000070.1, read on the forward strand.
AGGTGGCAGCGTTGTCCTGCTACAGAGGCAGGGTTGCAGGCCAATCGTTAGGGTCTCAGTGAGATGTGAAGCGGTTTCTAAGAGCGGTTGCGCTGGTAAGGCCACTGGCTAGGCAGATATTTCCTAAGTGGCAGCTACCCTTCATGCTGGATGTTCTCGAGCGGAAGCCCTTTGAACCATTAGCTTGAGCGTCACTCAAGGATCTCACGCTGAAGGTGGTATTCTTGGTGGCGGTCTGTTCGGCCAGACGAGTGTCGGAGCTGCTGGCCTATCCTGTAGGGAGCCCTATCTTTCGTTCTTTGCGTCAAAGGTTGTCCTGAGAACGGCGCCGGCCTTCCTCCCGAAGGTAGTCTCAGCATTTCATGTAAACCAGGAGATCGTCGGAGCAGTGGCACCTTTTGGATGCCCGGAGATCGTTGAAGAAATATCTCAGTAGCACGGCGTCCTTTCGCCGGTCAGACAGGCTTTTTGTACTGTTTGCGGGGCCACGAAAGGGTGAAGCGACATCCAAGGCCTCCATTGCGCATTGGATTAAAGAGGCCATTGCGTCGGCTTATCTGATGAATGGTAGGAGGGTTCCGGAAAGGTTAAGGGCTCACTCCACCAGGGCGCAGTCGACTTCCTTTCGCCAGTGGAGATTTGTAAAGCAGCGACCTGGTCGTCGTTAAATGCTTTTGTTCGGCACTATCGTCTGGATGTGCAAATGGCGGAAGAGACTTCATTTGGATCAGCAGTACTTCAGGCTGGTTTGCCAGGTCCCTCCCGTGTTTAATGTGCTTCACAGCTCTAGTACTGACCCAGAGGTTTCGGGACTAGACTGGGGACACGATCAGGAAGGTTAAATTAGACTTACCTGCTAATTGTTGTTCCTGGAGTGTGTAAACGGGGGCGCTGGTCGTGAATGTCCAGAGTCTTGGCAAAGGCAAAATATTATTATGACTTGCAAAGGACTATGGGTGTTGTAGTTCATTCATACCAGAATCAGCCGTTCACAAAATAATGAGTTGTGTTGCTCGAGTGTAAGCAAAGAAAAATAGATTTTATTCATGGGGTTAATTCTCCCACACAGATTTACTTGGTAACACAAAAGGACACTTGCTTTCAGTATTGTATTCAGGAAAAACAAAACAAGATATAAGGTAAACATAGAAACATAGAAACATGACGACAGAAAAAGACCACATGGCCTATCTAGTCTGTCCTTCCTTAACAACAACTACAACAGTCCACTTTTTACCTTTAGAGATCCTCTGTGTTGGTCCCATGCTTTTTTGAATTCAGTTACTGTCCTCATCTCCACCACCTCCACTGGGAGACTATTCCATGGATCCACTACTCTTTCCGTAAAGGTAACTGTACTTCTTAAGCAATAAATCAATAAAGACCTTGATGGGAAACAGAAAAGGTCTTTTTGATGGCTTCTGCTAATGACTTTCTTAGCAGTGCTCCAAAAAGGCAAAAGTAGGAAAAGAAAAACCTGTTCTTTATCAAGGATAACTTCCTTCTATTTACACACACAAAAAAAAGACCAGTTTCCTTACAGAGCTCACGTGCACCTGTGCCTGGCTCAATTACCACTAATTAGCCAGCTGCAAACCCCTTTGCTGGTTCACTCTCTCTCTACGTGGCTCAATCCTACCCTAAAGCTTTCTTGCAAAGACTTTTCTGGGTAGATAAAAGAACAAGTTATAGTACCTTTTGGTGGTTGTTGTATTAGTGAGAAAGTATTTTAAAACAGAAGCCTAGACAGAGAGCAATCCATGTATTCTGACTGATAATTTGAAATATCTCCTTCTTCAAATATCATGGAATCAATATCAGGATCTGGCACAGAGGAATTCTTTAATTGGTCAGCCTCAGGATAATACTTGTTTCCCTGCTGTCTTCCTGGAGAAGAGCTAGGGCACAAATCAAAGTTCATACCTGAGCTTCCATTGCTGTTAAGTTTCCTCTCTTGGTATCCTGGCCAGTAGGTAGTCCAGCTTTTATGTCCAGCCCTCCAATCAATATCCTTGGACACTGGGTCTCTCTTCACATACCTTCTTGCACTGGTCTTAGGGCCCCTTCCAAATGCAGCCTTCTCCCTCAAAGGTGCCGTCTGGGAATTCCTGGCTCTGTAACCCCAAGCCTCTGGCTGTCTCCAGTTCAATGGAGTATGCTTGCCTCTGGAATTATTCGCAACACACGTACTGCTGTTGGCTCCTTCCTTAGACCTCCAAGATGTCTTTCTGCTTTTCTTTCTCCAATGCTTCTGTTGTTTCTCTGAGCTCCGGTGCTCCTTATTCTTCCTCCTCTTGATCTGATTCTGTGTAGAATATCTTTCACTTTTAACGTGCATAGAGGGACACTCCACCCTAGCACAGTCCAGCTGTGCTGAATCAAGCCCTGCCCTTGGAGATGAGTGATTGGGGATTACCTCATAGCTCTCCTGATTGAACACACGTTTCCCCACTTCAGCCCTCCTAGAGGCTGTTTGAAACCTGGTGCATTCTGGGACTGGTAGTCTTTTATGAAAACATTCTGTTTTAGTATTTCTACCAGCAAAGACAGGTTGCTTGTTCAGAGCCAATTCACCTCTCTTATAGTTCCCTCCTGAACTATGATAAGCTTCCTTATCACAAGTGGAACCAGTCTAGTCCCGCGTCCCTCCCTGAGTTCATTGTCAAACAGAGGCCTGAAGTGTCTCCATAGTTCACAGGTAAGAGCTATTTAATGTAACACTGTTCAGAGAAAAAAATAAAAAAGAACAAAGCAACATAATGAGAACAAGGTTTCTGGGATATGGATTCTAGGTTTGATTCTCTGTTGGGGCTGGCTGTCCTTTCCTTTGGGTGAGAGGGGGGCCTGCTCGAGTTTTCAAGTCACAGTATAGAAGAGGGCTTGATCCTCTATTAAGTTTCTTAGGTTGGCTGTAGTTCTGGTTCATTTAATGAGAGTAAAAAAAAAAAAAGACAAATTCTTTACTTGTTGCTCCGGTGAGTCTGCTTTGTCAACAGGGTACTGGTGGCAGGAGGCGGATTCCGGAGGCATATACCTGTGATGTCACAAAAGGAGGAGTTTCTCAGTCTCCAAGCTGCTAGATGAGATGGGCAACCCAGAGGTTTCGGGACTAGACTGGTTCCACTCCAGGAACAACAATTAGCAGGTAAGTCTAATTTAACCTTTTGTTGCTGGTTTTAGAAATCTGCTGGCTGCTTGCCTGACCATATAAAAACTGGCCAACATGGCTGAAAACTGGCTAGTTGGCAACCCCACCTCCTGGTGCCTTGGATCCTCTGGTCCACACTGACTGGTGCCTCCTCTTGGTCCACTGGAAGCAAATCATCATCCCCCACCCCCCACTCTCTCTCTCCTCTATGGAATGTGTGATGAGATGACCAACCCTGCACGCCCTCCTATCGTATTCTATAGTCAATGTGCATACTTGAGCACTCTGTATACACTCCAATGAAACTCCATCCATATGCACACCCACAATGAAGTGCACATGATGCAAGCAGCGCACATACTTTAATGCTAGTCAATGTATTATAAGAGATGACTTTTGTGCATAAATAAAAGTTTGTAAATAGTTACCCCTGTTATCCAAGTTATTTGCCCTGTTATCTGTGAACTCATACGTGTTAACTGTACTGAGCATTTCTGTTCTATGTAAACCGCGCTGATGCCGAATAGTGCGGTATATAAGAGACTTTAAATAAATAAATAAATAAATAAATGATTAAAATGCCAATATTTAGGTGCATTGGTGGCAGTTAAAAAGTGGCTTCTTATGAAAATTACTCTCTATATGTTAAGGATGGAAAACTCAAATATGATAAAAGTCCAGCAGGAAACAGAATGCAATGTGGAATCCTTATGGCTAGAAATTCCTTGTGCAATGAGCAAAAGTATAGCATTGGGGGTACACTACTGTCCACTCAACCAAGATGAGGAAACCTATAATAAAATGCTAACAAAAATTAGAAAAGTTTAAAAAAATGGCAACACAGTAATAATGGGAGAATTCAGTTATCCTGATATGGATTACGTAAATGTCTCACTGTAATATGCTAATGGGGTATCAATTCTGGATGCCACAAAGGACTGCTTGATGGAGCATTTGGACATAGAACAGATGTCAGCAGGAACTATTCAAGACCAATTCCTCATTGCAACTCACGGTCTGATGCAAGTGGCAAGGGTGATATCACATTTATTTTCTTGGATAATGCTGGTTTCTTTTTTTCAGAAAAAAAACCTCAGTATGTGTGAACAGCTATTGGAAGTGCTCTTGCCCAACAGCTACATAAACAAGTTGGCAGATGTACAAAGATTATCTTCCATTTCATGTCCAGAGGAAGAATGTTCAGTACCTATTTCTTGGGTCATAATGAATGGTATTAATTAGCAACCTTCAAAAAGTGCACCTATGGGTTAAGTCTGCAGCTATTGCAGACTTTATACCAGTTCTCAAGAGGTAAAGTTTCCCTTTGAAAATTTGACTTGAGGCACAAGCAACTGCATAAATTTTTAGAAGTTATTCATGTGGGTATTTCCCCTGAAATCTTCCATGCATACTTCTGGAAATGTAAAAAGATATGAGTAACTTGACTCTCTGCCCTTCTCCCAGACCCTAGGAACGGGACCCCGACACACTCACTCTTCCATGCATACTGGATACAGGTGTATAGTCTCTCATGTGTTGGATAATCTTTTAAAGCCCCATTTCTGCACATAAAACCCTATGAAAGCTGCCCAACACATAAGCTTCATCTTACTCAGGCCGTTTATAGCTTGACTGGAGCCAGAAAGCAGCTCAGAGGGAGATGCAGATACCTACCACCAGCTCCTCAACGTTTTGCTCATCACTGGATTTCAATTCCAGAATCTCTTTCAGCTCTTTCCGCAAAGATGCCAGGTGAATTTCATATTTTTCCTGTGAACATTGACATATCTAATTTAGAAAATGAATGTTACTATATTATTTTTTTTCTTCAAATGCATTTATACTAGAGCTTGACAAATCTCAGCACCAATTTCTGGTCACCATTGTGATCTGGTGTCTGGGATTTTCTTCCCTCCCCCCCTTTCAAAAAGTGGGGCAGAAGACCCCTTCTGTCTGCTTGTGGGATCTGATTTCTTGCAGGCAGAACAGGAGAGGAAGGTGACTGCTGCTTCGATGCAGCTAGCTGCCTGTGGGGACCCCAGCACCCCTGGGAAGAAGACAAGAAGAGAGTCGTGATTGCTGCTAAAGCCCCTTCTGTCTGTCCGTGGAGATCAGATCCCTGCAGGCAGGGCAGGAGGGGAAGGCGGCTGTGGCTTCGAGACAGCTATGTGCCTGTGTGGACCCCATCGCCTGTGGGAAGAAGACAAGAAGAGAGTCTCAATTGCTGCTAAAGCCCCTTCTGTCTGTCCGTGGGAGATCAGATCCCTGCAGGCAGGAGAGGAGGGGAAGGCCGGGCAGGAAGGTAACAGGATGTCCCCGGGATTCCAACCCCCATGCAGAGGACAGCAGTGAGCAGGCCCACAGGAAACAAAGATTATGGGGAAGGGGGCGAGGCAGCAAATATTTAAAGGGGAAGTAGTCTAAAAAAAAGGAGGAGGGGGATGGGGTGGAATGCAGGGTAGGGGTGGGAGGGCTAGTGGATAGGGAGAAGGGGAGAGAATAAGGAGGGGTTGAAGGGGAGAGGGAAGAATGTAAGGGGTGGAGGTTAAAGGGGCAAATGCATGGGGACAAAAGAACACAATCTGTGTATGCAAAAAGATGCATCCCCTCCCCCAACCCAAGCAAAACACATACAAGCACCCCGCCCACACAAAGCCACAAACAAGCCCTCCACCTCTGTACAACAGACACATGGGTAGGCACGCCACATGCAAGCACACACACCCACCTCTACCCTCCCCCCCCTCCCCCCCACACACACATGGAAACACACACAGGCAGCCTCACCTCTGCACCACACATAGGTTAGTTTAAAGGGTCAGTGAGGGTGGTGGGAGAGGGAGGAGGAGGGGGACACTGCCTTCTATTGGCCTGTTGGCACTGTGCAGTAGCCCATTAATAGCCTGATATATTAAGTTTTTATCCCAACAGAACATGGAAAAACCATCTTAATAAATGAAGCCCCAAAACCTAAAACAGAAGCTGTGATACATCTTTTTTTTTGGGGGGGGGGGGGTCATGCACTCTGACCTAGGGTTTAGCAGCCGGCTCCTAAGAGTCCAGGAACATTTCTCAAGGCCTGATCTATGCATTTTTGTGTAAAAATAAACCTTGTATTAATTCTTGAGGGGTTGATGGGCGATTATTGATCTGTATGAGAATTGCTTTATACTCTGAGATAATTCTGTGGCTTTTTACCACTATCACGAGCAAGAAAATGGTTTTAAGGCCATTCGGCTTTTCCGTTATTCATCTTTTTTCAGTATCTCACAGTAACACACTTGCTACCTTCTTATAAAGCATAATTTTTTACATTTAACTTTAACTGAGTAACACCACTAAGATTTCACACAAAAACTACTTGAATGATTTCTACATCAGTCGGAGTCAGTTATAAAACCAACTCTAATAGGACAGACACAAGTACACGTGGCGCTTTTCATCATTTCTATACAGCCGTTAGTTAGCCATGTGGGGCTTGCTTTTTGTAATTATTATTATTAACATTTTTTATATACCGCACTATTCATTATCAGCGCGGTTTACATGGAACAAGAAAACTTCAGACAAGTTACATTTATCTGGTTATTACATATAACAGGAAAATTAACTTGGATAACAGGAGCAACTATTTACAACAAAACAACAACAAGAGCAAGTATTTACATACAAGTGTCATATTGTCTGAAAAGTGTACTGTTAATCTGGTAAAGTAGTGTAATGTGTTGTTGAGTCAGGGAAGATTACGTGGTCGGAAGGTAATTATTGCTATTTGGGTGTAACTGTTTTTCTTTGTTCTCTGGGAAGTATTTGAGGAAAAGGTGATGTTTCAGGGCCTTCTTGAACTGGATGAGATCAGAGATGGCCCTAATGTGTGCTGGAAGGGTGTTCCAAAGTTTTGGAGCACATAAACTGAAGGCTCGGCTTGCTGTTGTAGAGTTGTATCTTAAAATTTCCTTTGGTACAATTAGCATATTTAGTTCCGCGGTTCTTCTTAGTCTGTTGGGTATGATTGGTTGGATCATCTCCGATAATGAGGTGGGGGCGAGACCTTTGTAAGCTTTAAAGGCCAGGAGCAGAGTCTTGAAAGTGATTCTCGCTTGAATAGGAAGCCTCCCATCGAGCCACCCACAGTGTCACGGGAGCCCAACGTTGTTATAACCCAACTAATGAACGCGCCGTCTGAACCACATAATACTTGAATCTGAAATACTTCACCTGAAGGTCTGTTTTTGGTGACAGTGACTTCAACGTGTAAAGTAAATGAGATCCAGGCTCTAGTAACTGATCTACCTTATACTAAATTTTACCACAGGGTGGTTCTGCGCAATCATTTGGACTTTCTTCTTAAAGGTGTGTTAGCTTTCCATCTTAGTCAGTTAATCATTCTGTCAAGATTTTTCCATAGACCTCATGCCCAAAAGGGTGACCCTGCCTTGCATTCATTGGACAGCAAGAGATTCTTAGCCTTTTATCTGAAGTGGACTGAAGCCCTTGGAAAACTTTCTGTTTCCTTGGACCCAAACAGGCCAGGGCTGCCATTAGCAAATACACTCCATCGACATGTCTTTTCCTTCTTTTATGCCTGGGCTGTTTTGACGCTTGGGAGTCATTTCATAACTCATGATTAGGGACCAACCTAATTCACGATTTTGACCATCTTCCGTGAAAAATGTGCACTTCTGTGAAATTCCCGCGGAGGGGTGAGAGCCGACTCGGGAGCTGCTGACCTGTGTGTGGCAGCTCTTCTGACATCATCTCTGGGCCCTGATAAAAGAACTGCGCAGGGTGCTTCAATTTGGGAGCATTTACTTACAGCCTGATTCCCGCAGAGGGGTGAGAGAGCCGGTTCAGGAGCAGCCCTTCTGACGTCATCTCTGGGCCCCAATAAAAAGAACAGCGCAGGGTGTTTCAATCTCTTCTAGCACCAATTGATTTGCTCTTCAGGTAGTCCACAGCCTGATTCCCGCAGAGGGGTGAGAGAGTCGGTTCGGGAGCTGCCAACCTCTGTGGGGCAGCTCTTCTGATGTCATCTCTGGGCCCCGATAATTTGGGAGTGTTTACTTACAGCCTGATTCCCGTGGAGGGGTGAGAGAGCCGGTTCGGGAGCAGCCCTTCTGACATCATCTCTGGGCCCCGATAAAAAGAACTGTGCAGGGTGGTTGAATTTGGGAGCGTTTGCTTACAGTCTGATTCCCGCCGAGGGAATTGATTTGCTCTTCAGGTAGTCCACAGTATACACAGTATATGTGTATACTGTGGACTACCTGAAGAGCATATTATGTTCCCTGTAAAATAGTTATCTCCAAGTTATAATGCCCTGTTCAATGTAATGTTCAATGTAATGTTCCATGTAAACCGCACTGATGTCGAATAGCGCGGTATATAAGAGAAATAAATAAATAAATATAAATAAATAAATAAATATTCTTTGCCACCACCATAATTTGAAGGCAGGGTGCTTCAATTTGGGAGCATTTACTCTGAATTAAAAATTGAATTATGTCAAAGTGCATCAATGATGTCGATAATGAAGAAAGCTGAACATGTCTCTTGTGAAGAACGAGCTAAGCAGTATCCAAAGGAAACTTTACATGCCGATTCTGGAAAATTATTTTGTTCGTACTGTAACATTACTGTTGATCACACCAGGAAAGGAAGTATTGACAGGCACTTGGAATCGTCAGTTCATGCTTCCAAAAGAAAAGCAGCAGAAGAAGCAGTGGATAGAAAGGCAAAAAAGCAGGCGACGGTTACGGGAATGTTTTCACATAGCCAAGCGAGGGACACATGGAATATGGCTGTATTTGAATTGGTTGAAGCATTTACTGAAGCTAACATTCCATTGGAAAAACTAGATCATCCCACCTTGCGCTCCTACCTACAAAACCACATCCCGAACCTCGGGCTGTTGCCTGCTTCACAACACCTGTGAACAGACTTCCAACAGAAAGATTTTTCCAACCACAAACAATTAACATAGTAACATAGTAAATGACGGCAGATAAAGACCAGCATTGGTCAGCATGGGGAGGGGTGCACCTGACGCTCTGTGTAGGTCACCCCTCCCCATGTCTTTGTTTAGGTGTGGACCCACCACTCCATGTAGGACACCCCTATTTGTTGAGAAGTTAGGTGGTTCAGTTTATTTTGTTTTTATCCTGTTGCTGTAAAGGGATCACCTGTGCTTGTCCCATGCTGTTTTGAATTCCGTCACCGTGTTTGCCCCCACCACTTCCATCGGGAGAGCATTCCAAGCATCCACCACCCTTTCAGTGAAAAAATATTTCCTGACATTGCCTTTCAATTTTCCACCTTGAAGCTTCATGTTGTGCCCTCTAGTTTTGCAGCTTCCCCGTCTTTGGAAGAGGTTTGTTTGTTCATTTTTCCTCTTTAACTTTTGTCGGCTGCGCCATCCGTTGCGATTGTTACTGACGAAGCCAGCGATTCTCAGGACAGGTTTCGTTTGCATATTTTGTTTGCTACTGAAGTTAACGTGTCTGCAGCTCATCCGACTGCTTATTTAGCTGACATCATTTATCTTGAAAAGGTAAATGCAGTTACTGTTAGCCAACCTGTACTTGCCTGTGTGGCTAACATGGGAATTTCTTACAATAACGTAAGTGCCTTCGTAACTGATAATGCGTCATACATGTCCAAAGCTTTTTAGAAAATAGCAGCAGTGCTACCGAACGCTGTTCACTATAAATGCAACGCGCACATTGTTAGACTGGTTGGCGAGACCTGGCGAAAAAACTTCAAACACGTCGATCGCCTGGTGGCATTGTTCAAGTCCATTTTTAGTTACTGCTCTGCTAGGAAGCGCAGATACAAGGAGTTCTTGGCTGTGAAAACTGAAACAGACGTGCCGCTGCCTCCTATCCCAGTAGTTACCAGATGGAACAGCTGGTTTAAAACTGTTGTGCACCATGCCAAATTCATCCAGTTCTACAAAGATTTCATTACTGAAGAATTGCAACTGAGAGATGCAACAAATGCACTGACTGAATTGTACGAGCTTCTTGATGATCCTGCTGTCGTCGCAGAAGATGTGAACTTCATCGCTGCTAATGCAGTGAAGCTTGTAGACTTGCTCACATGGTTTGAGTCCACTGATGTTCGCATCCATCTGGCGTACAACAAAGTGATAGACGTTCTGGCTTGGGCAGAATACGAAGCAAGTATTGCCATTGTCGCCAAGTACAAAAAGGCCTTTGAAGTTACCGCTGACAAGCTTAGTCAACACTACAAACCTACAGGTCATCAATGATTCTCACAGTAAGGGCTGAACCTCTTGAAGTCGGTCAGAGTGTTTGACTTTACGCAGGTTTTGCTTTTGCAATGTGATGGGTGGAATCAGAACATACCTGGAATGGATGACCATCATCTCTTGGCTGAATTTTCAGCTTACAAAGCAGTGGCTGTAGATGTTCCCGCAGAAACGTCTGTCACATCATTGTAGTTTGCAAGCACTGGTAGATTCCTGCTGTTGAGCCGGTTGGCACTACGATACTTATCGGTGCCCACAAACAGTGTTGATGTTGAAAGGAGTGTGAGCCAATACACGACTGTCAGTGTACCACAGCGCCAGAGACTGTTGATGAGCAATTTGACAAATCAAGTGATTATTGCAAAGAACTCAAAACTGTGAATGCCTGAGTATTTGTTGTTTAGTTGGGTCTTCTTCAATAAAGTTCTTTTTGGATATTCCTTGTGTTGGCCATGGTTTTTGTCCTCCGTTCTGACAGTTGACAGCAATTACTTGAAATAGAAACATAGAAATATGATGACAGAAAAAGACCGCATGGCCTATCTAGTCTGTCCTTCCGTATCTACAACTACAACAGTCCCCTTTTTACCTTTAGAGATCCTCTGTGTTTGTCCCATGCTTTTCTGAATTCAGTTACTGTCCTCATCTCTACCACCTCCACTGGGAGACTATTCCACGGATCCACTACTCTTTCCGTAAAGAAATATTTCCGCATATCACTCCTGAATCTATCTCCCTTCACCCTCATCCCATGTCCCCTCATAGCAGAACTTGCTTTCAATTGAAAGAGGCTCTCTCCCTGAACATTTATGCCATGGAGGTATTTGAACATCTCAATCATATCACCTCTATCCCGCCTTTCCTCTACGGTGTACATATTAAGATCCTTAAGTGTGTCCTCATATGCTTTATAATGAAGACCACTAATCATTTTAGTAGGCACCCTCTGCACCGATTCCATCCTGTTCACATCCTTTTGAAGGTGCGGTCTCCAGAATTGCACACTATACTCCAAATGAGGTCGCACCAAAGACTTATACAGAGGCATTATCACCTCCTTTTTCTGCTAGCCATTCCTCTCCGTATGCACCCAAGCATCCCTCTAGCCTTTGCCGTTGCCTTTTCTACCTGTTTGGCTACTTTAAGATCATCAGTCACAACCACGCCTAGGTCCCGCTCTTCTTTAGTGGACACAAGTACTTCACCCCCTATACTATATTGCTCCCTTGGATTGTTGCAACCCAAATGCATGACCTTACATTTTTTAACATTAAATCCCAGCTGCCAAATTCTAGACCATTCTTCAAGCTTAGCTAGATCCCTCCTCATGTTATCTACACCTTCCTGGGTGTCTACTCTATTGCTGATTTTGGTATCATCCGCAAAGAGGCAAACCTTACCTGAAAGCCCTTCCGCTATATCACTAACAAAGATGTTAAAAAGAATCGGACCAAGGACAGATCCCTGGGGCACACCACTGATAACATCCTTCTCTTCAGAGTAAGCTCCATTTACCTGTACTCTTTGTCACCAACCACCCAACCAATTTCTAACCCAAGCAGTAACTTTAGGGTCCATCCCTAGAGTGCTTAGTTTGTTTATAAGTCGGCTGTGAGGAACAGTGTGAAAGGCTTTACTGAAACCTAAATACACCACATATAGGGCTCTCCCTTGGTCCAACCCCCTTGTCACCCAGTCAAAGAAATCAATGAGATTTGTCTGACAAGACCTGCCTCTGGTGAATCCATGCTGCCTCGGATCCTGTAATCCGCTGGACTCGAGAAACCTCACTATTTTCTCTTTCAGCAGTGTTTCCAATAATTTACTCACCACCGAAGTTAAACTAACCGGCCTGTAGTTTTCAACCACATCCTTACGTCTGCTTTTGTGTAAAGGCACCACATGAGCCTCTCTCCAATCCTTTGGCACCACTCCCGACTCTAACGAGGAATTGAAAAGGTCAGTCAGTGGAGCTGCTAGAATGTCCCCAAGTTCCCTCAGTATTCTCGGGTGTATCCCATCTGGTCCCATCGCTTTGTCTACTTTAAGTTGAGAGAGTTTCTCACAAACACAGTCTTCTGAAAATTGTTCAAGATGTCCTTTGCTTCTGTTCCTATTTGTGGGTGTTTTCTGAGGTTCTGCTCCTGCTTCTTCATCTGTGAACACAGAACAAAAATATTTGTTAAGCAATTCCGCTTTATCCTTATCAGCTTCTACATATTCCCCCCCTGCACCCTTGAGTCTGACAATACCGCTCTTGCCCTTCCTCTTCTCACTAATATATCTGAAAAATGTCTTATCCCCCCATTTTATTGCATTGGCTATTTCCTCTTCCTTTTGAATCTTTGCCTTCTTGACTACTTTGCTAGCTTCTCTAAGTTTTTCCAAATACAGATGCCTGTCTTCCTCTCTCTGTGATCTCTTGTATTTCATGAAGGCCTCCCTCTTTTTCTTCACTTTTTCCGCTACTTCTTTCGAAAACCATAGCGGTCTCCTTTTCCTTTTACCATTATTTACCATTTTAACAAAAAGGTTGATTGCCCTTAAAATATCTCCTTTCAGTTTTGCCCACTGTTTTTCTACATCCCTCAGCTGTTCCCATCCCATTAACGACTCCCTGAGGTATTGGCCCATCTTCGTAAAGTTAGTCTTCCTAAAGTCTAAGATCCTCGCCTTTGAATGGATTCTAACAGCCCTAGTCCTAATATTGAACCACACCATCTGGTGATCACTGGAATCAAAATGATCTCCCACTACAACATCAGAAACACTTTCACCATTGGTAAGCACCAAGTCCAGTATGGCCCCTTCACGTGTGGGGTCTGTTACCAATTGCCTTAATAGTTCTCCCTGTAGAGAATCCAGGATCTCCTTACTTCTAGATGACACTGCAGCAGGAATGTGCCAATCAACATCTGGCATATTGAAATCTCCTATCAGTAGCACTTCCCCTTTCCCAGCAATGCTGCGCATGTCTTCAATTAACTCTCTGTCCACTTCTTCCTCTTGTGAGGGAGGTCTGTATATCATACCTATGTAAATAGATTTCTCTTTCCCTCTTTCTAGTTTAACCCACAATGCCTCCCCTTTCCCTTTTAAGCTCTGTAATTCCAAAGCTTTAATAGTAGTTTTTACATATAGTGCCACTCCTCCTCCCCTTCTTCCTACCCTGTCCTTTCTGAATAAAGTATAGCCAGGTATAGTTACATCCCAATCATGGTTTTCTGTGAACCATGTTTCTGTAACTGCCACTAAATCCATCATAGATTACTAATAGCAGGTCTGCAATCTCATATTTCAGTTCTTTTAACACCCTTGGATGTATACTATCCACTCCAAGTGATTTGTTACTCTTCAGTATATCTAATAGTTGTAATACCTCTTCCCGATGTAGCGATATTTCTTTCAAGTCTTCCGCAGTATCTCCTTTAAATACCACTTCAGTCATAGGTAACATCCCTAAATCTTCCTCAGTAAAGACCAAAGCAAAGAATTCATTCAGTCTCTCCGCTATAGCCTTGTCCCCTCTTACTGCCCCTTTTACCCCTCTGTCATCTAATGGACCAACTGACCCTCTCACAGGTTTTTTGCTACGAATGTACTTGAAAAAGAATCCAGGAGTCTGAAGTTATCGACGTCCATTCGGGCACGAACCGGAATAAGTGACCTCCTACTTGCGGGTATGCTGTCGGCAGGCAAGTGGCCATGCTCTTGGCATCAAAATCCTTGGGCCAGCTGAGCCAGAGCCGAGGTTTGGGACTTGAACTCTTCGGCTTGCGGTGGCCCTGGGTCCCCCCTTTTCCCTGTTTGCTGGAAGACAGTGCCGGGGTCGGCGGGTAAGGCAGATACCCTCGGTAGGAGAGCCCCTTCCTTGGGTAGAATGGTTTCTTTGCCTGCTGTTTCTTCCGAGGAAGGGAAGAAGTTTTCTGCAAGAGACATGTCATAAACTCGGTCTCAATTTCAGCCGCCTTGTCCTCCATGGGCTTTCCAAACAACTGCTCGCTGAGACAGGGGATGTCCAAGAGCTTTTCTTGGACCCACTGCTTCAATTCCAAAGACTGGAGCCAAGCCTGATGGTGGGCCCCAATGCCGACGGCCACATGGGAAATGTATTTGGAGCATTCTGCGACCGACTTCAGGAGGGTCTGGAATCTGGCAAGATGGTCACCTCCTAGACCCAATGAGAAGCCATGGATCTCTTTGGCGAGGTCGTGAAGAAACATCCCCATGTAGAGCTGGTAAGCATGAATATGCCATGTCAGCATGGAACACTGGTAGGCCTTGCGCCTGAGGTTGTCAAGGGTGCAGGATTCCCTTCCAGGGGGGACAGAAGAGTGAGATTTTGGGCTCTTCTGTTTCTTCATAGCTGACTTGACCACAATGGAGGTGTCGAGAAGTTGAAACTTCCAAAACCCCGGGCACATTGGACCCTGTACATGGCGTCGAGTCGCTTGCTAACAATCAGGACTGAGGCTGGTGTTTCCCACATGCGGAGGAGTAACCGAGCCAAGTTGGGCGGCACCGGGACCATGAGGGATTCGCGTGGCGGGCACTCGTACTGGAGTATATCCAGTTCCTCGGCCCAGGGATCCTCTTCAGTCTGAGTCTGCAGGCTGAGAGCCAGCAACATGTCCCGGACAAACACCAGAAAGGAGTGTCCTCAGGGGGAGATGCGATGCCGGTGGAGAGGGGTCCAAGGGCAAATACAGATGGGCCCGAGTCTCTGGGGAAGTATCCCCTTCAGATTCCCAGCCCAACAGGTCCAAGAAGGAGTCCGAGTCGGTCTGGTCAGTGGCCGAGGCCTGCTTGGAGCCATAGGCGCTGGCCTTAGAGAACCTTGGCCCCCCGAGTAACGGGATGGCGATCGAGACCAGTGCCGAGAAACCGCATGAGGCCAGCAGTTCTTGGGGGTTTCATGGCCGGGTTTGGATTCCCCCACCGGGAGCCTCTCAGTCTCAGGGCATGGGCCATCCATGCTGGGCAAAAGCGCCTGCTGGGCAGCCAGGAAGGCAGTGATGCTGTGCTCCAGTACCAGCATTTGGGACTCCCACTCGGGTGTGGGACCCTGGGCTGCCGACACCAGGGTTACCAGGTCTGGCATGGAAGATGAGAGGGGGTCCTCACCGGGATGACCCTCAAGAGACCGAGTGCCATCACCCGAGGCCTCCGTATCGATATGGGGTACTTTACGAGGCCACTCCTTCTCTGACTCTCGGGAACGCCAAGGAGGGCTGAGAGACTGAGCAGGAAAACGCTTGCACTTGTCTGGAGACCCTGACAGCGACTTCGAAGTCTTCTTCTTTTTACGCCGTTGCACATCAAGGGACCCCTGGTCAGAGTGCCACCTAGAGAGTGGCGTCTCCTGCGGAGAACCCATAAATGGTGGGTCAGCTTCAGGCGCCATCGGGGACTCCGGGGCTGCCTTTCAGAAGATGTCATCGGACCTCTGCCATAAGGGCTGAGCAGGGCCTTGGTTGACATTTTCTTGCACAATGCGTAAAGTTATGGTTTGCGGTCAGCTCCCAGACACCGCAAACAGTAGTCAAGGGGTGTCTGAGAGAGACATGTTCTTGGAACATCTGTCGCACTTCTTGAAGCCAGTGGCCATTGGGGCAAAAAGGACCCCTGCGAGGTCGAAGAACCTCGAGGCCAGTGGTTGGAGAAAAGAGTGCGAAAAGCCCGAAGGAAATAAACTCCAATAGGAGAGAAAAAAAGAGAGACCTCCTAGCCCATGGGGATACCAGGGCGTAGAGGGGACGGAAAGCGGACCGGTGCAACCGGAAAACTGGTCGACGACCACGAGAAAAAACACACTTTTTCTGAGGGATGAGGACTTACGTCTGAAGGACTTCGTGAAAAAAGGGAAACAGAGCAAGATGGCACCCTTGGGCGGGAAAAGAACTACGCATGCGTGGCAGCAATCCCAAAGGCTTTTTTGAAAGCTGGGGAATTGCTCCGCACGGGTTCCGTCAGTGCCAAATTCACCCATAAGTGAGAACTGACTTCATGCTTGTTCTTGGAGAAAGTTGTGTCCCCTGCCGGGCCCTGTCAGTGATGATATCATACTCTGTGAAGACATGTATCCTGCTCTCCACAGAGAGCACCTACTACAGATAAGTAAATTAGTTTACATACTACAGGTAAATAACATGATTATAACTTATATTCCTGTGCAGGCTCCACTATGAGGATCACGGGGTGAGATCTGTGTCCCCGGAACACCATGTGATAATAAAGATACTGACACACACCTTGTAGTCCTGTGTGGCCTCCTCTATTAGGATCACATGGTGAGATCTGTGACCCCGGGACACCCTGTGATAATAAAGCGTAGTTACTCACCTGTAACAGGTGATCTCTGGGAACAGTAGTTTAGTCTTCACATATGGGTATCGTCGGTACCGACAGAGCCTGCGCGGGAACGCTCCCCAGCGTCCAATAGGAACGCTTTTGGGATCATCCCTCAGCACTGCCTTCCCGCCTTTCCAACTGTCCCTCTTCAGTTAAGTTTGTAGCTGAGTGAAAGGATAGAGGGAGAGAGGAAAGAGACAGTGAGATAGAGAGACAACTCCTAGGGGAGGTGGGTGGGTTCTGAAGACTAAATTCCTGCTGTTCCCAGAGATCACCTGTTACAGGTGAGTAACTACGCTATCTCCAGGAACAACCAGGAATGTAGTTTTCACATATGGGGACTCCCTAGCTGAAGAGGCCAGGGAGATAGCCCCAGGAAGCTGCCACCCCAGTAAGGTGGGCCATGCTTCCTCCCATGGATCACTGGCATCCCATCAGGGTTGGTGGGTAGGAGTTGAGTTAGGTCTGGAAGAGATTTGAAGAACAGCTTGGCCAAACAAGGCATCCCGATGGGAGGCTTTATCTAGGCAGTAGTGGGCTGTAAAGGTGTGTACCGAAGCCCAGGTGGCTGCTCGACAAATGTCATCAATAGACACAGAGTGAAGATTAGCCATAGAGGCTGCCATGGCTCTCACGTTATGAGCTGTGACATGGTCCTGAAGAGGAAGACTCTTACTCTCATAAGCAAAAGATATGCATTGTGCAATCCATTTGGACAGAGTTCTTTTGGAGACTGGAAGTCCCAAATGACTAGAATCAAAAGCAATAAAAAGTTGAGAAGACTTTCAATGTTGCTGTGTTCTTTGTAGGTAAAAAGCCAAGGCTTTTTTACAATCCATAGTATGAAGGTTCCTTTCTGCATTAGAAGCATGAGCCCTCGGAAAGAATACAGGAAGATAAATTGATTGATTTAAATGAAAAGGCGAAACCACCCTTGGCATAAAGTGAGGATGAGTTCTAAGAACAACCTTATCATGATGAAACCTAGTAAAAGGAGGATCACCCACTAAAGCTTGCAATTCACTAATGCAATGTGCAGAGGTGATGGCAATTAGGAAGGTGGCCTTCCAGGACAAAAGCTTTGGGGTTGTAGTGGCTAAAGGTTCAAAAGGCGGTTTCATGAGCTGCCCTAGAACTAGGTTTAAATCCCATGCCACCGGTGGTGGCCTGATGGGAGGCTTTGTTAATAGAAGACCTCTCATAAATCTTGAAATGATTGGATGAGAGGAAATTGGATGCCCATTTAGAGGCTTATAGGAAGATGCAATTGCAATAAGATGGACTCTCACTGAATTGGTCTTTAGACCAGGAATTTGATAACTGAAGTAGATACTCCAGTATCGATTCCAAAGGTATCATAAGGGGGTTTATCTCCTTCTGTGAACACCATATAGTAAAACGTTTCCACTTGAAGGCATAAGAGCGTCTTATGGAAGGTTTTCTAGAAGCCTGAAGGATATCCTTTACCTGTTGGGTAAACCCAGGCCCTGAGATGCAGGGACTGGGGATTTGGGTGCCATAGCATCCCATTCTCTTGGGAGAGAAGATCTGGAGCATAGCCTAACTCCAGAGGTGCAGCTTGAGAGAGATGTAGAAGCAGGGGATACCACGTTTGGCGTGGCCACCGTGGCGCTATGAGAATCATACGACCTCTGTCTCTCTGAAGCTTGAAGAGTATTTTGGGGATGATGGGAATGGGTGGGAAGGCATAGAGGAAGTCCTGACCCCAGTGAAGAAGGAAGGCATCCCTTGCCTGCCAATTTTGAGCCGGAATTCTGGAACAGAACCGGAGAGGTTTGGCATTCAGTGGACTTGCAAATAGGTCTATGTCTGGGGTTCCCCAAATCTGAAATATCTTGGCTACCTGGTCTAGGTGGAGACCATTCGTGAGGCAGCAGTACTTGGCTGAGTTTGTCTGCCAAAGGTTTTGAATGCCTGGAAGATATACCACGAGAAGGTGAATTTGATGCTCTCTGGTGAGGGCCCATAGTCGTAAAGCTTCGTTGCATAATGACAGAGAGCCTGTTCCGCCCTGCTTGTTCACGTAGAACATAGCTACATGATTGTCCGTTTGGACTAGGACTGTCTTGTAGCTGAGCTGGGCATGGAATACTCGAAGAGCTAGATAGATTGCTCTGAGTTCCAGGAGGTTTATGTGAAGACCAGCCTCCTGTGGAGTCCGGGTACCCTGGGTAGAGAGATGATGCAGGCGTGTTCCCCATCCCACCTGTGATGCATCTGTTGTTAGGGTGGCCTGGAATAGGGGTTGCTGGAAAGGAGACCCCACTAGAAGATTCTCCAGTGATTGCCACCATTGGAGGGACAAAATCAATCATTGTGAGTTTGATATCTTGTCCAACAGAAGTCCTGTGGCCTGTGTCCACTGTGTGGATAGGGTCCACTGGGCTGCTCGCATATGAAGGCGTGCATAGGGAACCACATGAACTGTGGATGCCATATGTCCCAATAGTTGTAGTTCTCGAGCAGTTAGGGAGGACTTCCCCGCTGCTTGAGAAGCTAGCTGCATTATGCGAAGACAGCGGGGCTGTGGAAGAAAAGCCCTTGACTGGTATCTAGACGAGCTCCTATGAACTCTAGGGACTGAGACGGAGCAAGTTGGGATTTTGGGAGGTTTATGACCAATCTCAAGTATTGAAGGATTTTCATTGTGCGAGACAGAGCAGAGCTGGCTTCTTGAACCGTGGGGGCTCGAATGAGCCAGTTGTCCAAGTAAGGGAAGACGAATATCCCCAGGGTTCATAGAAATGCAGCCACTACTGCCATGCATTTTGTGAACACTCTTGGTGCCGAAGCCAGACCAAAGGAAAGAACCCTGTATTGGAAATTTTTTCCCTTGAAAAGGAATCGTAAGAATTTCTGTGATCTGGATGGATCAGGATGTGAATATATGCATCCTTTAGATCTAGAGAATAAAAGCAATCCTGACTTTGAAGGTATGGCAGAAGAGTTCCCAAGGAAATCATTTTGAACTTTTCTCAGAACAGATATTTGTTCAATTCTCTGAGGTCTAGAATGAGTCTGTGTCCTCCTGTTTTCTTTGGAATAAGAAAATAGGGGGAGTAGAACCCTGCACCCTGCTGAAAAATGGGCACCTCCTCTATTGCTCCTTGAGCAAGGAGTGTTGAGACCTCTCGATCCAGTAGATTGTCTGTAGAGGTCTGGGAATTTAACTGTCTTACGATTGTAGGAGGGGCGTGCTGTGAAAATGAAGCTTGTACCCCTCTCCCACAATGGACAGAGTCCAGTTTTCTGTTGTTATTTGGTGCCATCTGTTGGCAAAATGACACAACCTGCCTGGAATGTTCTGGCCCCTTCAGAGGCAGGAAGGCTAAGTTCTCTATGAAGGAGTCAAAGCCCTTGAGGGGGCTGGGCCTGTGGAGCTGGTTGAGCTCTAAGGCCTTTTGGCTTCTTTTGTCTGGATTGTTGTTGTTGACCCTTCTGGGCAACTTGACTTTGAGCTTGCCTTTGCTGGGTATAGGACGGATAAAACTTCCTCTTTTTGCTGAAAAAGGGTTTTTTATAGGGTTTCTTTTTGGCTGGAGTGGCTGTAGATTTTGACAATCTATCTAAAGTGATATTGTCAGCATCTATCTTATTAGCTTTCTCCTGCTAATTCTTGCCAAAGAGGTTTTCTCCTGTGCAAGGGATGTTTCCCAATTTATCCTCTCCCAAATCTCCAGGTCTGATGCCTGAAGCCAGGCAAGCCGACATGCACCAATGGTAATAGCAGAGGTTCTGCTGATGTATTCAAAGCAGTCAAAGGCTGCACGGTTTACAAACTTGGAGACATCTTGAGCATGCTTGACAAGAGTATGAAAGTCCTGTTGTTTGTCATCAGGGAGAAGGGGGCTCATAAGCTCGAAATCTCCTGTGACCTCTTTGAGGAACATTCCCATATATAAAATATATGAGCTGATCCAAGCTGAAAGCATCAAGAGTCCTGCATTCCCGACCTGGAGGACTGGATGTATGTCTCTTTGCACTTTTCATCCTACGCATGGCTGACTCCACTGCCATTGAATGGTGTGGCAGATGAGTCTTTTGAAAACCAGGACATGGTGGAACTCGATAAATGGTATCGAGTCTCCTAGAATGAGGAGATGTGGTCAAAGGCGTCTCCCACATTCTGAGCATCAAATCATGAAGAATTTCATGAATGGGCAGAGTGGCTGCCTCCTTGGGAGCCTTAGGGTATTGGAGAATTTCAAATTCCTTTGTTCTAGGTTCTTTTTCAGGAGCTACCATGATTGAAAGGCCTGGGGCCACATCAGGAATAAAATCCTGAAAAGACAAGTCCTCCGGAGGAGACATTCTGTATTGGGGAGGAGTCTTCCGGGATAAACACTCTGGTACCGGCAGAATTATCAGAGTCATCGGAATCGGAGGATTCGAAGTATCTCTGATCCCGATTTTCATGCAAAGCATAGTCTCGGTATTGATCGAAGTCGGTACCAAGTTGGTCCGGTACCAATCTGTCGATGCCAAGAAAAGTCGGCATAGGAAGGATTCCCTCCGGGGCTGGTACCGTTGGTGCTGGTACCGGCATCGGTACCGCTGCCCGTTGAACTGCCGGTGTCAGCGGTACCGCAGCTGTAAGGAGAGCTGCAAGACAGCGTTCGATAGCGAGGAATCTCCGGTCTATCGACGCTGCCGATGCCTGGGTATCGGTACCTGTAAAAGCGGCCGGAACCCCTGAGCATGGCATCAGTAGTTCTGCTGAGGTCGAAGCCTCGAGAACATCCTGGAACCCCGTTGATGCTTTGGAGGCCGAAGCCTCCCGCCGGGGCTGTTTTGCCGGTGTAGTTTCTTCAAGGGCAATGCCAATGGCCTCTCAATGCTTTGAAGGAGAGCTACCCTGTGATAATAAAGATACTGACACACACCTTGTATTCCTCTGTGGCCTGCTCTATGGGGATCACGGGGTGAGATCTGTGACCCCGGGACACCCTGTGATAATAAAGATACTGACACACACCTTGAATTCCTGCATAGTCTCCTCTACGGGGATCACGTGGTGAGATCTGTGTCCCTCGGACACCATGTGATAATAAAGATACTGACACACATCTTGTATTCCTGCGCAGCCTCCTCTATGGGGATCACGAGGCGAGATCTGTAACCCCGGACACCATGTGATTCAATAAAGATACTGACACTCACCTTGTATTCCTGCACGGCCTCCTCTATGGGGATCACAGGGTGAGATCTGTGACTCTGGGACACCCTGGATAATAAAGATACTGACACTCACCTTGTATTCCTGCACGACCTCCTCTATGGGGATCACAGGGTGAGATCTGTGACTCTGGGACACCCTGGATAATAAAGACCCTGACACTCACCTTGCATTCCTGCGCAGCCTCCTCTATGGGGATCACGGGGTGAGATCTGTGACCCCGGGACACCCTGTGATAATAAAGATACAGACACACACCTTGTATTCCTGTGTGGCCTCCTCTATGGGGATCAAGGGGTGAGATCTGTGACCCCGGACACCCTGTGATAATAAAGATACAGACACACACCTTGTATTCCTGCACAGCCTCCCCTATAGGGATCACGGGGTGAGATCTGTGACCCCGGGACACCCTGTGATAATAAAGATAATACATTTCAAAGACATGATGCAAAACAGATAAAATAACTCTGGATATATAAAAAATTGTAAGCAACAGTTAAGGTCATTGATGCGAAAGTAAGCACATAGTCTAAAAACAGTTGAAATTTAGACGACTGCTTTACCTCAGTCTGAGACCTTGTCGCTTCAATAATAAAGAGTTATTTCGTTACAATTCAATAGGAACAATTAAACTACAATCTCACAGATAAATAGTAGAGCTGAAAAATCTTTGGGTTACTTTATAGTAGATGAAGCTCTGAAAAGTGACTGTCTAAATAATTTTGTCGAGTACATACATGGAAGGTCATGCTTTATGGAAGGAAACATTTAGTTTCACAGAAGACCACATAACAAATATATGTAAAGAGACAACCCCATTCGCAATGGAAACTGAGACTGAAGGTCAGTCTATTATCAAATGGGACAAATTATTGAAAATGCAGAAAAAAATTGTCCGACTGGAATTGCATAGACTTTCACTAATAGAATATATACGCAGGCAACACATTCCGCGTGGATTAAGAGTATATAAAGAACCTAAAATGTACGCGACTGATCCATCTTTTATGGGAAAATGGAATCAAATATTAAACAAATGCTCACTAGACCTGATGGTGTTGATAGTAGACACTACAAAACAAAGTGTGGAAAAAACACAGCAAGAAGCAGAAATATTAACAACCAAATTGGAGGATTTAGAAACCACTGAACATTTTTCCAAACGTATGGAAGAATTCAAAAAAATTATAGAAACTACAAGGGAAGAAGTTAAAAAAACAAAAACTAAAAAACTAAAAAGAGATTACGATGACTACACAATTGGTTATGTCTATCCCTGGCTGAATCCCAAAACAAAGGATAAGAAACATCGACCACAAGTTGATTTTATTTATTTATTTATTTATTTAACAACTCTTATATACCGCGCTATTTGTTATCAGTGCGGTTTACATACAACAAGGGTCCACAGTCAGAAGCCTGTTCTGTGCTTACATTGTAACAGGAGTTTAAACTTGGAGCAACAGGGAAACTATAAACATATGTACAAAATACAGGATATGAATTCCTCTGATTCCAGGAGACGTTCTAAGGAGGATTTTTCCGACGACGTGGATGGACAGAAGAAAAAGAAAACAAAAGGGAAGTCATATTACCAAGGGACAGGACGACATCGGACCTAACCCATTGCATTCAAGATTCAGATACCTCTGTAATCAACGTATCTGGTCATGATCTTTCTCCAGATCAGATTCATATTCTTAGTAAAGGTTTATCCTACGTACCAGAAATTTCTTTTGATATATTTCAATTCCGGGTGGATTTTGAACAGCTTATTAGAAAGTTAAATTTGAAGGTATTCTTTGCTACGAAATCAATTGAAACAACACAAATTCAAGCTTCTAACCGAACACAATTACCACTTAAATCTTCTTGGTCTCCGTCCGGCCCACTGCCTTTGTCTTTAGTACTATTCAGAGAGCTGGTTATACAAGACGTTTCTTCATTGATGAAAACTAAAAAGAAACGATCTCTGAACACTCTTTCTCAAAAGGAAAAAACAGCGTTGAGAGATTTACAGTCCCGTTCAGAACTTGTCATTAGACGGGCAGATAAGGGTGGAGGTATTGTAGTCCTGGACAGACAACAATATCTGCAAGAAGCTTATAGACAACTGTCCGAAAAGGCCACATATATAGTTATGGAGGAAGACCCAACAGTTCAATTACAACAATCTATAAAATCAATTACATCACAAGCTTTGAAAAATAAACTAATTTCAAAAAAGGAATGGATTTTTCTTAATGAGAATAGCCCTACAATGGCAAAATTTTATCTTGTGCCCAAGAGCCATAAGAGTCTGACTCAACCCCCAGGAAGACCTGTAGTGTCCACGAAAGGCTCCATATTGGAGCCTTTATCTATATACATAGATTCCTATTTACGACCTTTGATGTCCAAAATACCATCTTATGTTAGGGACACTACGCATTTTTTGCAGATTCTGACACAACATTCACATTGGGCGAAAGTGAAAGATATCTTATTAGTTACGCTAGACGTAACATCTTTGTATACCAGCATACCGCAATTGGCAGCAAAAGATATGGTAGCCATGGCTTTAAAGAACAGAGGAGACCTTTCTAATCCTCAATTGATATTTTTGACAGAACTCAACAACCTGGTATTGTTTCAAAACCATTTTGTATTTGAAGATAAAATTTACCAGCAAATATCAGGAGTGGCAATGGGTGCCACTTGCGCCCCTTCTGTGGCTAATCTATATATGGAATCTTTTGAACGTACATGGATATTGCCGGCTCCATATCATAACCACATTAAATTGTGGTGTCGATATATCGATGACGTATTCATGCTCTGGGAAGGCCAAAAGAGTGAATTAGATGATTTTATTAACTGGTTGAATTGTCAAGATAGTTACATAAAGTTCACATATGTTAGTGATGCC
Source organism: Ichthyophis bannanicus (assembly GCA_033557465.1). Classification (NCBI taxonomy): domain Eukaryota; kingdom Metazoa; phylum Chordata; class Amphibia; order Gymnophiona; family Ichthyophiidae; genus Ichthyophis; species Ichthyophis bannanicus. Next base: position 96,989 of record JAWIIG010000070.1, read on the forward strand.
TATAGTTTAACGTATTTAGACGTTAAGATAAAAAAAGGGGGACCAAATGTGGACCACATCTGTATATTGTAAACCCACAGATAGAAATACTCTATTACACTATCATAGTGCTCATCCCAGGCGACTGAAAGATAGCCTTCCGTTCTCTCAATTCCTTAGATGTTGGAGGAATTGCTCTGACGTTTCTGAGTTCAAAATGCAAGCCACTTGATTGAAAAACAAATTTCAAGAAAGAGGATATCCTCAACAAATAATAAAAAATGCTTATAAACGGGCACTATTTAATAGTCATGAGTTATTATTACTTCCAACCCAGAGGAATAGCACAGATGATTGTCAGGTGAATTTGGTGACCAAATATTCGCCATACAGTAATCAAATTCAACGAATTTTGAAGAGACACAGTTCTAAAAAGTACCTCGGGACTGGAGGATAAGTACTTACGATGTGTTTGGAAAAGACACAGGAATCTAAAAGAAATTTAAAGTCCAACAGTGTTGAGACCTTTACAGGTCCAACCTATCATATCGACTAATGGACATTTTAAATGTGCGGAATGCACAGTGTGTGAGATCACTTTAGAAATAACGTTTGATTACCAAGGTAAAACATATTCTTTGAGACATAGGACGTCGTGCATGTCCACGTATGTGGTCTACTACATCTTATGCCCTTGTCAACTACTGTGTGTGGGCAAGACTAATCACCCTTTCCATATCCGTATGAAAGAACATCGCAGCATATTGAAATGTAGGAAAACCGAAGCCCCCATCGTAGATCATTGTCTCAAATTGAAACACAGGTTTGCAGATCTCCGGTGTTTCTGTATAGATCAGGTTTTTACTGGATTTGGTGGCAAATCCAAAGATCAAGTGTCACTATTCCGAGAACAACGTTGGATTTTTAATTTACAATCAGTGATCCCGATGGTTTGAATGCGCAAATAGATTGGAGAGTCTCTATGTAGTTCAGAAGTAGCAGTAAGGCATTTCCTTCGGATAAATGCTACACATACATTTAAAGATGTAGCTTTGTAAGTTATGCTCTCCACTAGGAAAATACAACGTCAAGCCCACAGGTGTATGCCTACGTTCAATTGAAGTCTTTTAAATCCAGCCGGATGAGTAATCCACATGCGCGGCATCTAAATAACTGAAGAAGGTAGATTGCCCAGCCGGACGAAATGGTGCGTGATGCCGTTACTATTAACATCAACAAAGGTGGTCGAGAACTTAAGTTTTAAAAGTGAGATTGAGATATAAATAGCAGCTAGATTCCTGTGTTTTAATAACTTTCACAGGTCTGGTTTGCATAAAGGCATGTAAGAAGGTGCACGTATCAAACATCCCCTGATGAAACGCTTAGTAAGTGAAACGCGACGGCGCTGAAGTTTGGCATTGCGATGACCGGGAAGATTTGGAACGTTTAAGATAAGCACCGCTTTTTGATTCTTCTAATACATTTCAAAGACATGATGCAAAACAGATAAAATAACTCTGGATATATAAAAAATTGTAAGCAACAGTTAAGGTCATTGATGCGAAAGTAAGCACATAGTCTAAAAACAATTGAAATTTAGACGACTGCTTTACCTCAGTCTGAGACCTTGTTGCTTCAATAATAAAGAGTTATTTCATTACAATTCAATAGGAATAATTACGCTACAATATCACAGATAAATAGTAAAGCTGAAAAATCTTTGCGTTACTTAATAGTAGATGAAGCTCTGAAAAGTGACTGTCTAAATAATTTTGTCAAATAATAATGATACTGACACACACCTTGTATTCCTGCGCGGCCTCCTCTATGGGGATCACGGGGTGAGATCTGTGACCCCGGGACACGCTGTGATAATAAAGATACTGACACACACCTTGTATTCCTGCTCGGCCTCCTCTATGGGGATCACGGGGTGAGATCTGTGACACCGGGACACCCTGTGATAATAAAGAGTAGTTACTCACCTGTAACAGGTGTTCTCCAGGAGCAGCAGGAATCAGTCCTCACATATGGGTGACGTCGGCGCCGACGGAGCCCTCGTGCGGAGCATTTCCCCAGCTTTCAAAGAAAGCCTTTGGGAATTGCAGCGCGCATGCACCGGTCCTCTTCCCGCCCAAGGGTGCCATCTTGTTCAGTCTGATGACATAGCTAAAAGACAGCAAAAATTAGCAAAAATAAATGATATGATATGACTGCAACTCCAAGGGGAGGAGGGAGGGTTGTGAGGACTGATTCCTGCTGCTCCTGGAGAACACCTGTTACAGGTGAGTAACTACTCTTTCTCCAGGACCAAGCAGGAAGTCAGTCCTCACATATGGGACTCCCCAGCTTAAGGCTACCGGAGACCCCAAGCAGAAAAATGAGCTCCCTCTAGCTCGTCAGCACAGAAGGAAGGAATCTTCACTGAGAACGCCCCCGACCGGTAGCCCAACACCAAGGCCAGAGGGTAGGTGTTGCCTAAACCCCAAAGAGATTATGAAGTACTGCCTGTCCGAAAGCACTGTCCCTGCGGGACTCCCTCTCAAGGCAGTAATGGGCCGCAAAGGTCTGGCTTGAAGACCAAGTAGCGGCCCGGCAGATGTCTGCCAACGGAACAGAGCGGAGATGAGCCACTGACGCAGCCTTCGCCCTGACACGATGAGCCGTGACTCGACCCTCCAACGAGAGGCCGGCTGCCCCATAAGCCCAGGCGATACAGTCAGCGATCCATATGGACAATGTATGCTTGGAGACAGGGAGCCCCAACTTACTGGGGTCAAAAGAAACGAAAAGCTGAACAGCCTTCTGATGCTCCCGCGTACGGTCAAGGTAGAAGGACAGCGCCCTCCTACAGTCCAGGGTATGCAAGACCATCTCAGCCCGGTTGGCATGTGGCCTGGGAAAGAAGGTCGGAAGAACCACCTCCTGATTGAGGTGAAAAGGTGAGACAACTTTAGGAAGAAACTTAGGGTGAGTCCGTAAGACTACCCTATTCCTGTAGAACCTAGTGTAAGGAGGATCATACACTAGCGCCTGCAGTTCACTCACTCCCCTAGCAGAGGTGAGAGCTACCAGAAATAAAGTTTTCCAGGAGAGAAAACGGAGAGGGCAGGTAGCCATAGGTTCAAAAGGCGGACAAGTAAGCTGCTGCAAAACCACATTCAGATCCCACTCAGGGGCCGGTGGACGCAAAGGAGGCTTAAGCAGAAGGAGGCCTCTGAGGAAACGAGCCACCAAAGGGTGGTTGGAATGTGGCCTACCATCCACCGGCGAGTGGTGTGCTGAGAGAGCACTAAGGTGAACTCTGACAGAGTTAGACTTAAGGCCCAGATTGGAGAGGTAGAGCAAATATTGCAAAACTACCGCTACCAAGCACGAGAAGGGATTCTTGCTGTGCTGAGCACACCATGCGGAGAATCTACGCCACTTAAGAGCGTAGGATTTCCTGGTGGATTGGCGCCGAGAGGCCAAGACTACATCTTCCACCTCTCGAGGCAGTAGTAGGGGAGCTAGGACTACCCTTTCAGCAGCCAGGCCATCAGATGAAGGGACTGGAGGTTGGGGTGCAAGAGAGTCCCCTGATCCTGAGACAGGAGATCGTGTTGAAACTCCAGAGGAATAGGCATGTCCACCGCCAGCTGTAGTAGAAGCGGGAACCACGGTTGCCTCAGCCACCTGGGGGCTATGAGAATCAATGAAGCCCCGTCCTTGAGGACTTTGAACAGCGTTCTGGACACTAGTGGAGTGGGAGGAAACGCATATAGTAGGCCTGTGGACCACGAGATGAGAAACGCATCCGCTGCTACTCTGAGAGGATGCGGTTGTCTGGAGCAAAATCTCGGGAGTTGCCGGTTCAGAGGACTGGCGAAAAGATCCATGGTGGGGAGTCCCCACTTGAGAAAGACCTGCTGAACCACCAATGGATTCAATCTCCATTCGTGTGGTAGCAGGATCCTGCTCAGTCTGTCTGCCAGGCAATTTTCCTGACCTGGGAGGTAGACAGCCTTGAGAAGGATTCCGTGATTGACAGCCCAAGAGCACAGTCATTGCGCCTCCTGACAAAGGAGGAAGGAGCCTGTGCCCCCTTGTTTGTTCACATAGAACATGGCAACTTGATTGTCCGTCTGGACCAGTACAGACTGGTGAGAGGCGAGGTGGGAGAAGGCTCTCAGAGCTAGGCGTATCGCCCGTAGCTCCAGGAAGTTTATCTGTTGAGTAGCCTCCCAAGGGGTCCAGAGACCCTGAGTACATGTCCCTTGGCAATGTGCTCCCCAACCCAGAAGAGAAGCATCTGTCGTCAGCACCTGAGAATGCGGAGGGGATTGAAAAACCACTCCGAGCACCAGATTCGGAAGATGAAGCCACCATTGTAGAGAGGAGACCAGGAGGTCGGATATCTTGACTGAGTCTGCAAGGCTCCCTGTGGCTTGATGCCACTGAGTGCGAAGACTCCACTGAGCAGGCCGCATGTGCAGGCGGGCATTGGGGGTAACATGAACCGTGGAAGCCATATGGCCGAGTAGTCACAGGAATTGCCTGGCAGAGACCAGGGAATTGCTGCGAAACTAGCTGGCCAGATCCATTAGCCTGTGGGCCCTGTCCAGAGGCAGAAAAGCCTTTGCTTGAATAGTGTCTAGCCTGGCCCCTATGAACTCTAAGTTCTGGGATGGGAGCAAAGTGGACTTTGCGAAGTTTATGACAAACCCCAAGTGCTGAAGTAGAGCCACAGTGCGTAGGGTGGCCTGGTTGGCCTCCTGGCAAAATTGGCCCCTTATGAGCCAGTCGTCCAGGTATGGAAACACAAAAAGACCCTGAAGCCTCAGGTAGGCCGCCACCACTGCCAGGCACTTGGTGAACACCCTGGAAGCGGAGGACAGGCCAAACGGTAGTACTCTGTACTGATAGTGGTTTCCTCCCACAACAAACCTGAGATATTGTCTGTGGTCTGGATGAATAAGGATGTGAGTATACGCATCCTTTAGATCTAAGGAGCATAGCCAGTCTCCCTGCTGGAGGTAGGGCAGCAGGATTCCAAGGGTAAGCATCTTGAACTTTTCCCTCTCCAGGAACTTGTTGAGGTTTCGCAAGTCTAGGATTGGTCTGAGGCCTCCTGTTCTTTTTGGTACCAGAAAGTACCGTGAATAAAAGCCATGACCTCTCAGGTGGTGGGGCACCGGTTCCACAGCCTGATCCTTTAGCAGACTCCTGAAGGAGTAGGTCCCTGTGCAGAGGGGGTCTTGGAGGCTCCCCTGGAAAATAGGAGGGAGGTACCTGGTGAAAATGGAGAAGATAGCCCTGTTGGACTATGTGAAGAACCCAGGTATCTGATGTGACGGCTGACCACCTGTGGGCAAAGTGGGCCAGCCGGCCTCCTGTGCTGAGAGAAGCCAGCTGAGGAGAAGAGGCTATGCTTTCTGAGTAAAAACCCCCCACCCTGCTGAGTAGGGGCCGGTGTTGGTGGCTTGGGGGCCTTCTGCCTACGGGGCCCTTGACCCTGCCCCTTGGCCTGCTGACCCTGTTGGGGAGCTGCAGAAGCCTGATAATGAGGGCATTGTTTATAGGCAGATGACTTCCTCAGGTAAAAGGACTTTTTTCCCGAGCCCTTCTTCTTCTGAGAAGGGGCAGAGGTTTTCCTGGAAAGCCTAGTCCTGGTCAGAGTCTCGGTCTCAAGTTCTGCAGCCTTTTCAGCCATGGGCTTGCCAAAGAGGTTTCACTTCGGCAGGGGACATCGACCAACTTGTCCTGGACCCATGGCTTGAGGTCGGATGACTGTAGCCAAGCCTGTCGGCGGGCACCGATGCCGGCCCCGGCTACTCGGGCCGAAGCCTCGAAGCCATCGTAGGCTGCTCGAGAGATAAACTTTGAGCACTCTCGAATACCGGTGGACAAGGCCTGGAACCTCTGCAAAGGTTCCTCGGAGAGACCAGCAGAGAACCCGGCAATCTCCTTTGCCAGGTCTCGGAGGTACATGCCCATGAAGAGCTGGTAAGTCTGGACACGGCAAGCAAGCATAGAGCCCTGGAAGCACTTCTTACTGAGGGCATCCAGGTCCGGGCCTCCCGGCCGGGAGGCACCAAGGAGTGCATCTTCTGACTTTTCAGTCGATGCATGGCCGATTCCACAACCATGGAGTGGTGCGGTAATTGTGCCTTTTGGAAACTGGGGCTCTTGCGGATTTGATAGATGGAATTGACCCGCTTGCTTAACATCGGCGTCGAGGCCGGGGTCTCCCACATGCGGAAGAGCAGCCACTCCAGCATCGGAGGAACCGGTACAGTAAAGGCCTCCTTCGGGGGAGAGTCATACTGGAGGGCCTCGAGCTCCTCAGCTCGAGGCTCCTCCTCGGGATCCGTGGGGAAGACCAAGGCCTTGGCCATATCCTGCACGAAGTCCGAGAACCGGGTATCCTCCGGTGGGGATTGTCTCCGAGGCTCGGACTCGGGCGAGTCCAATGGGACACACCGAGTCCGATGAGTGTCGGGTGACTCTTCGTCCTCCGTCTCCCAGCCTGACTCCTCGGAGGAGGAATCGAGCGGCTCCGGTCAGGCGGGCACCGATGCTCTCCGCCCCAACGCTGAGGGTATCGGCGTCAACGACCTTGGCCCCAAACGGAAGGTCAAGGGAGACCATGGCCGAGGATCGACTCGAGCCCGCATGGACTCGAGGATCGGCTTGGCCTCCGGGGTCAACTTGGACGTCGAGGTCCCGGTGGTCGGGGCAGATGCACTGGTGAGACCGGCGATCAATGCCCGCTGCTGTTCCATGAAGGCAGCAAAGCTGCTCTCCAAGGCCGTCAACCTGAGTCCGAGCTCAGGAGACCCAGCAGCCCCTGACTCGGGCCCCGACGGCATCGGACCCGACGTTGGCTCCCTCGGAGGAGAGTCAATGAGGACAACAGCACTTACGTGTCCAGGAGACTCCATCTCGACACGAGGATGCTTGGCAGGCCGCTCCGACTCCAAAGACCCGGGACGGCTATCGGGACTATGCGACCTGGCCCTCGAGGAACCAGGAGCGTCCACCAATGCCGCCCTCGCGGGTTTCTTCTTCCAGCGATGTTCCCGCGAAGGAGACCCCCGCTCAGAGGAACCCCGATGCTGTTCGGGGCCAGAGTCCCGAGATGTCGAGGCCTCTGACGAGGTCCGGGCCCGGCCGGACGCAAAGTCAGAAAAAATTCTATCCTTCTGGTGCTGTCGACTCCTCAACGCCTTCGAGGACATTTTGCCACACGGACCACAAATCATCGGGTCATGATCGGGTCCGAGGCAACGGAGGCAGCAGTCATGTGTGTCGATAAGAGACATAAGTTTCTTACACCAATCACATTTCTTAAACCCGCTGGTAGCCATCAGAAGAAAAAGGGCCCCTGCTAGGTCAAAAGACCGGGCTGCCAGGGAAAAAAGAAAAAAGGCGTGAATGCCAGTCACAAAGGACAAAAAACGAAAAAGAGAGAAAAGGACTCGATACCGGTGTATCGGTCCGAGCAGGAAAAGGATCCGGCATCGAACCGGAGAAAAAAGAGGAAAATAGGGAAAATCAACCTTTTCCTCGGGAAAAAACGAACTACGTCCGTCGGGCTCCGCAGAAAAAAGAAGACTGAGGAAGATGGCACCCTTGGGCAGGAAGAGGACCGCGCATGTGCGCTGCAATTCCCAAAGGGTTTCTTTGAAAGCTGGGGAAATGCTCCGCACGAGGGCTCCATCGGCGCCGTCACCCATATGTGAGGACTGACTTCCTGCTTGGTCCTGGAGAAAGATACTGACACACACCTTGTATTCCTGCGTGGCCTCCTCTATGGGGATCATGGGGTGAGATCTGTGTCCCTCGGACATCCTGTGATAATAAAGATACTGACACAAACCTTGTATTCCTGCACGGCTTCCTCTATGGGGATCATGGGGTGAGATCTGTGACCCCGGGACACCCTGTGATAATAAAGATACTGACACACACCTTGTATTCCTGTGTGGCCTCCTCTATGGGGATCAAGGGGTGAAATCTGTGTCCCCGGGACACCCTGTGATAATAAAGATACTGATACACACCTTGTATTCCTACGCGGCCTCCTCTATGGGGATCATGGGATGAGATCTGTGATCCTGGGAACCCTGTGATAATAAAGATACTGACACACACCTTGTATTCCTACCCGGCCTCCTCTATGGGGATCACAGGGTGAGATTTGTGACACTGGGACACCCTGTGATAATAAAGAGACCAGAGGGGAAGCAATATTAGACCTAGTCCTTAGTGGAACACCAGATGTAGTGCAAGAGATAAGGGTGTTGGGGCCACTTGGCAATAGTGATCATAGCATGATCGCCTTTGATTTAATTAGTGGAGGAGGGATAGTAAGGAAATCCACAGTAATACGTTTTAACTTTCGAAAGGGAGACTATGATAAAATGAGGAAAACAGTTAAGAAAAAACTAAAAGGAGCAGTTGCAAAGGTTAAAGACTTACATCAAGCTTAGGTGTTGTTGAAAAATACTATCTTGGAAGCCAAAGCCAGCTTTATTCCACGCTTTAAGAAAAGTGGAAGGAAATAAAAAAAACTGCTAGCATGGTTTAAAGGTAAGGTCAGAGAGGCTGTTGTTGCCAAAAAAACATCTTTCAGGAAATGGAAGAAAGAGCCAAACGACGAAACCTGGAAACAGCACAAGCACTGGCAAGTCAAATGCAAGGCATTGATAAGGCAGGCAAAGGGAGAATTTGAGAAGAAGCTTGCTGCGGAAGTCAAAACGTGAAATAAAGACTTTTTCAAGTACATTCATAGCAAAAAACCTGTGAGAGAGTCAGTTGGTCCATTAGATGATAGAAGAGTTAAAGGGGCACCAAGAGGCGACAAGGCGATAGCGGAGAGACTGAATGAATTCTTTGCTTCGTTCTTTACTGAGGAAGATGTAGGGATGTTACCCATGACTGAAGTAGTATTTAAAGGTGCGGAAGAATTGAAGGAAATATTGATACATCGGGAAGATGTATTACAACTATTAGATAAACTGAAGAGTAGCAAATCACCTGGGCCGGATGGTATACATCCAAGGGTGTTGAAAGAACTGAAATATGAGATTGCAGACCTGCTATTAGTAACCTGTGAACTATCATTAAAATCATCTATAATCCCTGAAGATTGGAGGATCGCCACTGTAACTCCAATTTTTAAAAAGGGTTCCAGGGGTGATCTGGGAAACTACAGACCCATGAGCCTGACGTCAGTACCAGAAAAATGGTAGAAACCATCATAAAGAATAAAATTACTCAGCATTTAGATAGTCATGGCCTAATGGGAGACAGCCAACATGGCTTTAGACAAGGAAGATCTTGTCTTACTAATCTGTTATGTTTTTTTGAAGGTGTGAATAAACAGGTGCACAAAGGTGAGTCGGTTGATATTGTGTATCTGGACTTTCAGAAAGCCTTTGACAAGGTCCCTCATCAGAGACTTTTGGCAAAACTAAAGAGTCATGGGATAGGAGGCAGTGCACTATTGTGGATCAGGAACTGGTTAAAAAATAGAAAGCAGAGGGTAGGGCTAAATGGCCAATTTTCTCAATGGAGAAAGGTGAATAGTGGTGTACCCCAGGGATCTGTGCTGGGTCCGCTGCTTTTGACATATTCATAAATGACCTGGAAAGTGGAATAACGAGTGAGGTTATCAAATTTGCAGATGACACAAAACTATTTAAAGTTGTTATAACCCAAAAGGATTGTGGAAAATTGCAAGAGGATCTTGATAAATTGGAAGACTGGGCATCAAAATGGCAGATGAAATTTAATGTGGACAAGTGCAAAGTTATGCACCTAGGGAAGAACAACCCAAACTATGGTTACACGATGCAAGGTTCCACATTAGGAACCACCACCCAGGAAAAAGATTTAGGCGTCATTGTGGATAACATGTTAAAACCCTCGGCCCAGTGTGCAGCAGTGACCAAGAGAGCAAATAGAATGCTAGGTATGATAAGGAAAGGAATGGAAAATAAAACAAAAGATATTATAATGCCTCTGTATCGTTCCATGGTGAGACCGCACCTTGAATATTGTGTGCAATTCTGGTCGCCGTATCTTAAAAAGGATATAGCGTTATTATAAACGGTTCAGAGAAGAGCCACCAAAATGGTAAAGGGGATGGAAGGATATTCCTATGAAGAAAGGCTAACAAGGTTAGGGCTCTTCAACCTGGAAAAGAGACGGCTGAGGGGAGATATGATAGAAGTCTATAAATTAATGAACAGAGTGGAACGGGTAAATGTAGATCGATTGTTTACGTTATCAGAATATAGTGACTCTGGGACACCCTGGATAATAAAAACCCTGACACTCACCTTGTATTCCTGTGTGGCCTCCTCTATGGTGATCACGGGGTGAGATCTGTGACCCCAGGACACCCTGTGATATTAAAGATACTGACACACACGTTGTATTCCTCTTCGGTCTCCTTTATGGGGATCACAGGGTGAGATCTGTGACCCCCCGGGACACCCAGTGAAAATAAAGTTACTGACGCACACCTTGTATTCCTGCGCGGCCTCCTCTATGGGGATCACGAGGTAAGATCTGTGACCCCCGGGACACCCTGTGATAATAAAGATACTGAGACACACCTTGTATTCCTCTGCGATCTCCTCTATAGGGATCACGGGATGAGATCTGTGACCCTGTGACACCCTGTGATAATAAAGATAGTGACACACACCTTGTATTCCTGTGTGGCCTCCTCTATGGGGATCATGGGGTGAGATCTGTGACCCCGGGTCACCCTGTGATAATAAAGCTACTGACACACACCTTGTATTCCTGTGTGGCCTCCTCTATGGGGATCACGGTGTGAGATCTGTGATCCCGGGATCTGTCACACACCACACAGATCGGTCTCTGATCCTCTTTGCAGAACAGCTTCAGTTTCTCTTCATGCTCCTCACACAGATTTTCCTCTTGGTTTCTGACCGAGCACTGAGGATGCATTTTCAGCATTTCTGTGATATTCGCCAGCTGCCTGTTAGACCTGAGGTTCCTCTTCTGAGATGTTGCTCTGCACTGGGGACAGGGAAAGTTTGTATCAAACCCCTCCCAGGACTGAGTGATACAGGAGCGGCAGAAGTTGTGGCCACAGGCTATAGACACGGGGTCTGTAAAATAATCCAGACAGATGGGACAAGAAACTTCCTCCTGCAGACTCTCAGCCGTGCTCCCTGCAGCCATGATCCTGAGAAATGGAGAATAAGCTTTAGTTTCAGTTTCGTTTCCTCTACTTATGTGTCAGAGGAGGGTGTGTGTGCCTCTCCCTAGAAAACTCAGCTCATAGTTTAGCTCAGTAGATGCCTCAGTCCTGTTTCGCCTCACTGCTGCGTTTATGTTGATGTTGCTCTTTATTGGGATTTGACAGATGGCTTTTCACTTAGTGCAACAGGGCGGGGTACAAATATAAAACTAGTTAGAACCAGAGATGGGAGAGAAGGAAGGCCAGTTCCTGCCAGGAAAGGATGGAGCATTCACACCAGGAGGGAAAGAGCAAGGGAGAGAAACTTACAGTAGAGGCCCTGGTTGAGATCATGCAATGGGCAGGTCAAATGCAGTGTGGCAGAGAAGAGTTTAAACTGAGAATAGGAAGGTTCGAGTCGGAGGGCAGAGGGTATCGCTTTCCAGGAAGCAGGACCAAAGAACTAGAAACCCGCCAACTAAAATCCCATCGCTTCCTAGAACACTTCACATCTGACATCTTTTATTTTTTTATTTATTTATTTATTTAACATTTATATACCGCATCTTCCAAAGTTATCTAGTTATCATTTATTACTTTTAATATACCGCCCTTCGGGTGCATAGAGAGCGGTTCACAATCTTAACAATAAGGGGACTGGAAACAAGCCAAGGGCAGGGGGAGAAAAGAATTGCAATTGTTGACAGGACAGAGGGATAAGGAGCAGCAGAAAGGGGGTCGGCCCAAAAAAGTAGGGGAATATACCAGCAGTGCCCAGCAGTTCACAATAGTTCAACGGATCGCAGCTGTCCAGGCCCAAGTAGCCTATGCGGCATCCCGGACGTCAGCTAGATCAAAGCCGGGGGGGTAAAGGTCTGTCCTTAACAGGGATTTAAATTTAGGAAAAGACGTAGATGAGGCGGGAGACAGTTTCAGAGAGCGGGAGCGGCGCAGAAGAAAGCTGAGAGCCGGGTAGACTCATATTTCACTCGATTGGGGGCTGGAAGAACCAGCCGATTGTCACTTAAGGAACGAAGGGTGTGACGGGGGACACAGGGGATGGTGAGCGCAGAGAGACAGTGAGGGGCACGGTTGTGCTCTAGGATGAGAATCTTCTAGTGAATACGGTGGGGGAAAGGTGGCCAGTGATGCTGAAGGAAAAGAGGGGTGATAGGATCATATTTTCCAGTTACTCACTCATCCTCCTTCCAACCATTCAGGACTCTCGCTATTTTCCCTGCTCTCCCCACTGTCACATCTCCTCAGATATGAACCAGGTATCATAAAATTTCCCTCATTATCACCTGTTATGGTTAAATGTTAATGCCTATTCCTTCTATCACATTTCTCCTGTTTACACACTCTAACTCACATGTTAACTCATCTGGTTTAATTAAATTATATTTTATTGCCTACATCCTATGTAAAGTTATACTTGTTAAACCTGTTACCTGCACACCGCTGTGACTGGTAGATGCAGCAGTATAAAAAAGTTCTAAATAAATGAATTAGGAAGTAGAAAGCTGAGGAATGGGTGGATTCTAGCTGGGCCTGAGAAGCAGAGGGAAGGTGGAGGCGGTTCGCGTGGATATTATGGAAGATGTGATGTGGTACGTCGAGGAGCAAAATGTCAGAAAGATGACAGGGGAACCTGTATGTAGCACTCGGTGGACCAGTGTGAGAAGTTTATATTGAAGCTGGTATTTGATAGGAAGCCAATGATAACGGACTAGAAGGGGAGTGACGTGCTCAAAACGGAAGTATGAGACATATGGTAGTATATTGAATGAGTTGGAGACGGTGAAACTGATATTGGGGGAGACACAGGAAAACAATATTACAGGAGCTGAGTCTTGATATCACAAGTGTAAGCAGAAGGCTAGTCAGGGAAGAGACAGTGAGGAAAGGGCAAACAGTGTGAATCTGATGAAGTGCGAGAAAAGAGCGATGAACCAGAGAGATGAGGAGCACGTGGAAAGATACAGAAGAATCCAGTGTGACTCCCAGATACTGAATTGAGTCGACCAGTGGGATTGGAGAGCCAGGGAGTGTAGAAACAAGTAATGGGAGGGAACTATTGAAGGACAACCAGATCGCTGCTAGCTTAGAGGGGTTAAGATGAAGGAAATTGTCGGACATCCAGGTGGACATACTGAAAGGCAGGAGTTTAGGGAAGAGAGATCAGGGGCAGCTGGGTCAGTGTGGTGAAGCAGAATAATTTTAGCAGCGTAGTAATGAGCCAAAATATCGTGTTGCTGTACCAAGAGAGTGAGAAGAATCAAGAAGATATTAAATAGAAGAGAAGCCAACACAGAAACCAGGAGATCCTGCAGAGAAGAGGGTGAGAAGAGGAGGAGGAGGTACCAACAGAGACAGAAAAGGACCAGTGGGAGAGGAAAGATCGAAACCAATAAACTACCATGCCATGAAGGCCAAAATTGGAAGGCATGAGAGAAGAGTGATATGATCTACAAGATCAAAGCTGAAGAAAGATCAAGAGAAACCATGACAGAGATATCACCGTGATCGTGGGTTTCATGTAATTCATTCAAGAAGGAAAGAAGGATAGTCTCTGTGCTGTGCCCAGGATGAAAACAAGATTGATGGGAGTGAAGGGCATGAGTGGAGTTGAGGTGTACAGAAAGCTGAGCAAAGACCAATTTTTCAAGTAACTGAGAGAGAAAGGGAAGAGAGGAGAATCAACGATAGTATGCAGAAACAGAGGGGTCAAGGGATGGGATTTAAAGATAGGATTTATTAGGGCATGTTTCCAAAACAACGGAAAGGTACCTGAAGACAGACTGTTATTAAGGATCGATAGTATCAGGGGTAACAGAGCAGTGAGGGGTGGAAATCCAAGACAAAGGAATTGCGTCAGAAGGGCAGTTAGCTTTATGGAATGATGTGATGATCTTGAGAATTTTGATAGAATTAATTGGGTGAAAAGAAGATCACGTGTGAGAGAGGGCCTGGAGGAAGGGGGGTAGTGGGTCAGGTGGATTGGCAGGTGTTGATGAGGGAGATACCTGAGGATTGGGGGACGTTTGCAAAGGAGGACCGTAGAGATAGAACCTTATTCTGCAAGTGATCAGCGAGAAGATGAGGAGTAGGAAAGGTATCTAAGGTGCTGGATTGATCGGCGGTAGTTGGTTTAGAGAGAGCTGTCAGAACCAAATATAGCTGACGGGTAGAGTTTATGGAAGAGGAAATGAGATTGAAATAGTAAGATTTCATGGCCATGTGAATCATTTGACAGTACTGTATCTGAATGTTACTCACCTTGATCTCCTCCAGGAAAGACATGCGCTAAATAAATAAACACATAACATAACAAATAATGCTGCTGAAGATGCTTGAAATGTTGAAGGGACGCTGAGGAAGGATGTTTCCTTGAGAGATGCTCCACCCAGCGGAGCTGGCAGCAATGAAGACAGAAACCGTGGTGGAACCAAGGTTGACTGCACTTGAGTGGTCGGATGTGAGAGCGAAGAGGGACAATGTAGTCAAGGGCAGTGGATAGTATAGAATAACAGAGTTGGGCCTGAGTATCAACAGGAAGGGAGGGAAAGTCCAATGGGAAAATATTGCCAAAGGGGTGAAAGAGTTCAAGAGTATGGGAAAAGATGTTCTGACTGTGTGATGTATGGGAGAGGCCAGGAAGAGGATGCGGTGGGAGGGCAGAATCGGACAGTAAAAAGAATGCAATGATGGTCAGACCAGGGAACCAGGAAAGAAGTGAATGAAGAAAGAGCTGAGAGCAGAGACAAGGTCAAGGATATGACCAGCAGCGCGTGGGCAGGAAATGACATGTGTTGGATGAGCATGAGGTCCGAGAAGGTTTGAGTAAGTGTGTTATCACGGGGCTTAAGTGGCAAGCATAGTGCTGACTTTCTCAGAACTGGATTTAGGACTTTGGTGCCCATAGTCAGGACCAGAGAATTATGGAGCAGGGAGGTTTCTTCCCCAAAAATCAAAAGTCATGGTCCTAAAGCAAGAAGAATCAGGCTTCTGTTTAGCCCAGGTATTAGATACTTTCAAAATCTGATGCACTAGGCAGCTGCTTACTTTGCCAGGGCCTAAATCTGGTCCTAGATGTTCTTAAGGGCATCTATTGAAAAATAACAAGTCCCATCATGCAGTGGGGCAATACCAGGACTGGCTTAACCTACTCTGATGACATAGAGCCATCTCTGATCTTATTTTTGACTCCCTTGTCACAGCTAAAACTATAGGGGGTGAATTAAGCACGTTATAAAATAATCGAAGGGGAGGATCCAAGATGGCGGTTTGAGCCTTCATGGCTGAATGATGCTCTGGTGTTGTCCGTGCAATTACTTTATGGATAAATAGAAAGGTGAATCAGACTCCCTGCCTTTCCATCCTCTCAGGGCATCCATTTGGTCCAGCAGAATATCCAACAATTCACTGTGAGTGCTCTGGTTGAGGTATAGGCAGAGGTGGTGTGTTCTGGGAATATCAGACATGATGAAGGCACACCTTTCTGCAGCGAGAGTGAAGTCTCATTTACCCAGAGGAGCAGAACATGTCCCCACCTCAAAGAGCACAGCCTGAGGTGCAGGGCCATGAAGAGTGAGGTCTTGATGCAGAGAAAAGCCCCACTATTTGAACAAGAGTCGGGACCAGCTTATCTGATCCTTTGTTGGCCCAAGGAGGGAATTCTCCTCAACTCATCCCGTATCTGCAGAAGAGGTAGGCAGAAGTTTGGGTGAGGCTGTGTGAAGTGCATAAAAGAGCAGATAGCCGGCATGCCAGGGTCATTATTTATTTATTTATTTAACATCTCTTATATACCGCACTATTATCATCAGCGCGGTTTACATGGAACCAAACATATACATACAGAAAAACTGTAGTGCATTTTACAAGTAACAGGAATTTGAACTTGGTAATAAAGGGAAACTATGTACATTATGTAACTATATACAGTAGTCTATACACATTAGTCACAGTTGAAGTTGTCTTGACCTGAGTATGGATGTAGTATTTCTCTTGTGCAAAACTAAATTGGGAAATAGCTTAAGAAGAGGTGGTGTTTGAGACTTTTTCTGAATTGTGTTAGGCTGGTTATGGCTCTCAGTTCTGGTGGGAGTGTATTCCAAGCTATTGGGGCATGAATGCTGAAGGCTCTTTTAGATGTTTCCTTAGTGTATCTGACTGTTTGTCTTGGGATTGTTAATGAGTTTATAGCAGTTGATCTTCTGGATCTATTGGGAGTCTGTGTGTGTAAAAGGTTGGTGATCGTTGATGGTGCTTGATTGTTTAGGGCTTTGAAAGTAATGATTAGTATCTTGTAGTGGATTCTTGCGTTGGTTGGTAACCAGTGGAGTCTTTTTAGAATTGGGGTTATGTGGTCTGTCTTTGATATTCCTTCGAGAACTCTAGCAGCGGTGTTCATCGCCAATTGTAGGGGATTTAAAGTTGATTGCGGGAGACCATGTAGAATTGCATTTGCGAAGTCAAGATGATGCATTACCAAGGCTTGGTAGACAGTTCTGAAGTCTGTGGGTTCAAGTAAAGGTCTTAAGTGGCGTAGTGTGCGTATCTTGTGATATATTAGTTTTGTTATGTTTTTTATGTGGGTCTTCATATTAAGGCGCTGTTTATATGAGTGCGGTGCCGTCTAGAGCAATGGCTCCCAAAGTGGTCTATATGGACTCCCAAGGGTCGATTTTAATTTGCAGGGGGTCCATGTCAGCGAGAAAAAAAATTGGGGGTGCACGAGATGTAAATGGGGGATCCATGTAAGAGGACCCTACATTTAGGCAGATCATCATCAACATTTAGGCGTTCCGTAAATGTCTTATTACACCTAACACAGGTTGTGTGTACATAATACTTACAATAGACATAGAAATTACTTATGTATTAATTATAAGAACATAAGAACATAAGATATGCCATACTGGGTCAGACCAAGGTCCATCAAGCCCAGTATCCTGTTTCCAACAGTGGCCAATCTAGGTCATACGTACCTAGCAGTTTCCCCAAAAGACACAGGTTCCGCAATGCTTGTACTGCGTCAAGCATTGATATCCTGGGTCCCTTCTTAATAATGGTTTATGGACCTTTCCTCCAGGAACTTGTCCAAACCTTTTTTAAACCCAGCTACACTAACAGCCTTTACTACATCCTCCGGTAACAAATTCCAGAGTTTGATTACAAGTTGAGTGAAAAAATATTTTCTTTTATTAGTCTTAAATAGTTTACCCTGTAGCTTCATTGCATGTCCCCTAGTCTTTCTATATTCTGATAAGGTAAACAATCGATCTACGTTTACCCGTTCCACTCCGTTCATTAATTTATAGACTCAGCCGTCTCTTTTCCAGGTTAAAGAGCCCTAATCTTTTTAGCCTTTCTTCATAGGAGTATCCTTCCACCCCCTTTACCATTTTGGTGGCTCTTCTCTGAACCTTTTCTAATAACGCTATATCCTTTTTAAGATACGGCGACCAGAATTGCACACAATATTCAAGGTGCGGTCTCACCATGGAACGATATAGAGGCATTATAATATATTTTATTTTATTTTCCATTCCCTTCCTTATGATCCCTAGCATTCTATTTGCTCTCTTGGCTGCCGCTGCACACTGGGCCGAGGGTTTTAACATGTTATCCACAATGACGCCTAAATCTTTTTCCTGGGTGGTGGTTCCTAATGTGGAACCTTGCATCGTGTAACCATAGTTTGGGTTGTTCTTCCCTAGGTGCATAACTTTGCACTTGTCCACATTAAATTTCATCTGCCATGTTGATGCCCAGTCTTCCAATTTATCAAGATCCTCTTGCAATTTTCCACAATCCTCCTGGGTTTTAACAACTTTAAATAGTTTTGTGTTATCTGCAAATTTGATAACCTCACTCGTTATTCCACTTTCCAGGTCATTTATGAATATGTCAAAAAGCAGCGGACCCAGCACAGATCCCTGGGGTACACCACTATTCACCTTTCCCCATTGGGAAAATTGGCCATTTAGCCCAATCCTCTGCTTTCTATCTTTTAACCAGTTTCTGACCCACAGTAGTACACTGCCTCCTATCCCATGACTCTAGTTTTGCCAAAAGTCTCTGATGAGGGACCTTGTCAAAGGCTTTCTGAAATTCCAGATACACTATATCAACCGACTCACCCTTGTCCACCTGTTTATTCACACTTTCAAAAAAATATAACAGATTAGTAAGACAAGATCTTCCTTGTCTAAAGCCATGTTGGCTGTCTCCCATTAGGCCATGACTATCTACATGCTGAGTAATTTTATTCTTTATGATGGTTTCTACCATTTTTCCTGGTACTGACGTGAGGCTCACCGGTCTGTAGTTTCCCGAATCACCCCTGGAACCCTTTTTAAAAATTGGTGTTACATCGGCGATCCTCCAATCTTCAGGTATTAGCGATGATTTTAATGATAGTTCACAGATTACTAATAGCAGGTCTGCAATCTCATATTTCAGTTCTTTCAACACCCTTGGATGTATACCATCCGGCCCAGGTGATTTGCTACTCTTCAGTTTATCTAATAGTTGTAAGACATCTTCCCGATGTATCGATATTTCCTTCAATTCTTCTGAACCTTTAAATAGCACTTCAGTCATGGGTAACATCCCTACATCTTCCTCAGTAAAGACCGAAGCAAAGAATTCATTCAGTCTCTCCGCTATCGCCTTGTCGCCTCTTAGTGCCCCTTTATCATTTAATGGACCAACTGACTCTCTCACAGGTTTTTTGCTATGAATGTACTTGAAAAAATCTTTATTTCGCATTTTTATTTTATTTTTATTTATTTATTTCGAGTTTTTTCTATACCGCGCTATTCATCATCAGTGCGGTTCACAGATAACATAAATGTCTGGTGTGGGGGATCTACAGCGGACTTACAGTAAAACAGGGGAGTTTAACTTGGAGAACAGATAAAACTATATACAAGTTAGTAACAGTTTAGCAGGGGGTTTGGTAATGTTCAAAGAATGATGAATGTTCAAAGAATGAGTGAATGGTGTGGCTCATATATATACATAATGTTTACAAGTCGAAGGGATATGTGGAGTCATGAGTGATTCTTCTCAAATTCTCCCTTTGCCTGCTTTATCAATGCCTTGCATTTGACCTGACAGTGCTTGTGCTGTTTCCAGGTTTTGTAGTTTGGCTCTTTTTTCCATTTCCTGAAAGATGCTTTTTTGGCAACAGCCTCTCTGACCTCACCTTTAAAACATGCTGGCAGTTTTTTGGACTTTCTTCCACTTTTCTTAAAGCGTGGAATACAGCTGGTCTGGGCTTCCAAGATAGTATTTTTCAACAATACACAAGCTTGATGTAAGTCTTTAACCTTTGCAACTGCTCCTTTTAGTTTTTTCTTAACTATATTCATTTTATCATAGTCTTCCTTTCAAAAGTTAAAAGATAGTACTGTTGATTTCCTTACTATCCCTCCTCCACTAATTAAATCAAAGGCGATCATGCTATGATCACTATTGCCAAGTGGCCCCAACACCCTTATCTCTTGCACTAGATCTGGTGTTCCACTAAGGACTAGGTCTAATATGGCTTCCCCTCTGGTCGGTTCATGAACCAGCTGCTCCAAGAAGCAGTCATTTATGTCATCCAGGAACTTTATCTCCCTAGCATGTCCTGCCGTGACACTGACCCAGTCGATACCGGGGTAATTGAAATCACCCATTATTATTTCATAAAATTGTTTAAGTACCTGTCGTATAAAGACAATACGACCAATTGGTAAAATTTAATATACCTCCTTATGATAGGAGACAAAACTAGCAGAGAAAAGGAGGCTTCATATACAAAGGAAACATGCGAGAAGCATATCATTCCAAAGTTCTCCAGCGATATTGAGATGGCTGAAAATTGACAAATTAAAAACAAGGAGGCTAAAAAGGGTCAACACCTTTTTAAAAGCATAAATATAAAAATTGATAGAATAAATAATGTAAGGGTTCAACAATTCTTTTAAACCTTTTTCCAATTCAAAGGGACAGAGCAGTGAGCGACTCCCGAGTACGCCAGTACCTATCTGCTTTGTGGTGTGCTACGTTCATGTGCAAGTTTTTACAAGTTTTCATACCAGCAGCAACGCATCGCACGCATACGTGCAGTGAATAACACTTGTCCAGACTTGTACCATAGCTTTGCACAGACTTGTTTGATTCATCAATTATAAATAAGAGTGTTAGAGATAAACACTGTTCATTTGTTTTCTGACTTTTGAGAAGAAATGTGATTTGAAAATACGTTCAAAAATATAAATATGTACAAGTCAAAGTGAATCAAAATCATCTTCTTTAGGAGTGCCTAAGAAAAGTAAGTACAAAATTTTATACATATTTTTGTAGTCGCTCCGATTGCGTAGAGCTGTAGACGCTGATCACAACTTTAGGTAAAGTCGATTTTTCCTAAATTCCTAAAAAAATTATATATATTTTTTTGAAAAATCTGTTTATTGAAGGCACATCTACTCCATACAGACCATGCAAAAAAACTACATACAGAGATAGCATCCCTGGTGGGGGGTGTTTCTTCTCCCCCATTCCAGGGTTCCACAACCGGTCCTTCACAGAAAAAAAATACAGCAAAGTTTTCAGTTCTTTCTCCCCTTCCTCCCCCACTCCCACCCACCATCCTCCCTAACCCCTGCAGCTTTCCTTCGCATCCATTAATGGGCACAGACACAGAGAATTATTGTACCCCCTTGCCCAGTTAAAGTCGCAGTCCTCACTCTTCTTCCCCATCTCCCCTGGCCCACCTCATCCCACCCGAAGTACTTCGTTCCGAGTACAGGGTCTCAGTGTTTGAATATACAAGCTGCACCAAAACAACTAACAGAGCCTTCCGACTCTGCGCCCCAAGTCTATGGAATACCTTACCACCACATATCAGAGCAATCCCCAAATTGAGCCAGTTCAGAAAGGCCATTAAACATTTCCTATTCATCAAATATCTCACCGACAGCTCCGAACCCCGGTCACACTCGAATAGCCTACACCTCAACATCAGTAGTAGTCAACCAGACAAGATCTTGCAACAGGTGTCCCCAACAATGTAAAACACCAAACAGTATCCGTTCTCATTCAACTTCATATGTATATAGTTTACCTTGTTCTCCAAGTTCCATTTCCTGTTAAATGTAATTGACCAGACATATGTATATTGTCGGATGTTTATGTTCCATGTAAACCGCGCTGATAGCAAATAGTGCGGTATATAAGAAATGTTAATAAATAAATAAATATACGGTTCCCATACCAGCAGGAACGAAGCCCAACGTTGGGCGTTTCCCCTAGCTCCCCTCCTTTCCATTAGCATCAACTGGTGGAAGCTGTTGTGCCACTCCCAGAAGGTAGGGCCTGCCGCTTCTCTCCATCTATGAAGTATCGGGCCCTTACCCACCAGACATGCCTTCCTGACTAATAGACACTCCCATCTCCCTTTCGGGTGGAGTGGTCCAAGTTGGTCTAACACCACAAGCGACGCCGTCCAGTTAATCTGTTGTTGTATGAGCCCTCTCATAGAATTACCAATCCTTTTCCAATACAGGCGAATCCTCTGACATCCCCACCACATATGTCCTAAGTCCGCCAAGGGGCAGGAACATTTTGGGCATCCTGCCACCTCTGTAAGACGGCACCGCAGGGCTCGCCTCGGAGAGAAGTGCGCTCGTATTAGGCATTTAAACTGTACTTCTCGCCATCGGGCTCCTAAGAACATAAGAACATAAGATATGCCATACTGGGTCAGACCAAGGTCCATCAAGCCCAGTATTCTGTTTCCAACAGTGGCCAATCTAGGTCATACGTACCTAGCAGTTTCCCCAAGGGACACAGGTTCCACAATGCTTGTATTGGTTCAAGCATTGATATCCTGGGTCCCTTCTTAATAATGGTTTATGGACCTTTCCTCCAGGAACTTGTCCAAACCTTTTTTAAACCCAGCTACACTAACAGCCTTTACTACATCCTCCGGTAACAAATTCCAGAGTTTGATTACACGTTGAGTGAAAAAATATTTTCTTTTATTAGTCTTAAATAGTTTACCCTGTAGCTTCATTGCATGTCCCCTAGTCTTTCTATATTCTGATAAGGTAAACAATTGATCTACGTTTACCCGTTCCACTCCGTTCATTAATTTATAGACTTCTATCATATCGCCCCTCAGCCGTCTCTTTTCCAGATTAAAGAGCCCCAACCTTTTTAGCCTTTCTTCATAGGAGTAGCCTTCCATCCCCTTTACCATTTTGGTGGCTCTTCTCTGAACCTTTTCTAAAATCGCTATATCCTTTTTAAGATACGGCGACCAGAATTGCACACAATATTCAAGGTGCGGTCTCACCATGGAACGATATAGAGGCATTATAATATCTTTTGTTTTATTTTCCATTCCTTTCCTTATCATACCTAGCATTCTATTTGCTCTCTTGGACGCCGCTGCACACTGGGCCGAGGGTTTTAACATGGTATCCACAATGACGCCTAAATCTTTTTCCTGGGTGGTGGTTCCTAATGTGGAACCTTGCATCGTGTAACCATAGTTTGGGTTGTTCTTCCCTAGGTGCATAACTTTGCGCTTCTCCACATTAAATTTCATCTGCCATTTTGATGCCCAGTCTTCCAATTTATCAAGATCCTCTTGCAATTTCCCACAATCCTCCTGGGTTTTAACAACTTTAAATAGTTTTGTGTCATCTGCAAATTTGATAACCTCACTCGTTATTCCACTCCCTCCACCAATCCTCTAAACCTACCCAAGGCCCGGATAATCGAGCCCGGGGGCACCCCCACGTTCAGCTCCCGGCCCACAGAGCCTCTTCCGCACCATAGTCCGGCGAGCTACCATATCCATCTATCCGTTTCTTCAAATTTGCAATTGTGGGCGGTGTCTCCTCCCCCAACGCAAAGAACTTCAATATCTGCGCCGATCTTTCCACTCGGAGCGCACTCTGCGGGAGCAAGGCTATGTAGTATCGCAACTGGAAATAAGCAAAATAATGCTGGCCACTTACCTTGTATTCTCTGCATAGTGCCTCGAGAGGCCTGCACTGCCCCCTGTGATCTATCACATGTCCAATATTCTGTATTCCCTGTCTCCGCCACCGTAAAAACACTGGCGATTCTGAGCCCGGGGTGAATCTACTGTTCCCCTGTATCAGCAGCCAACTCGAAGCCTCCGGTGGCTCTCCCCAAAGCCTATGTAGATGCTGCCACGTCCGTCGTGCTGGGTGGATCAGTTCCCCAGCCGCCACTCCGCCAGGCAGATGCCTACTTTCCAGGTGCAGCACCGCCAACAGGGTCTGCGGGGCCACAAAGGCCTCCTCCAGTGCTCTGGGGGTATACACCTCCGTGTTCCCTAGCCAATCCTCGATATGCCGCACTTGGCACGCCAAGGCGTATACCCGGAGGTCCGGAAGTCCTATCCCCCCCGTGCTTCCATGCCCCCCTCAGTCTAATTAGCGGTATACAGGCTCGTGCCCCTCTCCAGAGAAACCTCCGAATCTCCCGATCCATATCATTTAAGTCTCATTTCAATAGCCACACTGGGAGAGTCTGCAGCCAGTAAAGCACACGAGACAAAATCACCATCCCCAATGCCGCCGCCCTGCCCAGTAGAGATAGGGGCAACGGGGTCCATGCCTGCAGCTGCAGCCGAGTCTTAGCCAGGACCCTCTCCCAGTTCTTCCTGTACAGCTCTCTCGGCTCACTGGTCAGGAGTACCCCCAGATACTTAAAGGAGTCCCCTGCCCACCTAAGTAGGAAGCTTCCGCCCCACTGCCCTCTAAGCGTCCCCGCCACATCCAGGGCCTCCGACTTCTCCATATTGATACAGAGCCCGGCAAAACTACCAAAACTAGCTAATTCCTTCAATAGGCTAGGCAGCGACGTCCAGGGAGACTGCAAGTGTACTAGCAAGTCATCCACAAATGCTGCCAGCTTAAACCCATGTCGCCCTATGTCTATACCTTGTATCTCCTTCGACGCCTCTATCCATCTTACCAGGGGGTCTAGAAACAGCACGAATAGCAAGGGTGAAAGCGGACAGCCCTGTCTCGTCCCTCTCTCCAGAATGAATCCATCTGACAGCACTCCGTTACAGAGTACTCCCGCTGTAGGTCCCGTATAAAGGAGCTCCACCATATTACAAAAGGGCTCCCCAAGTCCGTACTGGGGCAACAGAAACTTAAGGTATGCCCAGTTCACTTGGTCGAATGCCTTTTCCGCGTTGAAGCTAACCAAAAGAGATTGCTGTTTCCTGCCTCGTACCCACACCAGCGAAGCCACAATTTTATGTAGGTTCTGCACCGCATATCGTCCTTTCACAAAACCCACCTGGGAATTATGCACAAGCTCCCCCAAGACCTGGGCCAGTCGGTCCGCCAACACCTTGGCCAATAATTTAACATCAAAATCCAGCAACGAGATAGACCGATAGGAAGCGGCCTGCGTGTGATCCTTCCCTGCCTTAGGTATCAGTAAGATATGTGCATGGTTCTTCCCCCACCGGAACCCCCCTTGTTCCACCCTCCTATGATACACTGCTACCAGGGTGGGGGCTAGCTTGTCATCCAACAGCTTATAAAATTCCGCCCCAAACCCATCTGGCCCAGGCGCTTTGTAACAACTCGCCCTCTGAATAACCCGCTGGACCTCCTCCTCAGTTACTGGCGCGCCTAATTGTGCCCGCTGGTTTGCCGCCAGTCTGGGCAATTGTACCTTTCGCATGTATTCTTCCATATCAACCTGGGACCCCGCCCTCTCTGAATACAGTTTTTGATAAAACGTCCGGAACACCTGACCAATCGCCTTACTCTCCTTGTGCAGTTTCCCCCGGTCGTCTCTCAGCGCCGCCACCGTACAAGTCCCCCTACTACCTTTAAGGCATTGCGCCAACAGCTTTCCCGGCTTGTCCCCATATCTATATAGCTGATATCGGTAATATAAGAACGACTTCTTGGCCCGTTGATGTAACAGCTCATTCAGAGCCGTTTCAGTCTCCCACACCTTTCTCTCATTCGCCGCCGATGGGTGGCTCGCCT
Source organism: Ichthyophis bannanicus (assembly GCA_033557465.1). Classification (NCBI taxonomy): domain Eukaryota; kingdom Metazoa; phylum Chordata; class Amphibia; order Gymnophiona; family Ichthyophiidae; genus Ichthyophis; species Ichthyophis bannanicus. Next base: position 122,225 of record JAWIIG010000070.1, read on the forward strand.
GTCTCCTCCTCTCCCTGCCTACTTGCTGCTCCAGCCGTATGATCTGCTGCGTCAGTATTTTCCACTTCCTCCCTACATACCCCATAATGTCTCCCCACAAAACCACTTTCGCGGTTTCCCAAAATAGCTCCGGGTCCTCTCGGTGTTGAGCATTATGAGCTGCAAATTCTTGCCACCTCTGCCTTATGTAAGCATGGAACTCAACATCTCTGTACAGTTCCATGGGGAACCGTCAGATTCGAGTTTGTGTGTTCACATCCTGCCATACCATTTCCACCCAGACTAACGCATGGTCCGAGATCTCTATAGGACCCACTTGCGCATCTTCCACTTGGGCAAATAGTTGTTCCGAGACCAGCACATAGTCAATACACGCACTCGAGCCATGCGCCCTCGATTGATGCGTAAAGTCCCTTTCCAACGGGTGCAATAGCCGCCAAGGGTCCACCACCCCTAGTCTACGCCTCAGACTCTGTAGCGCCTTAGCAGTTTGCACCTGAGCTCTATCTCTACCCCCCCTAGTAGTGTCTAGATCCGCATCCATGACTCCATTGAAATCCCCCACCAGGATCAGGGGAGCATCTGATAACTGCTCCACCCGTGACCCCAAGCTGGCATATAGTGCCCGGTCTAGCACATTTGGGCTGTATAGGTTACCCAGCACCACAGGCTTCCCCTCTAGTAGCCCATGCAAAAACACAAATCTTCCCCCGGCGCCCACCCACATGCTCTCCTGGACAAATCAAATTCGCTTGTGTATCAGAATGACCACTCCACCTTTCTTCCCCATCGCCGGGGCCCCCCACACTTGCCCCACCCAATCTCTCTTTAATTTAAGATGTTCCTCAGCAGTCTGGTGGGTTTCCTGCAACATTGCCACGTCACACTTCTGCCTTGCCAAGGCCTGCAACACCTTATATCGCTTGGTAGGGTTACCTATCCCACACACATTCCATGATACAATCTTCAGGTCATTGGGAAACAATAAAACTCAAATCATTCAGCAATTCCCTTAACATAGTGAAGGATCTCCCCAGCCTGAGGCCCTCCCCCTCTGCTGCATGTGTGCCACCCGCTTAATCTGATCTCTTCAATTGAGCTGCTCCCCTCCCCCTCCGCCCTCTTCCCCTTCTGCCCCTAACCCTCCTCACTCCCATTCTCATCCCCCTCTCTCGCCCAACCCCCCATCCAATTCTACTATCTTCTCTCCCTCTCTTCTTTATGTCCCTGTGATGCATACGGTGCCCCCCCCCCGCTCCGCCCTCCATATCTGCTTCCCGTGTCCCCGTTTAAGCCCTTCTCCTCCCTCCTCCTGCTCTCTGACCCGTCTTAGTCTGGCCCTACTCCCGTCCTCCCCGCCCCCTCCACTCCCCGCAACGCCAACTTTGACAAAGTAAACAAGAAAAGAAAACAGCATAACACTTAACCATTAATCATTAACATCAAGTCAATAACTTTGTGCACTCTTTGTCGCCCCCTGGGGTCAGCACACCATGCCACTAGAAGTGGCATGGTCTGTTCTCACTCCGATGGGGAGTCCCTTCTTGCCATGTCCTTCCGTCTCAGGCCACTCTCTCCCCGTCTCGGCGCTGGACCCCTGTTGCAGCTGTTGCTCCTCTCCCTATCTCCTCCACATATGATGCTGCTGCTTTGGCTGATTCGAAGGTCCGGCGTACCCCCCCCATGTGTGAAAATCAGATGAGCAGGGTATTGCACTATAAATTTAATGTTATTGTCTATCAACGTCTGACACAGGGGTCCATATTCTCTTCTGCGCTGCCCCAGGGCCGCCGAGTAGTCTTGCACTATCTGCAGCTTGACATTGTCCTTGATTTTATTTATTTATTTATTTATTTAGTATACATTTGTATACCGCTACTTCCAGCGATCAGCAGCGGTTTTTTTTTTTTTTTATTACAGATTGGAAATTGTCAAATCATGACAGGAAATTTTTTTGAGGTATAAACACATTGATTATACAGGAAAGCACAGCACACAGAGAACTATTTTACAGGGAACATGGGCTATGGAGGGTTAAGTGGCTTGCCCAAGACCACAAGGAGCACCTGTGGGACTAGAAACCCCAGTCCTTCCGGCCCAAGGTTGCTGTCCTCTAGTGGGATTTGAACCCCCGACCTTCCGGCCTGAAGTACCTTGCCCCAACCACTAGGCCACTCCTCCACTCCTTGATGACCACCCCCTCATTCTCCCTGCCCACAGCACTGCCTCCTTTTGCGGGAACCATAGAAACTTTGCCAGAACCACTCTAGGGTGGCCGTCGTTTACTCTCCTGGGCCCTACGCGATGTTCTCTCTCTATCTGCACCGAAGTTCCTTCTGCGTCGCCCTCTAAGATCTGCGTCACCAATTCTTCCAGGTAGACTTTTAAATCCTTATCCTCCACGCTGTCTGGAACACCCAGAAATCGCAGGTTGTTACGGCGAGATCTATTTTCCAGATCATCTAGCTTGGCCTCTTGTCTCTGCAGCGTTGTTTTCAAATGGTTCACCTCTTGCTGCAGTTCTAGCACATGCTCCTCTGCCTGCTCGATCCGGTGCTCTGCCTCGTGCATGCGGCTACCTAGGGCTACGACCGAGGACTGAAGAAAGTCCATCCGGCCCTTTAGGTCCTCAAATTGTGTGGACAGTGCCCCCACTACCGCCAGGGATATCTCCTCTGCCAGTTCCGGTTTGGGTGATGCTTTCGGCATGGAAGGCAGCCCTGCCCCTCCAGACGGCATGGCTGTTTTCTCCTTTTCCTTCTCTCGACGCCCCCCCTCGCCGTCGACGCCATGACTCTCCTCTCCTCCAGCACCCCCGCTCCCCTCTTCAATGTACCTTCTTGTATTCAGCTGCTGAGATCTCTCCCACAGTCAAGTCCCTCCACTCAGCCCAGCCCAAAAGACCAGGAGGCCCCAGCTGTCACTTGTCTGCAAGGGAGAGCAGGGTGGAGCCGAGCTCTCTGTTACATTCAGCGGGGGGGGGGGGGGGGGGCCCGAGGGGGCCAGGATCCCCAAATCAGCCGCTCCACACTCTTCTTGATGTCAGCCCTGAAGATCAGGTCTCGAGGGTCGCGGCAGCCCGGGCCTCAGCGCTGATGGCTCTCCGGCCTCCCACCGGCGCGGCAGAGCAGAGGGGCCCAGAGTCCTCCCGCTGCCCGTGCCAAGGCCCGGAGGAGTCTGGAACTCCAATTCAGCGGCGGTACCTTCTCCGGTGGCTCAGAAGATCAGGGGGGCCCCGTAGCGTTGCCACGCCCGCTCCCGTTGCTCCCAGCAGCCCGGGCTTTGAAATCAGTGGCCTAGTGATCTCCCGACAGCCCGGAGGAGCATGGGGGCCTCAATTCCCCAATCCCTCCAACTTATGGCTCTGCGGCTGGCGCGGAGGAGCGGGGGAGGGGGACGGATCTCAGACCCGGCGCTTCTGCCGCTTATTTCATTGATTTGTCGCTGTGTTGGAGCGGGGGGGGGCCCAGAGCTCAAGCGGCATGCGTCCGCTCGATCTCACCGCATCACCGGAACAATATATATATATTTTTTGTAAATTCTGTTTTTTGAAGATACCACAACTTGTCACAGTGATCATATACAACCATACAACAAAAGAACACAAGAAATACATACATAGCATAACCTCCCAGGCGGGGCTGTTTCTGGTCCTCCGCACCGGGGTTTATGATAGGTCCACAGTCTAGTACAATGGCATCTCTTCATTATTTTATTCCCCCCTCCCCCTCTACCCCCCTACCCGCCCCCCCCCCCCCCAGCCCCAGCCTCTTCCAGACTCCAGCCTCCAACTCCTCCAGCTAAGGACTCACTTGTGGCAGAATCCCCTTAGATCTACCTTCGAAGTAAGCCCTACCCGTCTCCCCCCCCCCAATCCTCTGCCCAGACTCTGCTTAAGTCATCTGCAAAACCTCGTTGAGAGTGCTTGGCAACAGTGTCTGAATATAGGGCTCCCAGATCAACAGAAAAGAGGTCTGTTTCTGAACCTTCCCTCTGGCTCCCCTTTTCTCTAAAAGCATCAGCTGATGAAAGCAGTTGCACCATTCCCAAAAGGTAGGAGGCGTAGGTTCTCTCCATCTACAAAGTAAAGGCCCCTTACCCACCAGACATGCTTTCCAGACTAATATTCTCTCCCATCTTCCCTTCGGGCAGAGTGGTTCAATTTGATCTAATGCCACCAGCGCCCCCGTCCAACGGGTTGGCTGATTAAGTATCCTACTCATATATATATATTAATCCATCTCCAGTACTGACGGACTGGTCGGCAGCCCCACCACATGTGGCCCAGGTCCGCCAGGGGACAGGAGCATTTGGGGCAACCCCCCTCGGAGGTAAGATGGCTCCGTAAGGCCTGTCGCAGGGAGAAATGGGCCCTTATGATGCACTTGAACTGCACCTCTCTCCATTGAGCTCTGTCTACCAGCCCTGCAATCCTACCCAAGGCTCTACTAATGGCTCCCGCTTCTACCACCAGGTTTAGCTCCCTTGCCCAGGACGTCTCCTCCGCTGAGAGCTCACTGTAGGGGCACATGTGTCCCATCGTTTCTTCAGCTCTGCGATTGTAGGCGGTGAGTCCGCCCCCAATGCAAAAAACTCAAGAATGAGCGCTGACCGTTCCACCAATAGCCCGCTTTGCAGGAGCGAGACAATATAATGGGACAGATGCGCATAAGCAAAAAAGATGGCGGTCATTCAATTCATACTCCTCACGGAGGGTCTCAAAAGGTTTACATTTACCTTGTTGATTCACCACATGTCCCAGGTTCCATATTCCCAGTTGCTCCCATACATGAAATGTAGGGTTCTCCGACCCCGGGGTGAACCGGATATTCCCTTGCAGCGGTAACCAGCTCGAGATCTCCGAAGGCTCCCCTAAAAAATATTTTTTTAAATATTTATGTGCTGTCTGGGCAGGAATCAATTTTGAATTGCTCTGTCTTATCCTAAGAACATAAGAACATAAGATATGCCATACTGGGTCAGACCAAGGTCCATCAAGCCCAGTATCCTGTTTCCAACAGTGGCCAATCTAGGTCATACGCACCTAGGAGTTTCCCCAAAAGACACAGGTTCCGCAATGCTTGTACTGGGTCAAGCATTGATATCCTGGGTCCCTTCTTAATAATGGTTTATGGACCTTTCCTCCAGGAACTTGTCCAAACCTTTTTTAAACCCAGCTACACTAACAGCCTTTACTACATCCTCCGGTAACAAATTCCAGAGTTTGATTTCACGTTGAGTGAAGAAATATTTTCTTTTATTAGTTTTAAATAGTTTACCCTGTAGCTTCATTGCATGTCCCCTAGTCTTTCTATATTCTGATAACGTAAACAATCGATCTACGTTTACCCGTTCCACTCCATTCATTAATTTATAGACTTCTATCATATCTCCCCTCAGCCGTCTCTTTTCCAGGTTAAAGAGCCCTAACCTTTTTAGCCTTTCTTCATAGGAGTATCCTTCCATCCCCTTTACCATTTTGGTGGCTCTTCTCTGAACCTTTTCTAATAACGCTATATCCTTTTTAAGATACGGCGACCAGAATTGCACACAATATTCAAGGTCCGGTCTCAACATAGAACGATATAGAGGCATTATAATATCTTTTGTTTTATTTTCCATTCCTTTCCTTATGATACCTAGCATTCTATTTGCTCTCTTGGCTGCCGCTGACACTGGGCCGAGGGTTTTAACATGCTATCCAGAATGACGCCTAAATCTTTTTCCTGGGTGGTGGTTCCTAATGTGGAACGTTGCATCGTGTAACTATAGTTTGGGTTGTTCTTCCCTAGGTGCATAACTTTGCACTTGTCCACATTAAATTTCATCTGCCATTTTGATGCCCAGTCTTCCAATTTATCAAGATCCTCTTGCAATTTTCCACAATCCTCTTGGGTTTTAACAACTTTAAATAGTTTTGTGTCATCTGCAGATTTGATAACCTCTCTCGTTATTCTACTTTCCAGTTCATTTATGAATATGTCAAAAAGCAGCGAACCCAGCACAGATCCCTGGGGTACACCACTATTCACCTTTCTCCATTGGGAAAATTGGCCATTTAGCCCAACCCTCTGCTTTCTGTCTTTTAACCAGTTCTTGATCCACAGCAGTACACTGCCTCCTATCCCATGACTCCTTAGTTTTGCCAAAAGTCTCTGATGAGGGACCTTGTCAAAGGCTTTCTGAAAGTCCAGATACACTATATCAACCGTATCATATTTAAATAGTTTCATTTTTGTCGACAGATAACGTCTACCCACCATGGCCCAAGCTAAAAAGAAATGTAGGCAGTATAGCATTGATTATTTGAAGTTCGGCTTCATTCCATCCCTGTCAGACAAACATTTATTTATTTACATTCTCTTATATACCACGCTATTCTGCATCAGTGCGGTTTACATTGAACAAACTGAAATTACATTGAACAGGGCATTATAACTTGGAGATAACTATTGTACAGGGAAGATGGGCTATGGAGGGTTAAGTGGCTTGCCCAAGACCACAAGGAGCACCTGTGGGACTAGAAACCCCAGTCCTTCCGGCCCAAGGTTGCTGTCCTCTAGTGGGATTTGAACCTCCAACCTTCCAGCCTGAAGTACCTTGCCCCAACCACTAGGCCACTCCTCCACTCCATCTGCCCATGTGCCTTTTGTGCAACAGAGTTTTAAGCAATGACGCTATGAAACCATCCAAGCTGGAGGATCATCTGAGAAGGTGTCACCCTGATAAAACAAGTAAACATTTGATATACTTTAAAACACTGAAAGAAAAACTTCAGAAGAGAATCACTGTGGACAGTATGTTAGCTTCAATGTCAAAAAGAGACAATGATGGTTTGCGGGCGTCTTACAATATCTCACTACTCATAGCAAAATCAGGAAATACTATCGGGGAACACTGAAATATGCTGGCTCTCGAAAGCCTTATGTTTGACAAGATTTTTTTCACTTTTTGAGACCGTTTTAGTGTTTTCAGATGCTGAACATCCCAATTTGAAAGAAAATTTAACCAGACATTGCTTATTTAACAGATTTGTTTACTAAATTTAATGAGGTTAACTTGCAGTTACAAGGTGACAGTCTGAATTTAATAAAAACAAAGTCCATCATTGCAGCTTTTCTTGCCAGAATTGTTGACTCTATAACCCCCTTGGGGTCTGGAATCCCACCACAAAATACCTGGGTTCTTTTATATCCCTATCACCATTCAACAGGAAGAAAAGACACGACACAATTAATTAATTAATCAATCAATTGCTATTGAGCTCTATAGGGAAGAGACACATGGAGTCTAATTTGACTATTCCAGCATGCCTCTTCAAAGATGGTTCCGAAGAGCTTTAGCTTTTATTAGGAGATATCAGCTGATTCAGTTAATCTTTAATTAACATCTGGTACTTTCCAAATTCCACGTGTACATAAATTTTGCCAACATAGACAATATTATTTATACAAAAAGCAGAAGTTATATCTTATAACTACGTTCATTAAATCCAGTAGGTGTCGCTGTGCTATTAAAAGCTAATTAGTTACTCATTATATTTTGCTGACTTTACTTAAGCTAAATCCATTATATTTACTAAGTGGATTAGAGTCAAGTTCACAAGAGCAGGGCAACCTGCCCCAGAAACTGCTTAGCCTATCCACTTGCAGGATGAGCCACCTCACCCTTTGTTCTATTTAATTAAGGAACTTCAATCTGACCTAATATCTTCTTGTTACACAAACTCTATTTGCTAACCACTCAAGCCTTAGTTACTCAATTCTATGTCCTAGCAAGAAAGCAGAAATATTCTTTTAAAGGGATAGTTTTAAATGTAATTCAGACCTATATGTTCTAGGCCTATAATGAGCTAAAGTTCTATAATCCTGTCTCATGTATGATTTCGTGTGTAGCAGATTTTGGTGTTATTCCAATCGAGATAATTGAGCCTGATCCGCTATCCATTTCTGAGTCTGACAGCTCCAAATCTGCATATCCAAGACAATTCATAGGTGTATAGACTTGCTTGTCAGCAGTGGTTTCGTCTATCTCACTGATTATATCCAACTTACATTTGGGGCCTAGCCGGGGTAGGCCTCCCCTACAGTCCTCCCTTTGGTTCTGCCCAGAACCACATTCTTCATAAAAGGGCATTTCCCTAAGCAAGTCTCCAGTACTAGGAACACTTCTTAATTTCAAAACTGCAATAGTATTTGTAGTTTTGGATAAGTATGTAGTGCAACACTTCATAAAACAAGCAAAACCAATTCCTAAAAGTAGGAGGGCTACTAGGAAACCAAACAGGCCTGTCAGTATCGCTTTTACTGGACCTGACAAGCCACTCCACATGTTATCAAACCAGGGCCAGACAGAATCAGAGGTTCCTTCTATATTATCTTTGGAGAAGTGAGTTTCTTTCCTTACCTGTTCTAGGATACCTGAGACTACCTTACTTTGTGAACTAATGAACGTACAGCAGTGTTCTCTTATGACGTTACAGACTCCTCCTTCTTTGGCTAGCAAATAGTTTAGGGCCATCCTATTCTGTGCAGAGTAGGCAGTCAATTTATCTACAGTACCTTGCATGACTGTAATAGCATCAGTCAAATATTGGGCTGTTACTTCAATTAAAGCATAAATTCGCAATAAGTGCTCACCATAACGTTGTGTAGGACGTATGGCACCAAAGGTACTTAGCCACACTGTTCCTGTGAAGGTGCTTACTTCTTGTTGGGTTAACATAGTGGTATCCTCTAGTAATTTTCTTGCTGCACGTATATCAGCACTAGAGTCATCTGTTGCTCTGCGCTGACGACTTGGGGGCGTCCCTAGTAAAGTCTCATAAGGGACCAGTTTCCATGGTAAGTCAAGGGTAGCTATGTAACAATTGCCAGACCAATCAGCAGGCAATCGAACATAAGCTAAAGTTCCACACACAAAATAGTGACCTACCAAGGCAAGTAGTCCATCAGGCCAAATTTTAAAATCTTTAGGTTCTGTGATTAGAACTTCAGTTCCAGGCCCCATATTTCTTAACCATGGGTGATAATATCCTAAATAGGGATACACATTATTGTCAACATACCCAGATGACAAACCATCTTTGCTATTCTGCAATCTATACTTCCCATATGCTGGGAACCCATCCTGATCATAATATTGTAATTCATACTAATCAAGACGAGTCTTGGGGTCAGGAATGACATTGACTGACTACCTTTAAATTTGAAAGGGCTTGTACAGAACTTGCTGTAGTAGATTCTAACACTAAATGGATATGTTAGTCATGACAGTCTGACATTTAGACAAAGGAGTTTCACCCACAGGATAAGCTCCTTTTCTCTGGAAACAAATAGGAGGGTCAGCCATTGGCTGAGGGCTGATAATTCTTGGAGCAGGGGTTACTCCCTCAGGCCATGTGATAGTAAAATTAAACAGTGTTTTATTCACAGACAATTCCTTCAGCTCTTGCAAAGAAACAGGTCGAGGTCGCGGCAAAAATCCGAACTGTGTAGCTGCTGGATGAGGCAAGCACACTGCACAGCTGGAAATATTAAAACGCTGGATTAAGGAATAGATGTGAGAATGAAACACATTATAGAAGGTACCATGTTTTGCCCAAGGAGCATGTGGATCATACTCAGGAACTGTATGATCAGGAACTGTATGAGCTGGAATCGCAGGAGGGGGAGTAGTAACTAACCCCAATTCCCAGAGCATCTTATCTACTATTGCCTGTTGTTTAGGGGGCATTGTTGGCTTTTCCGATAACTTCCTCATCAACTCATCTATGCTTCCGATACTGCCAAAAAAGCTGATAGACACCAAATCCAGAAAAACAAAAACAATGCCAATGCTACTGCGAATATGCATATTAACCAGTTATCAATAACCAATTCTGGATTAGGTTGTGATTGTCCAACAACTTCATAGTCACTCTCTTGGTCAAGTGGAGATGAACTTGGAGGAAATGAGTCCAGTTCAATTTCAATCAATTCTTCAGCAGTTGGTCTAGGAGGAAGCTGTCTTATCCAGGGGACGGAGCTTTTTTTGCACTGGTCCAGATGTATCCACGCCTTTCGCCCCTTCACCTTAATGCTGAATATCCCACCAGCAATACTTGGAACGGTCCCAGAAACTTCGCTGCTAGAGCCGACTTTGGTGCTGGATCCTTGATGAGTACCCAGTCTCCTGGGTCCACGTCTGGGGTTGATTGTGACTGAGCTCCCTGCTTTGTAAGCTGCAAAAAGGAAGGAGATACCAGCGTTTGGTACAAATATTTACAATAAGATAATAAGTCGCTGCGCAGTAATTGGGGATCTGGTAATTGATCTGGCGGAATTATCACATGTGCTGGAGTAGTTGCTGGACGTCCTGTCACAATTTCATAAGGGGTAAGACCTTGTCGAGTTCTCTGAGGAGAGTTACGGACTGAGAATAAAGTAAACGGCAAAGCTTCCACCCAATCCCGACTCCAATCATGAGTCAGAGACCGGAGAAGTGCCTTCAGCATCCGATTCATCCGTTCCACCTGGCCAGAGCTTTGCGGATGATACGGAGGATGAAGTTGCTGGTGAAGGCCAAAAAATGCAGTTATACCTTTCCAGACCTCCGCCGTAAAGGCCGGACCTTGATCAGAAGACAAAACCAAAGGCACACCCCACAAAGGAATAAATTGAGTAAGCAAGCATTTCAAAACAGTAGCAGCAGACAAAGAATTTGTCGGATAGGCCTCAGGCCATCCAGAATATAAGCAAGTAAAAACCAAAAGATGTTTCCTTCCCCCCTTGGCACAAGGCAGATCAGTAAAGTCCATTTGCAAGAAGAGGAAGGGTCCTCGAGGCTTAGGCAAGGACGGAGAAGGTGATGCATGCAAAGTGCTCCCAGATCTTCCTGCTTGCAAACATGGGAGACAAGAAACACACACAGCATGAGCAGCAGAAGCAAATGTAGGATTATGCCACAATTGAGCAAAAGCTTTTGTCATAGCCAAAACACTTAAATGCAACTTGTGATGTAAAAATAAGGCAACAGGATATAACAAGGATTTAGGACAAATAATCAAATTATCCTTTAACCAAAGTCCTGTACCATCAGGCGACGCTCCCCACGTGAGCCAGTTCTGTTTTTCAGTGAAGTCGGCTGAGTCCTGATGGGAACGCATCAAGTCCAGAGATAATGAGCCAGAAGTAGAAGCTGCAGGTGAACGAAGAGTTAATAAAAGGTGTGGTGGAACTGCAGGTCCTGCTGCTGCGGTTTTAGCAGCTTGGTCCACAAACTGATTGCCTTGTGACACCATAGTACCATTAAGATCATGTCCTTTGCATTTCAATACAGCCACTTGAGCTGGCTTAAGCACTGCAGCAAGCAGACGTTCAATATAGCGGGCATGTTTGATGGGCTTATGTGCAGCAGTCAAGAACCCCCGCTGAGCCCAAATATTTCCAAAATCCCACAGAACCCCGATTGCGTAACTACTGTCACTATGGATATTAACAACCAAATGCGTAGACATTTCCAAGGCCCGAATGAGAGCAAACACTTCTGCCAACTGGGCACTTGCAAACGGCAACGCTCCTGCTTCTATTACAAAATCGACAGTAGTTACAGCATACCCCACAAGTAAATTTCCATGTTCATCACGGAAAGCAGAACCATCAGTAAATAGAATCCAGTCTGGGTTTAACAAAGGTACAGCAGACAAATCAGGCCTAGCCTTTGAATAGGCTGTCACAGAAGAGAGACAATCATGAGTTCCATCTGGGTCAGACAATTGTGACAGTGGCTCCAAAGAAGCCAGAATTTGAGCTGGTTGTAACAAAGAAACTTCATGTAAGGTTACATGTGCTTGAGAGATAGCCAAATCAAATAACAATAAATGAGAACTGGATAAAGGTTGAGTTTTTGCCAAATGCAATAACCTAGCTACTGAGTAAGATGTGTATACATGTAGTTCATGTTGGAGAACAAGGAAGTCAGTAGTCTGTATTGCAAATACCACAGCAGCTAAAGATTGAAAACAGGGTGGCATGCCAGAAACAACAGAATCAAAAGCTTGAGAGAAATAGCCCAAAGGCTTAAGTCCAGAAGGAAAGCGTTGTGCCAGAACACATACCACAGCCTTGGTAGATGTAGCTACATAAAGGCAGAAAGGCAAGTTATAGTCCGGAAATGAGAGACAAGGAGACTTTAGCAGTGCTTGTCGTAGAGAATGAAAAGCATTGTACTGTGCTTCAGTAGGAACTATAATACCCTCCGGAGCTTCACGGCCAAGCAGGGCATACAGTGGAGCAGCAAGTTCAGCAAAATCCGGTATCCACTGGCGACAGAACACCAGAAGGCCTAGAAAGCGGCGTATTAGAGGTACAGTAGCAGGAAAAGGCATTGACATAATAGGCCCAATTCTCTGAGCAGTAATAGAGTGGCCAGCAGAAGAAAGGCATACACCAAGAAAGATCACTTGTGGTACAGCAAACTGCAATTTTGATTGGTTCACTTTTAACCCTAGATGAGAGATATGTACAAGAGCTAACATAGTATCAGTAATACAAGCATCATAACAAGGAGAACAAATAAGTAAATCATCTACATACTGAATCAGCACAGATTTGTCCAACACCAAGTCTTCTAAAGCAGCTTTTAGGGCCTGCGAAAAATAAGCAGGACTTTCCGTGTAGCCTTGCGACAGTGTAGTCCAGGTATACTGGCGCCCTTCAAACGTGAATGCCAGTAGGTACCTCGACTCCTCCCCCACAGCTATGGAGTAGTAGATGGAGCTTAAATCTATAACTGAGAAGTGGGTGGAGTCACATGGTATGCGAGTCCAAATATCATGAGGGTTGGGCACAAGTGGAAAAATCGGCAGGACAATACGATTTATTGCTCTCAAATCTTGCACAAATCTGTAGGACTTACCATACAGGTAAGATAGGAGTATTGCAAGGAGAGGAAGTGGGTACCAACACACCCTGAGCCAGCAGGTTTTCAATTACTGGCCGTATTCCAGCCACCGACGCTGCAGGCAATGGATATTGACGCACATATGGCAGTGGAGCTCCTGGTTGCACTTCAATCTTGACTGGAGGAATGTTGAGATGCCCAATGTCGTCACCAGGTACTGCACACAAGGCGGAAGGAAGGGTATCCAATGGTGGAGTAGTTGCAACAGCCGGTGTTACAGCTATAGGCTGTTGTACTTGCAGGGGACACAAGGTACATGTCAAAGTGCCAGTTTCCCAACTTATAACAGTCTTGTTCCTGGATAAAAAATCTCGTCCAAGCAAGTTGACAGGCAAAGTAGGGCCTACCAGGAAATCTGTATAATATAATTTTCCCTCCACTATAATTGGCACATCAGATAACTTTTAATGCATTATAGTCTTTCCTTCAATTCCTTCACAAGGTACTTTAGGAGCTGCAGGTAGTGCCTCAAACAGAGGTGGCGGTAACTGGGATAATGCTATGGCAGATGTAGAAGCACCTGTATCTAACAGGAAAAGCAATTCATACCCCATTATAGTAGCACGTATTTCCCCCTGTGTGTTGGGACACACAACCAAGCCTAGTCAGTCCTCACTATAATCCACATCAGTCTCTGCATAGTATTGAGTCATCACTGAAGACTGGTTAGGGGCAGACGCAGGGTATGAGACAGATGGATATCTAGCAGCATCCTGTCGCATCCCAACTTGGGGAAAATTACCTCTTGGCTTAGTACAATCTCTAATCAGGTGGCCCACTTGTCCACAACCATAACAGGCACGATCCCCTTGCTGTCCTCCCATATAGCCACGTCCCCTTCCTCTAAAGGGGGCTGCACTTCTACCACCCCTCGCTCTACCACGTCCTCTAAAGTTGGATTCATAACTTGCCACTTGTAAATTTAAAAGTTTTTGACGTTGACGATCAAGTTTACCTTTGTCAGCTTCCTTCTGCTTCTGGATTCGCTTCTCTGCATGCAAGGCAGCTTCAAGGATCTCTTGTGCAGACTTAGTAGACCATCCAAGCAAAGCATTTTCAAGAATATCTTTTATTTCAGGTTGCAGTCCATTCACAAAAATAGAAGCAAAACCCTCCATCTCAGCATTCTGAGGAGAAAAATCTCTGAACGCTAGGCAGCAACGAGTGTGATACTGGGCCACATTTTCACCCCCACACTGCTTTACATCCAAGAGTTTGGACAGATCCCTGACTGGGGTACAGTTCTTTTCAATTGCCTTTAACAAATTATCCCTATGACCCCTAAACGCATCCATTTGAACAGCATCAGTAGCATTAATAACTGGATCTGCGCAGGGCCACACCCAAGCTATATTATCACGCAGTTGAGGGTTGGTGACTGCCCTTAACTCTATAGGATTCAGAAAAACTGCTTTCAATAAATTTTGTAAATCCACCCAAGAAGGATCATAAGTAGTTATTAGCTGTCGCCAATAATCTACAAACTGACCAGGCTTTTCCCTTGAATCAGGGCATGATCGAGCTAAACTAAAAATTTTGGCTGGGGACCAATTTGTTGCTAAAGTAACTAATCCTCCATCACCTCTTGGAAATGCCCTGAATGGAGCCAATAAGTTGTGTTCTGCGCTCATCCCCCTAAGCTGTTTATCTTGGTTTAATGATTCACCTAATTGCAAAGTTAAACTCTGCAAATCCTGCCAATTAGAAATCAATGGAGCCTTGGTCCAGTGCCCGATCCCCTTGGCAATAGCTGTCATAGCTTCGGCCACAATTTCTTTACTCTGACTAAAAGGCAGCAAAGTTACAGTATGCTGTTGAATCTGTAACTCTAATGCCTCAAATATAGTTGTAATTAGTTCAGTTAATGTACGAGCTTTATTCAAAAGAGAATCATAATATTTTTTCAATTGGTCCACCGTAGTTAATCCTCCTAACTGACTTGCTTCAATGCCAATTAACTTTTCAAGCTCTAAAATATCCTTAGTTATTACCGTAGCTCTAGTAGCACGGGGAACATCTACAAAATCTGCAGGTGTAGAGGCAAGGAAATCACCACCCCCAACTGCCCCCGGTGGCGAATCAACAGATACTATACTTGACACATCAAACTTGACAGGGGTAGAGATACTAGACACAGCACCTAGCCGGATCAAGGGCGCCTCTTGATCCTGGCCAGGAACCATGGCTGACACAGTATTCCTAGACAGAGAAATAGCTAATGCATTAACTTCTTCCTCATACGCTGGAGGCGCTGATGCTACAGCACAAGGTTCACAGCTGTTTACACTTTTACTTTCACCATTACCTTTCTTAGTTAAAACACATATTTGCTCCTCCATTCTATACACCTGATCCTTGACCTGTTTAAGTAGAGATTCATTAGTGTGTTTATCCTTCTCAGCAGCTTGCGAGCACCAAAGATTATAGGTAAACCATTCATGAGTACTACAGGAATCCTGGTCATCTAATGCTAATACAGATCTTAACCAATTCAATTTACCATCATGGAACGTTCCTCCAAGGGGAAACTGCAGCTTGGGATTAGCCGCAGTCACAGAATGCCATTTGGCCACATAATTTAAAGAACTGTCCCCATATTTTCTCTTCATCACATAATTGGGACTTCCTTTTTTATCTATTGCTATAGCACGAACTCTCTCATCCCAGTCTTCTAACTGAGACTCCTGCTTCACTTTAGCAGTTTTATTACCCATTCTCACACAGATATCTGTCAATATACTCACTCACAGCTTGTGTCCTCAGTAGGTTTGTTTCCTGTTGAAAAGCAAAGGAATCCGAGTCACGGCACTAACTGTTGACTCTATAACCCCCTTGGGGTCTGGAATCCCACCACAAAATACCTGGGTTCTTTTATATCCCTATCACCATTCAACAGGAAGAAAAGACACGACACAATTAATTAATTAATCAATCAATTGCTATTGAGCTCTATAGGGAAGAGACACATGGAGTCTAATTTGACTATTCCAGCATGCCTCTTCAAAGATGGTTCCGAAGAGCTTTAGCTTTTATTAGGAGATATCAGCTGATTCAGTTAATCTTTAATTAACATCTGGTACTTTCCAAATTCCACGTGTACATAAATTTTGTCAACATAGACAATATTATTTATACAAAAAGCAGAAGTTATATCTTATAACTACGTTCATTAAATCCAGTAGGTGTCGCTGTGCTATTAAAAGCTAATTAGTTACTCATTATATTTTGCTGACTTTACTTAAGCTAAATCCATTATATTTACTAAGTGGATTAGAGTCAATTTCACAAGAGCAGGGCAACCTGCCCCAGAAACTGCTTAGCCTATCCACTTGCAGGATGAGCCACCTCACCCTTTGTTCTATTTAATTAAGGAACTTCAATCTGACCTAATATCTTCTTGTTACACAAACTCTATTTGCTAACCACTCAAGCCTTAGTTACTCAATTCTATGTCCTAGCAAGAAAGCAGAAATATTCTTTTAAAGGGATAGTTTTAAATGTAATTCAGACCTATATGTTCTAGGCCTATAATGAGCTAAAGTTCTATAATCCTGTCTCATGTATGATTTCGTGTGTAGCAGATTTTGGTGTTATTCCAATCGAGATAATTGAGCCTGATCCGCTATCCGTTTCTGAGTCTGACAGCTCCAAATCTGCATATCCAGGACAATTCATAGGTGTATAGACTTGCTTGTCAGCAGTGGTTTCGTCTATCTCACATCCAACTTAAATTTGGGGCCTAGCCGGGGTAGGCCTCCCCTACAAGAATGAATCTAATGAAGCAAAACATTGGACGGAGAGAATTTTCCCAGTTACCCAACTTGTCATTGACAAATGTCCAGGATGATGATGTTTTGGTCTACGTTCAACATTTAAATGTCCATCACACAGACTTTAATACCAGGTTTGAGGATGTTTTGACTATGGAAATCCCACAGTGGATTATCAATCCATACGGTGACATTGAAAAATCGGATGTCATATTACAAGAAGAACTGATCAGAATAAGCACTAACGAAGAACTTAAGGTGCAGTTCAGAAAGGGGTATCAGCAGTTCTGGCTTCAGAAAGATATACCTGTTGCTTATCCTGCATTATGGACTATCTCAAGAAAGTTTTTGATAGCTTTCCATCTTCATACCTTGTGGAAAGGGGTTTTAGCGCGGTTGCCAATCTTCTTCCGAAAAAAAGAAATTAGATTTAAGATTTAAGACTATACCTCACTAATTTGAAGCCAAATACTGAACAATTGCTATCAGAGCATCAGGTTCATCCCTCTCATTAACAGCATTTTTTGTGTATTCATTTTATGTAAGAATTTTAGTAGGTTCTGATTTGTTTCAAATCCAAATATTTACTTGCATTTTGTGTCTTTTCAATAAAGGTATGAATAAAAATTGTACATGTTTTTCTTTTTTTATAATTGTCCACTCTACAAAAAGCCCTATCAAAGTGAGCAGCACTGTGTCAGCTGTCAAAAACACATTTGAATAGATGTATTCCCTGCTTTAAAAATAGAGAAGTATGTCTTCGGGGAGGAGGCGTTTCAAGATGGCGGTTGTAGTCGTGACTGTGTGAGCACGCTTTCTCTATGGGGAAGAAGCGTAAGAGCAAGGTTGGGCCGGTGCCTTCGCTGTCCACTCTTGCCTCGACGCCGGTTGCTTCTGTTTCTGGTCCTCTGGATTCTTACCTGGTTCGTGCTCTGCGGGATCCAGTCATTGCTGGTGGAGAAAACCGGTTGGCAGTGTCGGAGTTGGAATGCTCGGCGGCAGTCTCGGTATCATCTTACTCCCCAGTTTTGAGCCCTGCGCCGAAGGTTCCCCGTAGCTGCTTATTGCCGGAAGGCTTCCTGGAGGTTCCCTCCCTTGTTTATTTATTTAGTATACATTTGTATACCGCTACTTCCAGCGATCAGCAGCGGTTTTGATTACAGATTGGAAATTGTCAAATCATGACAGGAAATTTTTGAGGTATAAACACATTGATTAGACAGGAAAGCACAGCACACAGAGAACTATTTTACAGGGAACATGGGCTATGGAGGGTTAAGTGGCTTGCCCAAGACCACAAGGAGCACCTGTGGGACTAGAAACCCCAGTCCTTCCGGCCCAAGTTTGCTGTCCTCCAGTGGGATTTGAACCGCCGACCTTCCGGCCCGAGAGAGGTAGTTACCTCACGAGGGCCAGGGAAAGGCGTGCTCGAGGAGCCTGTGAATGGGGCTAGTTGTGCCCTTCACTCTCTTTCATCGTCAGCACTTGTTGGAGGTGAATGCACAGGGAAGGTTTCCCCCCTGCATGACGAGAGGATTCATTGCCGCCTGTGGAGATGGAAGGTGCAGCAGCAGCTATACCGGAGGGGGCTTTTCCTCTTCAGCGTCCTGCGAACTTTACATTGGAGTCAATTTGGAATGCTATTGTTTCCTTAGGAGAAGTTTTACTCCCTCAGATTACATTCTTATCCTCCAAGATGAAGACCACGATAGAGACTGTAGCAGATTTGGAGAAGAAGATATCTGGATTCTCTATAGAACTTGAAGCAGAACGAAATAGAACCACCATCTTAGAAGATCAGGCAGATGTTTTCAAAAATAACTTTTTATCGGTACAAGCTAAATTAGAACAGTTAGATAATTTCTCTCGGGTGAATAACTTGAGAGTTGTTAATTTTCCTAAGGTGACTTCTGTTTCCGCCAGGGATATGTTTAAAGAGTATTTGGTGGAGGTATTGGGGGTTTCTCCCGAATTAATGCCACCATTGGTTAAAATGTATTACCTTCCCAAGGCTAAGTGTGTTCCTTTTAGTGGGACTTTAGGGGAGATGTTCTGAATGTTACAGACTTATTGGAAAATTCTGGTCTTGAGTCTCAGGAGCCTTCTACTCTTTTAATAACGTTTGCCTTGTTATCAGATAAAGAGTGGATGTTAAAACTTTTTTTTCAGAAAAGGAAGCTCCCTTTCTGGGGTTTAGCTGTTCGTATGTATCCTCACTTGGCAAGAGACACCCAGAAACGGCGCAGAGAGTTTTTACTGCTCCGTCCTGGGGTCTTGCAGTTGGGCGGGCTCTTTTTTCTTAAGCATCCATGTAAATGTTTAATCAGATATCAATCTGTTTCTTATGTATTTTTTGAGCCCTCTCAACTGCTACCTTTTTTAAATGCCAGGCGATTCGAATCCTCTATTGATTCCTCCTAGAGCTTATATTAGATTGGTCTGGATTTGACTACTACCCTTTTTTCCTTGTATTTTTGGATCTATTCTTTATGTGGATGTTCTCCCCCAAGTAGTGGACTAGAGAGGGCTGGCACTTAATTATTTTTTCTTATTAATTAATATTTGTATATTAAGTACTTTGGTTAAGGAATATTTCTGTGTGTCGCTCTGTTTCTGTGAGAAGGGTTTTGTTTTAAACCTTCTTGAATATATTGTAAAATCGCATAAATATAAAATAAAAAAAAAACATTTGAAGTTAATAAGTTTAGGAAAATTCAATATTAGGCAGGCAGAGGGATCTACGGAAAACACAAAAAAATTGGCAAGTGGTCTAAGGGGCAAAAATGTTTGGGAACCTATGGTCTAGAGCAATGGTATGGTTACACGGACAGTATTTGGACTGCTATGTTTACGGCTCCATGGAATAGTCTCCCAGTGGAGGTGGTAGAGATGAGGACAGTATCTGAATTCAAGAAAGCATGGGACAAACACAGAGGATCTCTAAAGGATAAAAGGGAACTATTGTAGTGGTTGATATGGAAGGATAGACTAGATAGGCCATGTGGTCTTTTTCTGTCATCATGTTTCTCTGTTTCTGTTTTTTGTCAGCCATATGAGAGATTATCTGGACAGTTTGATACAACAGAACCAAGAAGTTAGAACTAAGGTATAAGAGTTGGGGAACCAAGCAGGGGAACTGAGGAAATGTGAAAATGTCATCATTAAAGACTTGAACAGTTTCATTGGAAGCAGGGCCACTTTTACCTATAGGCAAAAGAGTCAGTTGGCCTGGGCCTTGCATAACAGGGGAGCCCCATAGGTAAAAACATGACTTTCTCCAGGCCACCTGCTGTAATTGGCCACCAGTCCCCTGTGCTGGACTGCCTACTTGATGGAGCCACAGAGCTGCATGGGCCACGGTGTGGCTGATCATATGCAGCATGGCTTCTCCCTGTGGTCTGCTTCCTCCCTGGATCCTGAGTCTTCCTGTTCAGAGGGGGCTGCGGGGTCTTTGCACATACCATGACAGTCGTGAACCTCACTTCTAAGTCAGGGTATGTGGAGTATGATTTCAGACTCTCAAATTTAGTGCTAATGCTCGGCGTAATACTTGCATCGTGCCAAAGAGAGCTTCCTTTTGGAGTCCGTAAGATGTAACATGTATGCACAGTTTGTCAAGATGTGCTTGGAAAGAAAGATTTCCATATCTCTCTGCCACATTTTCTTGGTCTCTGACTGTATTTCTTAGTACTTCAGGATCTTCTGCCTCTCCACAAAATTCACAGAATAATCACTCGGTACCGACACTTCTTTTTTTATTTTATTTTATTTTTAAATTTTATACAATTATAACACTAAACAATATAACATTTAACATTACAGTAAACACCCCTCAGACCCCCCACCCTCCCCGATTCTCTGAGGTAACTATCTTGACACCTTTTGAAAACACAGACTGTCCACGGCGATCAACCCATCAACCCATTCACTGTGCTTAGGGCGGAATAAGATTATACACTACGGCACTTTGCACCGCCCCATCTGATAGTTTTGCTCGAGCTATATATTGATCTAATAGCGACCCCGGAAGTGAGAATTCGGCTTGTAGAGTGGAGAAATCTTTCCAGCCATTTGCACCTAATAATTGACCTAGGGTCCAAATACCACCATCTTGCCATTTTTTCCATGCAAATTTTTTCCCTCTGATTTTAATCTTCGGATTCCACCAAAGCGGAGTTATCTTTGAAGGTGGGTTCTCTTTACCTACTATCTGTGTGAGAGTCAAAAAAGCTTCTTGCGTGGCCGAGATGACTTTCCCTGCGGAGGTCAACTCTGGGTGTTTCATTCCTAAGAGAAGAAATAAGGGGCAGGGAGCAACCAATCGACTCTCCATCTCGAGCCAAATTGGTTTCTGATCAAAATCATCAGATCCCGCCCACATCGCCCCCTGTTTTAACAAGAAGGCTTAATGATACCATTGAAAGTCCGGGAAATGGACACCTCCATTCTCTTTGGAGGCTTTTAACTTTTCCATAGCAAACCTCGGTTGTGTTCCATTCCACAAAAGGTTAGACAAACTTCTTTATAAAGCATCATATGTTCCTGAGAGTAAAAGGCAGCATTCCCAACACGTAATTAATTTTTAGCATTAGGGTCATTTTAATAGTTTCTAGTCTACCCCACCATGTAAGGTGGAGGGGAGACCATATTAATGTCATTTTTCATGCTTAATAACTCTTCAATGTTGGTTTGAATGGTTTGATCTATTGAGGCTTCATATTTAACACCTAAATATTTAATACTACCTGCCTCCCACTGAAACAGGTATGCTGCCATTGCCTCCGAGGTAGTCTGATTATTTAGTGGGAAGGTCACCGATTTTGTCCAGTTTATTTTATACCCCGATATTTTTGAGTAGGACTCAATCAATGATAGAATTGCATGAACCGATGAGGGTTGAGTAAATAGGAGGAGGTCATCTGCGTATGCCGATAGCTTCACTTGTAAATTGCCAATTACTGTACAAAGCCAGATATATTCTCTGACTATCTAATGGCGATAGCCAAAGTTTCCAACCCCAGATATAACAATAACGGAGAGAGAGGACAACCTTGACGGGTGCCTCTATGTAATGAGAAAGATCGGGATAGAATGCCATTGGCAGATATACGGGCTTGCGTTTTCACATATAACACCTGCTTAGGAATCCCGGGCCAAGCCCAAACCACTCTAACGTTCGGAACAGGAAAGGCCATTTTAGACAACTTTTGTGCTAGGGCACTTGTGTAGATTTTATAATCTGAATTTAATAGAGAGATTGGTCTATAATTTATAACACAATTTGGATCCTTTCCTGTTTTTTCCAAAACTACAATCGTAGCCTCTGAGAAATTTCCCATGCATCCCTGTGTCTCAGTTAGTTCTTCAAAGTACACTAATAGATATGGGATCATTTCATCACCAAACACTTTGTAAAATTTTGCGGGTATCCCGTCCAGGCCAGCTGCTTTTCCGGAGGCCATAGCATTACCTTGCATAACTCTCCACTCGACAAGGGCTTGTCCAACTCTTTAGCCTGTTGTGGCCCCAGTTTGAGTTGTTTTAAGAGTTCTCAAAAAATTATTAGAGGCTTCAAAATCAGGCGTGAGTTCTGAGGAATATAAATTATCATAGTATCTAGAAAATGCTTCTAAAATTTGATTATTGATTAGCCTACACTACTACTACTATTATTCAGCACTTATAAAGCGCCACGCATGCAGCGCTGTACAGCTAACCTACAAGAGGTAGCCAACATACAAGAGACAGTCCCTGCCCATCAGAGTCATGCTCATCGGAGCTTACAATCTAGTAAAAACAGTATAGAGCATTAGTCAGTTCTGCGCAAGGTACGGTGTGGTACAGTTTGGTCTATAGTTTGGTTATAAACGTTGACGGGGGTTAGGGTAAGATGAGGATGGAGTCAGCATCTGAATGCAATGGTGAAGAGGTGGATCTTCAACCTAGATTTGAAGAGGGCCAGAGAGGATGCCTGGCGCACAGACGCAGGTAGGCTGTTCCAGGCGTATGGTGCAGCAAGGTGAAAGGAGCGCAGTCGGGAGTTCGCGGTGAGGGTGAAAGGCATTGATAGAAGTAGTTTGTTAGCGGAGCGCAAATTTCAAAAGGGGACATAGGGAGAGATAAGAGATAAGAGGTATTGAGGGGCCATAGAGTGAATGCATTTATAGGTCAGTATGGGAAGCTTGAATTGGATGGAGATGATACGTGATCTCTCTTGCTTCCTTCTTAAGACATTAGCAAGGAACTTTCCCAATTTGTTTTGCTCCACATCATACCGAGATGATTGCTTAAGCATTATATGCTCTATCTCTGAGCTTAGAATTTTATTGCATTGATATCTTAATTTCTGTAGCCGCAGTAGTATATTCGTCTCTGGATGGTTGATCCACAATTGCTCCCTGGCTTTAATTTGCCTATCAATGTCATTTAATTGGGTCTTTCTCCTTTTATTCTCCTTAATAGTGAAACTAGTGATTGTTGCACGCAAGGAGGCTTTAAAGGCCTCCCACCATGCCCAGCTAGCCGTGTCCCCTAACTTGTTTGTGCTAAAATAATTCTTGATAGCAGATCTCATTTCTTCCTGAAATGGAGCTTCCACTAACCAGGATCTATTAAAGGACCATGCCAAATTGGGTTTGACTTCCTCCGGTAACATAATTTTTAAGGTAATAGCTGCATGATCTGAAATGCGCATGCTTAGAATATCAGCATCACAGGATTCCGAGACTAGTAGTCTAGAAATTAAAAAGAAGTCTATTCGCAAAAGAGATTTATGTGGAGGGGGAAAAAAGGTATAGTCTTTATCAGTGGGATGGAGTAGCCTCCAAATATCTACTAATCCTCCTACTTCTATGAGGGCCTGGAGTGCAATCCCCACTCTGGAAGTTTTCTCCACTCTACCTGGGTTCCGTTCTAGTAAAGGCTCCATGACCAAGTTATAATCACCACCCATTACCACTGGTATCGTTGACTCCTCTTGCAAAACTCCAGTGAGGTCTTTAAAAAATTTGGGATCATCATTGTTGGGACCATAGACATTAAGTATGATTAGCAGGTCATTACTGGTATTTTCTACCTTAATCCCTAAAGATTTACGTGCTAAAATTGCCACACCATTTTTCTTTTGGATTGCAGGGAAGTAGCCAATTAGTGAGAACTGATTGTCCTCCAACTTTTTAGTCTCAGTCAGAGATTTCTTGTAGTAGAATCAAATTGGTATGCTGCCGTTTACAATATGTTAAGATTCTTTTCCTTTTTATCGGGCTCTTAATACCCTTCACGTTCAGGGATAAGATCTTCACTGCATTAGCCATAATTGCCTAATGAAGATGTGTCCTTGACAGCCCGTGAGATCCAAAAGAAACAATTACACAACTTTCTCCAGCCCTCAGAGAACCAACCATCACCCCCACAGTCAAGGGAGCACTTCTTTGGGTGAGACAGCAAATACATCAGACATGGCACAGCCTGGACCTTCTAACTGGCATCTTCCCCCCGCCCCCCCTCAGACTAATCTTAGTTGCCCCCCTACCAATCAATAATTAACTATTCGACTTAAACAAATACATCTTTACTAAATTAGGGACCGGCACCAACCCCACTACTAACTACACAGCAAATCAAAACATTTCTTCCATCTTACCAATCATGATCCCCATTCCCTTCCACAAATACCCCTTAGGGTAGTTACAGGTCAACACTCGTTTATAAACTACTCGGAACAAATTAGCCAGGAGCAAAGGATCTAAGTCCAGCAATGTCCAAGGGCAGACACAGTCACATCAGCGATGTCACCCAGGGCAGCTCCCTGCCATGCCCACCGAGAGTTCCTTGTCAGCTCCAACTTAGGACTCTTTTCCTCGTATAGGTGACAGATCTTAACTCTGATGCATTTGTAGTGCCTCTTGTTCTTCAATAAACATCTCCAATGATGCCGGATCCTCAAAGGTTTTAGGGGCATTGTTTAAGGTAACTTTGAAACGGGCAGGGTAAAATAAGCCATATCTTGCCTATAGATGTTGAAGCCTTAATCTAAATGATAGAAATCTCTTTCTCTTTTCTACTGTGGTCTTACTAAGGTCAGGATATAGAGCAATTTTGTGGCCTTCAAATTGGAGAGATGAGAAGGATCTGGCAGCTGCCATGATTTGCTTGACTTGTTGATGCCTTAAGACACAGAGAATCATAGACCGTGGTCTCCTGGTTTCAGAGTTGGGTGTTGTCGATATGCGATGTGCCCTTTCTATCTCCAATGGGTAAGCAAATTCCATTTTTTTTTTGAATTATTTTTATTGCTTTATAAACAAATACAAACGCACACACGAACAAATATACATCTATGGAAATACAATTGTCACTTGTCCAACAAATCACACATACCAAACCCTGTCAACGTTTCCCAACCACCACAACTCCCACCCAGCACCTTGCAAGCCTCTACCAAACCACTACTCCTCTTATCGTGCATAGCGATCCAAGGAGCACCATTTGGAGGAGTTCACCCCCCTGCCCCTACTCCTGTCATATTTGTCTTGAGCCCGTTCATATTTGCTGTATATACATACTGTGTTCCACCACCTGGGCCCCGTTAGCTTCTGAGGATCTTCCCAATGTGACAGAATCAGTTTAATAGCGATTGTGATCATAAAGTTAAATACAAAGAAATCTTCTCTACTTAACCCAGGGATACCTGCCAGCGACCTCAAAACTAGAATCTTCCATGACAGAGGGGTCGAGAAATTTAGCACCTTCTGAATTTGAGTCCATGCTGATGACCAAAATCCCTGAATGAGAGGGCATTCCAGAAACATATGCCTCAAAGAGCCCTGGGCAGTACAGCAGGACCAGCACTGAGATGAGCCAGTATCGCTCCATTTAGCCAGTTTCACTGGGGTTATATAGGCTCTGTGTGCGAAAAAAAACATAGACTGCGTTAACTTCGCTGACTTCGAGGCACGCACAATAGGTCCCCAAAATAAACTCTACTCCTTAGGAGACAGCTTGGATTCCAATTCTGCTTCCCAGACGTTACTCAATCCCGAGAGTGGAGGTATGTTGTTTGACCGAAAATATGCATACAGTCTGGAGATAGTGCCTCTCTGTGCACTGGTCTCGGACATAAATTTCTCCAGGCCCCACGACTCTGTTAACTCCGCCGGTTTGCTCCACACTTGAGATATACAATGCCGAAGTTGCAGCCATTGAAAGAATCCAGAGGCTGGGAGCCCATATTCCGACTGGAGTGCATCGTAGCTTTTCCACTGCGTTCCCACATGCAGCTGGCCCACAGTCCAGATGCCACAATTCTGCCAATTCTCCCATACAACCGGCACTTTATTTATTTTAAATAACGGATTATGCCAGATGGGGGCTTGTCGGGAAGGCGGATTCTCACGAGTAATAAGGGGGAACAAACTCTGAAAGGCAGCTTGCGTAGATGTAATAACACGGCCAACTTTAGACGACTCCGGGTGTTTCATTCCCATCAACAGCCCCAGAGGGCAAGGATGACATAGCCGCTCTTCCAGAGCCATCCAGGTTGGCTTCAGCGAGCTATTGACCAGCACACTCCACAAACCACCCTGTTTAAGTATTGCCGCAGAGTGGTACCATCGAAAGTCGGGAAAATGTACTCCCCCATCGCTCTTACTAGCCTTCAACTTCCATAAGGCAATTCTGGGTGGCTTACCATCCCACAGAAAGACATTTAAGATTCTCTCCACTTCCTTGTAAACTGACGCTGGGAACATTATGAGAATCATCCCTAATATGTAGTTGATCTTGGGCATGAGAACCATCTTGATGGATTCCAGACGCCTCCACCAAGTGAGATGGAGAGGAGACCATTGCAGCGTAAAAGATCTAGCAATCTCCTTTATCTTCGCAATATTTATGCGGACAGTCTCTTCCAACGGGGCAGCAAACAGGACTCCTAAATATTTAATGGCCTTGGCTTCCCATTGAAAGGAGAATTTCTGTACCATGCTATTAGTTGCCAGTTTGTTCAAAGGGAAGGCCAACGATTTCGTCCAGTTGACTTTATATCCAGAAAGCAGAGCATAGCTAGCAATCACCCGCATTAAAGGAGCTACAGAAGCTGGTTGTAAGAAAAACAGAAGATCATCTGCGTAGGCTGATAGCTTTATATGCAGATCCGCGACCTTCATTCCCTGAATCTCGTCCGACTGACGGACAAGTAAAGCAAGAGGCTCCAAAGCTAAGTTGAAAAGGAGAGGCGACATCGGACAACCTTGACGTGTGCCCCTAGATAGTGAAAAAGGACTGGAAAGTTGACAATTAGCGAAGATCCTTGCAGTTGGGCGAGAATAAAGCACCCGAATCATGTTCACAAATTCCTCCGGAAGCCCGAACCAAGCCAGCACCGCGAACAGAAAGGGCCATTCCAGCCTATCGAAAGCTTTCTCTGCATCCACCGATAGCCCAACAAGGGGGTCATCAATACGGTCCGCCATTCCTACGATATTGCAAAACAAACGAGCATTATCCGACGTGGATCTTCCAGTGATGAATCCACATTGATCAGGATGTATAAGCAGGTGTAGAACCTTATTGAGGCGATTAGCCAAAATAGCCGAGTATAACTTATAGTCCGCGTTTAGCAGCGAAATAGGTCTATAGTTCCCTACCTTCTGCGGATCTTTACCAGGTTTTCAAAGTACCACGATTGTGGTGTCCGCAAACCCCCCAGGGTTATTAACTTGCTCTTGTAGGTAGCAGAAATATGTCAGAAGATGGGGAATCACGCTCTTTGCAAACATCTGGAAAAACTCTATCGGCAGCCCATCAGGGCCCGCTGCTTTCCCGCTTTGCATCCCTTGCAACATCTCCCGGATCTCAGACGTACTCAGCGGCTTCTTGAGGTCCGTCGCCTGTTCTGCTTCCAGGACCGGGTGATTAATCGGAGCCAGAAAATCCTGTATCAGCGCTGCCTCACAAGAACCTTCTGAGGAGTACAATTGTTGATAAAAACTTCGGAAGGCCGCCACTATCTCGATGTTCTCGTCGTGAGAGACCCCCTTCTCATCAACTATAGATACAATATGCTTTTTGGCGGCACGCGGACTCAGTGCAGAGGCCAGCAGCTGGCCAGCCTTATTTGACTCCATGTAATAGCGGGCCTGCCAGTCGAAGGAACTCTGTTCCACCTCCCTGCTCAGAAGAGTATTGTATTGATATCTTAGCTTTTGAAGGCGCATAAGGGCCAGAGAACTGAACTGTCCCTGCAATAGCCTCTCACCAGCTCTTATCTGACCATCTAGGTCTTTAAGCTCGGCTCTGGCCTTCCGATTGTTGGCAATAGCATAACTGGTTATCTGCGCTCTCATGGAGGCCTTAAAAGCCTCCCACCAAGCCCAAATAGATGTATCTTCCGGGCGATTAAGATCAAAATACTCTTCTATTGCTTGCTGAACATATTGCTTGAAGGAGTCCTCCCCCAGGAGATTTTTAGGGAAAAACCAGCCCTCTCTCCGAACTGGTGTCGCGCGATCTCCCAAATCTAAAGTAATCGCAGCGTGGTCAGAAATATGAGTACTCAGGATTCCAGCACTATCAACTTCTCTGGCGAGAAAACGGGAGACCAAGAAAAAATCAATCCTGGAATGTGAGTTGTGCGGGTGAGAAAAGAATGTATAATCTCGTTCTGAAGGATGTCGTGCTCTCCAGATATCCACCATACCAATGTTCTCAATGATAGAATCCAAAACCTCAGATGCTCGGCCCCTCCTGGCAATCCTAGAAGGCTGACAATCAAGAAGGGGGTCGAGCACCAAGTTGAAATCGCCACCCAGCACAATAGGGAGCGGAGCGAAAGAAGCCAGTATCTCTGCCAGTGACTGGAAAAATTTTGGACAGTCAGAGTTGGAGGCGTATACATTCACAAGCACCAGCTGTCGTTTGCCAATCATAATTTGTGCACTTGCCCACCTCCCTTCGGTATCTGCTCTGGTGGAAAGGACCTGCGCCTGACAGGCCTGCCGAATTAAGATGATCACCCCATTTTTCCCGCTGACCGCAGGCGCATGAGCAACCAGGGAGTATTTACCCCCGGCGAGCTTCACAGCCTCACTAGAAGGCAAGTGCGTCTCCTGGAGCAAAACTATATCAGCCGCCTGCTTCAGACTGTAGGCCAATATCTTTTTCCTCTTTATGGGATGTTTAATGCCCTTCACATTCAGGGATAATATCCTAAGTGAGGTCATCTACACAGCATGGAAGTGCACCTAGACTCCTAAATGCCCGCCTCTGAACTCCCCTGAGTCGCTTAGCGACAGACATGAACTCCTTCTGTTGTGGTTGGCAAGGCTTGCAAGGTGACAACATACCCCTGAAATAACACATGTATACAGAGGCAAAAGTACTTGGGTGGGCCAGCGCCGGCCGCAAGAAGGCCGCACAGTACCCCCATGAGAGGAAAAGCAAACAGAAGAGACTCTGTTACACTCCCACATTGAGCCATACACCCGGCAGCAACATCTTACTGTTATATTCACACTCCGGACCAGGTATATACCCACCCTCTAAGATACACCACTTCCCCTCATGAGAAGACTAGTAACAATAGTAAAAGGCAACCATAAACCAAACACCGGGACTTGTCACACTAAATTAACATTGCCCAAGACCAAGGGTGGGGGGGGGGGGAGGGGGAGAGAGGGAGGGAGAGAAGGAGAGTACAGCAGCAAATAAAGTACTTAGAACAATCAACCGGATTACCCAAGCCAGCCATCTCCTAAGAAATGGCGGCGCTCGCAGGCTTGAGAGCCTCGAGGCTTTAATGTACCCACTCTCACTGAAACTGAGTCACCCAAATGCAGCGTCCACAACTAGTCAGTGCATTTGTAGGGCCTCTTGCTCCTCTATAAACTTCATAGCTTCATCTGGGTCTTCAAAGGCCATGGAGCGGTTGTCCAGCGTGACCTTCAGGCGCGCGGGATAAAACAGCCCATATCGAGCTTGGAGGTGCAGTAGTCGAGGCCGCATAGCCAAAAATCGTCGTCTCTTCTCTACAGTGGCTTTGCATAGATCCGGGTAGAAGGCGATATTTTTACCTTCATAGGAGAGCGCCGGTTGGGCCTTGGCTGCTTGCAAGATCTGCATTGCCTGTTGGTGACGCAGTAAACAAAAAATCAATGGTCTGGCCCCCTTGGCCTGCAGGCTCCGTTGCGTGGGGACTCTATGCGCCCGTTCAAATTCCAAGGGAATAGAAAGCTTTAGCTTCAGCACTAACGGGATCATTTTCCCCAGGAAGGTAAATAAGTCAGTGCCCTCCGCACCCTCCGGAAGGCCCACCAAGCGGACATTATTCCTCCTGTTACGGTTGCTGAGGTCTTCTACCTGCATCTCGAGCCTACCCAGCTTCTTGTAGGCCTTATCGAGCTGTTTAAGCTGCGTAGTGTGCGACGCTAAAGTGGTTTCAGCCTGATCCACTCGAACCAAGAGGTCCCGAAATTGTCCCCTCATCTCACTCAGCTCGGATTGAACGCGGGCTAGCGCTTCTCCGTTTGCCACCACCAGCTCCTTGACCGAGCGTATTTCTCCTAGAACCTCTCGCAAGGATTCCTCTGCCTCGCGCGCTGGGGCCGACTTGTGCAGTGAGAGAGGGTCCGACTTTGCTCTCTTAGTTCCCGCATTGAGCGCCGCGGCAAAATCTAATTTGACCGGTTTACCACTCGCCATAGCTGTCTCTTCTTCCTCCACTCAGACCGACTGCAGGTTTCAAGAATCTCCTGAATAGACCAGGATTTTGCAGGATTTTAGCTAAGGGGGTACCGGAGCTCTTCTCCTAAGCCGCCATCCTGCGTGCTCGCTGGCCCCGCCTCCCAGCAAATTCCATTTTTAACATCTTTGGGATCAAAGTTTCCAAGAAAGCTACTGGGTCTTTTCCTTCTGCGCCCTCTGGTATCCCGACTATTCAAATGTTGTTCCGCCTTGCTCTGTTATTCATATTCTCAACGCTTCATTCCAGCTATTCCACTCTCTGAGATATTTTAATTAATTGTAGGATACGCTCCTCATGAGCTGCAGCAGTCATTTCAGATCTCTCCACTCTGGTTGTAAGCATTTTCATTTGTGACCTTATTTCCTTCAAATTCGACTGCAATTCACTCAAGGACTCCCCGTTAGAATCAACACGCGTGCAAATCGCACAAATCTCTTTCAGAATCTCCTACAAGCCCCCCACTGAGCCAGTGTCAACGCCATCTTGTGCAGGGACAACGTGTCTGATTTGGATCTTTTTGTGCCAGATCCCGGCGTATTCGCGAAGTCTAAACGGGTTTGCTTGCTGCTAGTCATACTCACTTGATGTGAGGGTACTTTCCCCAGCTCCGTTTACCGGTTCAATGATGGTGAGCAGGATTAATTGACAGGGTCAATGGGAGAGAAACTCTTATGCAGCCATGTTGATCCTTTGCTGGCTCCGTCTCCTGTACCGACACTTCTATTATCAATGCTGCTCTGGTGCTTTTTCTCCTTTACCATTATGTTGGGGTTCCTCTCATCCAGTTTCTTATCTATCCGAATGGGAATGTCCCAGGTGATCAAAACCTCTTCATTTGCTGTAATTCTCTTAGGGTCATGATCCCAGTGCTTTTCAGGCACAGTGATGTTCTACTGCTTACAGAGTTTCCAGTAGATGAGACAACGATGGGGCAATGATAACTGAGTTGTGCAGCATTCTCAGTTTGGACCTGGAGCCCTCCATTTCCAGAAGCCAGGCCCTGCCAGTGGCCATGGCGGTGACCACTGCCCTGGAATATCTTGCAAAGGGCAGCTTCCAGCATGTAATAGGGGCGACTATCAGAATCACACAGTCTACTGCTAGCCACTGCTAGCCACCTTATAGCCTTCCCTCAGACACAGCAAATGCAACAGGAGACCATGCAGGCATGCTATAATGTCGCTGGGTTCCCATCAGAGCCTGTAAATATTGACTTCACCCACATTGCACTGTGGGCACCTTGGCTGGAGCAGAGAGCATACCAGAACTAGTATGGGTACATACTAATGAACATGCAGGTAGTTGTGAATGCCAACATGACCTTCACTGATGTGTATGCCCACTACCAGGGGACCTGCCACAATGCCATCAATACTACTTCATTACTCAGTTTACTGCTCCATGCTGGTAAACATGTTGGAAAGCAACCCATGTTTACGAAAGAGTAAAAATGAGAATTTGAAATGCAGAATAGACCAGTTATTCCACTCCTGCATGGGGGAAAAGTACTGGCCACTCGTCTATGTGCAACCATGTACTGAATGGGCCTCCTTTTCCAAAACGTCCCGGTTTTGAGCATTTTTCTTTTCTATCTCGAAAGACAATCTTCATTGTGAAACTTACAAAGATTTTAACCACAGGGATGCTATGCCTTTAAAAATAATACGTACATGTGAGAGTGGAGTGTTTGCACCGATCATTCGAAACATTGGTAAACTGGCCGGGGTTTAAAGCCTTTTTAGCAGAGATTTATCAAACGAGGAGTTTGGTATTTGGACTGAGGGGGAGCAGCTGTGTGTGGTTTGAAGATTGCCATAGGCTGCCCTGTACTTTCAGATATCTGTTTTATTGATGGAAAGAAAACCGCATCTCTTATTTTCTGTGCGAGCTGCCCACAAACTGGGCGTCTGTCAGGCTACATTGGAATTTTGAACTTTTTTCCATTTTGAAGTAGATGCAGTTTAGTGTCTTCTACATCTGACGGGATGCTGTCTCCTCCGCCCCCCCCCCCCCCAAGGTAAAATGCAAGATAGGGATATTTGTACCTCCAAAAAGAATCAGTCAAATCTGATCGCTTTCAAAGAGACCCAGTAATCTGACCCCGAGTAATCAAATATGCAAGGGAGAAATGTAATATCTGATTATATGTGTGTGGTCGAAATTGCTCGCAGCTGCTCCGGAAATCTGTATGATAGAGTCGCTCATGCAGGGTGCGCGACTATTGTACCACAATGCATTTGTCCTCGCACAGTCTAGCTTGGGACAGGCAGCAGCCAGGGGTCAGCTTGGAGGTGTATAGCTGCTAGGTGAGTGTGCACATGTGAGCCCCAGGACAGGTCTAGAACATATGCTTGAGGTGTGATGCTGTGTAATGCAAACAGGTGGTGATATATGTGTTATGTATGTATCGCAACACATGAGCACCACTGCATGCACATGCTCTGCTCACGATGGGCGCCATTATGCCCATCATGATGACAACCAGGGGAAGCCCTGTGGCTGAAAGCAGGCAGTATGCACCAACATGTGGAATGCGGAAGAGCACGGCCACATGGCAGCAGTCCGTGCAGGGCACATACATGTCTGCCCCATCCTAGCCTGAAGACCCCCCCCCACCCACATCCTGCCCCCCTTCCAAAAGGCAAGTCCATGTCACCAACACCCATTGCCCCTCTCCAAGTGCCTGACTGCCGCACAAGCCATATGTCGGTGTCATCTCACTGCCACAATGTCATTGACTGGTAGATATTGCACCCCACCCTGCTAGTAGATGGTGTGCTGTATGCTGTCCATAGCAGCCCATAGACTATACCCAATGCATATCCCATACTCGTGTTCATATCTCACATTGCCCCCAAATTGACCATAGATATCCCCTGATGACCTGGCTGCTGACCCCAGCATGCCACCTCATGAGCTGGCAGGAGGAGTGATACAATGGTGCCTATCAGCAGACCCAGGCGGTTGTGGAGCGCACAATAGGGGTGCTGAAAAGCTGCTTCTGGAGTGGGTATGCAAGATATTTGCATCATGTTGCATACTCCACAACCTGCCACGGATGTATAGAGTGCCAGACCCTGAGCCAGCGATTATGGAGAAGTGGGAGGCTGCAGAGGCAGCAAATGGTGATTGTGCAGAGTCCGGGAGCCAGCAGCAGGCAAAGGCACTGGCCCACCATGCGCAGATGATATGTGACAGTTTCTGAGGTGACTGCCCTGCACTAGCACTAGGATAGGACACACAAAATTACCAGTAAATTTATTTATTTAATATTTCTTCTATACCGCACTATTAGCATCAGTGCGGTGTACATCAAACCAAACATATACATTGCAGGCCAGACTACAATTTATTTACATATGAACAGGGGTAGAACTAGGATAAACAGGGATGAACATCAACAGTTATTACCCAGTTACCCAGTTATTACCCAGTTATTATAAAGTACCCAATATTATGCTATGTGTGCAGAGTGATACTTTATTTCCCCCCATGTGTGTCCCCTGTCGATCATAGGCGCTTGCTCACATGTACACTGTGACGCAGCTAAGCAATGTTCGATGATGTGCTGGCAGTGTCATCACCCTCCCCTGCAGGGCAGGCTAATGGACATGGATCATGGCTACCAGGTGTCTGTGCTGGTGTGCTGGCAGCCCCAGCACCCACCCCCTGTACCTGCATGAGGCTCACCAAACTGTGCAAAGAACCAGCGATTAATGCCTGGTATGCTGTCATCTCCCTTATCAGTCGCAGGTGCCCCTCCATGTGGCATTCTACATATAATCTGTGGTCCCGCCACTCCTGAAACTCCACCTCCCTTGCCTGTTCCACAGCCTGCAGGTCCTGCTGGATACTGTGCAGCTCAGATAGTATTCCCTCTGTGCTGGCCACCAGGTACGCCCCTTCCTGAAGTAGATCCTGGTCAAGATCTGTGCCCCCTGCATCCACAGGGTCATCCAGGATGGCAAATTGTAGTTCAGTGAGTGGGGCATCATCCATCTCCAGCTCCCCAGCACTGGCAGACACACTGGTCTGCTCCACTGCCCTGGGGGGCGAATCTGATCACTCCCCTGCCCTGGCTGGCACACTGGACTGCTCCTCTGCCCTGGCTGGTGCACTGGACCACTTCCTATCCTGGGTGGCACACTGGACTGCTCCTCTGCCCTGGCTGGTGCACTGGACTGCTCCTCTACCATGGCAGATGCACTGGCCCCTATGGCTGCGCTGTATCCCAGCTGTGCACTGGCATCATCTGCAGTGGTTGGTGAGGCTCTCCCTGATGCATCTGTTCCAGGCTCAGAGGGTAGGGGATCCAAGGTGGCAGACATTAGTGACATGGGTTGCCAGGTCAGCCTATGGGGTGGCACCAGGCCCGCTATGGAACCGGCAGGAGGTCTACAGTCTGCATCATCCCCAACCCACACAGCACCCAAGGTCCGATAGACATACAGGCAGACCCTAGGTGGATGGAACCATGGTTGGGAAACATACATGGCAGTCACGATGCCACCCAGGCCATGGGGCACCCTACTCACCCTCCTGTGTGCCTGTGGTGGAGCTGTCAAAGACTGAAACCCCTGAGATGGCAACCTCCCCCATGAACTGCAGCACCTGTTCCTCCAGAGAGGTGAGTCTGTGCTGCTGGCCCTCTTCTCCTTTGCTGCCTGCCGTACCATCTGCCATTTCTTCTTTATATCCTCCATGTCCCTGTTGCAGTATTGGATGGCATTAAGCCTCCTGACGATGTCATGCTGTCACCTGGGTGCTGGCATCCTCTGCCACAAAGAGGACAGTGTGATGCTTCAGGATGAGCTCCAGGGACATAGTGTGGTCTTGGAGGGCATGAAATTCACATTCAGTGTTCACTTTGCCATTCTCAGTACCATATCTGCTATTGTGTAGCTCATGAGCTATGGCGGTGTTAGGCTACCTGCATAGGTCCTTTTACACATATGCGGCTACAACATGCATTGGCACCACACCCCATCCAAAGGCATATCCAGTACCCACATAGGCTCCTGAGTGCCGATATCTCAAAACTCTTTGTGACAGCTAGCCACCGTAGGACACCATAGCCTCACAGCACTGCGTGATGGCAACATAAGTGTGCATGGACACCCAGAGTGGATTACTCAGGTAGGTCAGATAGCACAGTATGCGGGTATGGCCACCAAGGCATGCGGACAGGCACACAGTGTTGCGCTGACCATGTGCCTCCATGGGGCAGGGGTGCCCTGCATGTGTAGCACCACTGTGCCACACCTATGCTGCCCGCAGCCCATTCTGCATGGGTATGGCACAGAGGTGCTACCCATGCAAGGCTGTGCATGTGGTGCCTCAGTGGCATACCCATGCACATGTACGCGCCCACAGGGCACACACCCCATGCCATAAACCACATCCCCCCAGTCCCACACACCACCCAAGCAGACACACCACCCTGCCCACACAAAATAGATAACACAACATGTAACAAACCTGTCACAACTGTTACATTGGTGATAGCAGCAGCATACAATCAACAGTGGTACATACCACAGACTGCCCCATTATAGGACATACACTGGCATGAGGATGGCCTATGGGTGCAGGGGGGTCCTGCTTGTGCCCTCTTACTGTATCGGTGGGGGCATCCATATGCTCCACGATGCTCCGTGTTGTGGTGTGCACCTTTTCCCTGAGGAGCCGCACTTCTGCCACCAGGAAGGCCAGATCCCAGTCAACGGATGGATGAGGTGGTGGTGGTGCAAAGGGGCCTGATGCGGCATGGCCATGGTGTGCCTATGAATGCTGGGGTGGCTGTGGGGGTCCCCAGCTGCACAGGGTGGACCACCACTCTGCTGCTTGTTGCACATGGCCCATGATGAGCCAGGTGGCAGGCATAAGGCCCCCTGGTAGGGATGTTGGCTGGCATGGCGGTGGGCTGTGGGGCACAGCCAGAAGATGCAGCTCCTCCTCTGGGCCCCCTGCCAGGTGCCAGCTGGTTGTGTGTGGCACCACATTGCCATACCTGGGGCATTTGGAGGGTGGTCCCTATGTATTCTCCCCCTTTGATTCCCCACCCTGCCCCTAGCCCTTCGTTCCCTCCTCCTCCTCCTCTGACTCCTGCCCTGCCCCTGGCCCTCTGTTCCCTCTGCCTCCTCTGACTCCCCACCCTACCCCTGGCCCCTCCCTGTCCTACTCTGTTTCCCTGCCCTCCCCCTGGTCCTCCAATCCCTCCTCCTCCTCCGTTCCATCTTCATTCTCCTCTGACTCCCTGCCCTCCCCTGGCCCCTGAGGTCCCCTCACTTCCCTTCATTGTGCTCTCCTCCAATGCAGTGTCGCTGGACTCCCTGTCACTGCTGGGGGTACTGCTGGTCTCTGCACACTTGGTTGGCTCTTCTGGTGCTGCACCACTGCTCCTGGATGGAGGGCATGGTGGGCCAGCAGTGTCCGGAGCCTCCCTGGAGTCAGCTGTGGGGAAAGAGGAAGGGGAGTTATTGGTCTGCCCAGGCATGGCCTGGGGTGGGACTGGCGTACCTCCAGGAGGCCCACACATGCAGCACACAACCCACCTTTGGGCCACTGGGGTGTGCCACCCCACAGTGCACACTGCATGCCCTCCCCTTTGCCCACCTCCAGTCAACTCTGTTCTCCCCCACACATGCCCAGCTGTGGCTTGCCAGCCCCCACGGGCGATGGGCATGCATAGGGGGCAGTGTGGGCAGGTTCTCAATGTGCGCCTGTGGCCATCGCTGAAGGTGTGTGCCCTGTACTGCCCATCCAAGCCATACCCTGGCCATGTGTGTGCACACCTGCATGTATTATGTGCCTGCTGGTGCACAAATGGGATAGTGGCATCCGGGGATGACACGGCTGACCAGATCACATTCCCATAATTGTGTACAGAGAGTTCACCACCAGATGGTCTGCTTGCACCTGTCCAGCAGCCATGGCTGCCACCCACTGCATCTGCTGGGCTCCACTGTGTACCCCTCTGACCTTCCTTGGCTGCCAGCCACTCCCTGATGTGCTGCAGCTGGTTTGGTTGTTACTGGCACAGTGTGTGGTAGTGGCACTTCATGGCCTCCAAGGTGCATCACATGCCATATTCATTGTGGGAAGGGGGCACACACATGGGCTCAGTTGGGTGCTTCCATATCACCTGTTGCATGTACCTGTATCCTGCTTCAGTCTGGTGACCTGCCAATCCTGGGGTCAGGGGCATATCCATGAGTAGCAGGTGTGGGGTGCATATGATGGTACACCTCTGACATTTGCCACTGTATTCCTGCCCACTGCTCCAATGACCTTTTGACATGTGCCCTGTGCCACCAGCAGTGATGCCATCTGGGCCACTGCTTCATCTGTGTCACCCCTCAGGCCCCTCACCCACCTCTGCAGTCCTCCCCCCTTCCCTTGCTTCTGTCTGTTGCACTCAGGCTTTCCTTTGCACCATGGTACTTCTTTGTGGGCCGTGCGTAGCCTTGGCTGTGGGCATGTCATACCAGGGGGCATCTACTGCCTCAGGGGCCACATCACTGCATGGTTTGTTATGTGCCGTGCAGGACCGGGTGTCACAGTTTGTGCATGCTCACCATTACACATCTGTCATGTTCTGTGGCATCACATCATTGACATGCTGCCACAGCCGGATAGGGGGTGGTGGGCAGTGGTGGCAGATCCGCTTGCAGGGACAGACGGGTGACACATATGTGGATTCTGCCACTGGCCCCCTCAGACCACTGCACCAGGGTCATAGGGGCTAGGTCAAGTGTCCAGGGCATTAGCACTGGCCGGCAGAGTCCCCTGGAGTGGGTAGCCCAACCATAGCTCCCCATGCACCAGACATGGCCATTGCTGTGCATGCCCTGTGGTGTTGCTGCCAACTGCCAATAGGGGGTGCAGTGGCCTCCCCACCTGCTGTGTGTGGGTATGCCTCCTGCTGCAGCAACTAGGGCTGGCACCTGTACCAATGCATGACCCATCCCCCCACCGATGCCTGTTTGGCATACATTGGGGCTGCCACCATCATGTAGCTTGGCACTACAGCCCTATCTCCTTGTGCAGACACACAGCTGTGCCTTTCAGGGTGTGTGTGGCCTAGCATAGTGCTCTGCCCCCCAGACCATTGAGACCCCTTTACCTGCGCAGCAGATGTTGGATGCCCTTCCATATGGCTGTATACAGCCACAGGTTTGGCCAGTAGCCCCCCCGGGGTATAGCACCCCCTAGTGCCACAGCATTGATCGGGCAAGGGTCTCACTCTCATTGGGATGGAATTCCCAATCCCCCTAGCTGCCATACCACTGGTGTCTATCTGCCCAGCCACAGGGAGCTCTTGCACAGGCAGCCCATGGGGCCTGCGTGAAAGTATCATCGATGCACAGGTATGCTGGATGATACACAGGTTCATGAATACTTGCTGTCCCGCTTGTCTGGCTGCTGGTTTGGTCACATATATGGGTATCATGGGTCAACCTTATGCACAGAGCCTGAGTTCTGCGACCTGTGCTTATCCATCCTCCCCCCTTATTCCTCCCCCTTCCCCCTCTCCCTACCCCCTTTTCCTCACGTCCCCACTCTCCTGACTCCTTCTTCCCATCCCCCCTTCCTCCCCTCTTCCCTTCTCCCTCCCTCCCTACCCCTCACCCACCCCCATCCCTTCCCCCTTTTCCCCCTCCACCCTCCTTTCCCCTTCCTTCCCTCCCCCTTCCTTCCTCCCACTCCTTGCTTTTTCCTTCCTCCCTTTTCCCTTCTGTCTCTTTTTCTCTCTCTTTTAATCTTTCTCTGTCCCCTTTCCCGTTTTTCCCTCCTCCCATTTCCCCCTTCTCCCCTCCCTTTCCCCCTCCTCCTCCTCCCCTGTTTCCCCCTCATTACCTTGTTTTTGTCACTTGATGATCCATCTTCTGGTGTTTTAGCTATTTATTAGTTTTACCTTTCAATCACTTGGTGGTCTATTACTTGGTGTTTTAGTTATTTATTGTTTTTTTATGTTCAGTTATTTACTATATTCGCCTTTACCATTCCCTCTCCTTAGTTTTTATTTGGTTCTCACTCTCTTCTTTTAACATCAGAGTATATGGCACAGTGGCATTTAATTATGTGGCCCCACAGAGTCGTGCTTGGTTTTACAATGGTGTACAGCTTCATAGATGTACCCCTCCCCTTTTTAGTGCACACGATGCTTTATGTTACAGGATTGATCCCTCGCGGTTTTAGTTTGTTTACTTATTTATTTTTTTAAATTTTACATTTGAACTCCGATGTCTTCTTCATTTTGAAGTTTACGTTTTATTTTTATTTTTCACCGGCATACATGGAACAGTGGTTTCCCTGCTGTTCCTGTCTACATGTTCTCTTATTTACGTTGCCTGTCAAGGAATCAGCCACACACAGGATAAGGTTTTCACCTTTTTGATTTATATTATTCTTACTGCCAGCTATCACCATAATCACTGGTTTGGCCACAATATTCTACATATTACAATTCTGTTTCATACATTGGTTTGTTGCTGTTCCCTTGTTCCTCTCCGCACTGAATCACTGTTTGCATCCTGCCGGTCTTGGTGTGGTTATGCTTTCTTACTATGTTACGTCCTTCAGTCATTGGAACAATTTTATAATTTTATCCTGGGTACTCACCCCACATGGACATACATGTCACGATAGTGCAACGTGTTCCGGGATCTACAGTACGGTGTACAATATTCTTTATTTGGTGTGTTTCCTGATGTTTATTCTAATTTTTTGTTTTCACTTTATTTTCACTTTCATTTTTATGTTTCTTTAAGGCTGCAATTCTGGTCTTTTACGCCCAACATTCTGTTATTCCCTATATTTAATTATGCATGCCCAGTTCACCTTTGACCCTTGGTGCGAACTGATCAAAGCAATAAAAAGCACCAGTCACACCCTGACAGCTTCTTTTCCTTTACAACAGATTGAGATGCAGTTTGCTGTAACATTTGTTTGGTAAGACTTTCAATCCTATGTCAGGTTTAAATAACACCCCCAAAAAGGATAGTTATAACCTGTTTATCCCTCAGTTAATATTGCGAAGGGTCTACTCAACTTAGTAGCGGTACGAGACTACAGGTACCTAAACTTCTCTTTAGCTTCCTCCATACTGGTCTCACATAGTGTTTTAATGCCCATATATGTCCTTTTGTTCCTCCTCGTCTCATCTTCTTTTTAGACTGGTGGTCGCCATCGCTTCATAAGATTATTAGATCCTCCACTAGGCAAGCTTCTAAACAGCCACAGGTTCGGCTGCTAGCTGGGATATAGCAGCCCCCTCATGCCACAGCACAGATTGGGCAAGGGTCTCACTCTCATCAGGGCTGAAATTCAAAGCCCCTTCGCCACCATGCCACTGGTGTCTATCCGCCCAGGCAGCCTGTGGAACCTGCGTGAAGGTGTCGTCTATGCACCGGTATGCCAGATGGGCGATACACCTTAGGCGCAGAGCCCGAGTTCCAGGACCCATGCCTATCCGTCTATGTCATGATGGATCCCTGCCGCTGTGCTCGGTTTGTGCTGCACTTTCGTTGCTTGCTGGTTCTGGCGGCACATGTCTCACGATTCAAGGACTTTTCCTGAACAGGTAACTTTCTGTGAGTATGGCAGACCTCGGCACCTTGTTGAAAATCGGGTCCATGGAGCTTTGTATAGTGTTTGGTAGACACAGGAGTCCTTCAACTGCGCTGGTTTTTTCTGTTCGGCGCAGTTGAAGTTCAGCTGGCAGGTAAACGATTCCCCTGAAGCAGCGGGCAGTCCCGCGAAACGTTTGAAGAGCTCTTGATGTGATAACGTCGGGGATGCGGCTGGCGTCTATGTTATTCTCCCGCCTGACTTATAAGCTAAGTGCTGTTACTTTTCATTTTTAAAATGCGAGGTGTGGAGTACGCCAGTTGCCACTCATCAGGTCATTGATGTTATTGGGCTTAAGTTTGGTGTAGACGGCCTGTAAAATGGCTGTTCATTCACCTGTGCCTTGATATGCTGAGACCTGATTTGCATGTTTAAAGAGTAACTACACTATTTTTGCAGTTAGAAACAAGATTGTTGATATTGGAGTGATTTTTCTATTTTTGGCATTTTTCACTCTGTGAGTCTTGACCGACTACGTTTTGGGATGCTAACCAGATGGCATTGGGATATGTAGGGAAATTATAAACATAGAAACATGACGGCAGAAAAAGACCACATGGCCTATCTAGCCTGCCCTTCCATATCAACCAATACAACAGTCCCCTTTTTTCCTTTAGAGATCCTCTGTGTTTGTCCCATGCTATTTTTAAATTCAGATGGCGCCCTCATGTCCACTACCTCCACTGGGAGACTATTCCTTGCATCGACCGCTCTTTCTGTAAAGAAATATTTCAGCATTTACTCCTGAGTCTGTCCCCTTTCATCTCATCCTAAGTCCCTCATCGCAGAGCTTGCCTTCAGTTGAAAGAGGCTCTCCTCCTGTGCATGTATACCATGGAGGCATTTAGACATCTCTATCATACCTCCTCTATCCTGCTTTTCCTCTAAAGCATACACATTAAGATCTTTGGGCCTGATTTTTCGAAGACATTTACACAGGTAACTGCTCTAGTTATCCATGTAAATGTCATATCCAGGATTTCTGAAGGGCAACTACAAGGGTAGAAAATCCCAGCTATGTCCCTAATGTGCCCAGATGCTCTGTGCTTAGCAGCTGGATGTGTTAGGGGCATTGCAGGGCAGAGCAGGGGCAGGGGCAGAGGAAAGGGCTAACCGTGTAGCACTAATTTTTGATAGTACCCGCTTAGCCCTCTGCGCTTTAAAGATAGGCAAGGTTTTTCCTTGCCTGTCTTTCAGGTGCAGGGACTAAGCATGTACATAAAAAATTGATGCTAACTAGCTAGCTCCTGCGGCTTCCAAGGTGTGCGGCAAGACCTGGATTTTCAATGCAGGGGCCGCGTATGACTCCAGCTGAAAATTGGGCCCTTTAGGTCTGTCTTCATATGCTTCATAATGAAGACCACTGATCGTTTTAATAGCACTGCACTGACTCCTCTGCACTGACGCCACTGACTGCACTGACTCTGCACTGACTCCAACCTGTTTATATCCTTTTGAAGGTGCGGTTTCCAGAATTGCACACAATACTCCAAATTAGGTCTGGCGGCACTGGCACTACCGCCTGCAACTGGAGCAACTGGTGTAGAGTGTCCGACACCACCTTGGCCTTTGTTGGAGCCTGACATGGCGATTGTACAAAGGCATTGGATAGAGGCCATGCAAGCTCCAGAGCATAGCCCCATTGAAAGATTTCCAGTACCCATTGGTTGGAAGTGATCACGGCCCAGGCAGAGTAAAACATTTGTAACCGACCTCCTATTGGCAACTCCACCTGGACCGCACTGGCTTCTTTGCATCTTTTTCCTGGAGCTGGCAGGAAAATCCTCTGCCTGCTCCTCGGAAGCATCGAAAGCCTGCTCCACAAAAGCCAAAACATCCCCGCTGGAAGGATGAAAATCGGCCCAACCAAAAACACAGAAAATCCTTAGGCTGGCCCTGCTGAGGAGCTGCCTGTTTAGGACCTTTTGGTGGATCCTCAGGCAGCCTTCCACCCTTGGTTTTATCTAAATCCTTAACCAACTTGTCCAGGGCTTCCACGATCAGGAGTTTCCCCTTGTAAGGCAGCTTGCTAAGATGGGTCTTGGAGGATACATCCACAGACCAATTGCATAACCAAAGAAACTGCCGGGCCGCAATAATCAAAGCCATGGTCTTGGCCATGGCCACCACCATGTCATAACAGGCATCCACCATATATGCCGCTGCTGACTTCAACTTGGCTCTTTCCGAACCACACACCCATTCCGCCTCTCTCGCTTCTAAAGCTTGCAGCCAACAGATAGACGCCCTTGTCACATAGGCCCCACAAATTACGTGGACCACAGCTTGCTGAGTTTCCAAATGCCCATACAGCTGGGTCACACCAGCAGCCGCTCTACAGTCAACGCAGGCGCAACACCAAGAACACACTTCCGGTCCTTCGACAAGGAAGAGATACTTAGCAAAACCCGCCCGCTATTCATCACAGACCCTAACCTCGAGGAAATGCTCACCGCCTGGAACGAAAGCCTCAGCTCCATCACCCGCCAACCCATAGCAGACACTTCACCAAGGAAAAGAAAAGCTGCGCCATGGTACTCCCCTGAGTTACGAGCATCACTCCGCTATGTCAGGTCATTCGAAAGATGATGGCGACGCTCACGCTCCACCGCTGACCAGGAAACTTACACCCTACATCTGGAAAAACACAGTCTGGCAATTTTAGAGAGAATGAAGCAGTACCACGCTGAACTCCTACAGTGATCCCTGAACAAACCCCATGAATTATTTAACCTCATGAGATCCCTCACAAAAGAACCTTCCCCTGCACAACTAAGCATGCCGCAACCACAAGAGTTTGCAGACTACCTTCAGTCTAAAACAATCCAGACTGACAAGACTGTACCACCTACACCACTGTGCAGACTATGCCACCCAGCACCTCTAGCCACCTTCTCAACACCATCAGTGAGGGACATCGAGGACACCATTACTGCTATCAACACCAACACAGCCCCGAACGATCCTTGTCCAGCGTTCTGGATAAAAGCACTATGCAAGGAGCTCAGCCCCTTTCTGGCCAGACTCATAGACCGATCCTTCTCGACGGGCGCTTTCCCACGAAGCTTGAAACAAACTTCCATTAGACCACTTCTAAAAAACAGCAAACTCGACCCCCAGAAGGCGGATTCTTAAAGACCAATTTCGAGCATCCCTCTAATGGCCAAAATAATCAAAAATCTTGTCCAACATCAAATCCAACACCATATTGAGATGATCGCCCCCTTGACCCAAGCCAACGTGGATTCAGAGAACAGCACGGAGTCGAGACCCTCCTGACCAGTCTCTTCAACACATTAATTTCAGG
Organism: Ichthyophis bannanicus; assembly: GCA_033557465.1. Lineage (NCBI taxonomy): Eukaryota > Metazoa > Chordata > Amphibia > Gymnophiona > Ichthyophiidae > Ichthyophis > Ichthyophis bannanicus. Next base: position 166,617 of record JAWIIG010000070.1, read on the forward strand.
ATTGGACAACATAAGACGGAGTTACGCCTTGATTTTCCTGGACATCACTGCAGCTTTCAACTCCATGGATCACAAACTGCTTCTAAGATGGCTCGCAGAGAAGGGGATTCAAGACACAGCATTAAGCTGGTGCAGATCATACCTCACCGACAGATGGCAATACGTACGCGCTGGCTCCAAGACCTCCAATCTGTTCCAGCAAGCACAGGGTGTACCGCAGGGATCTTCGCTCTCGGCACTGTTCTTCAACGCATACATGCAGCCCATCTGTGCACTCACCCACGCCTTCAATGTCTCATGTCTCATATACGCGGATGATGTACTACTCTACATGCCATTTTCAACCGAACACCTGGACTTCTCACCCCTAAGCACCTGTTTCAACGCCGTTAATGAGTGGCTCCACATGCAAATCCTCAGAATAAACTTCAAGAAAACTGAGGCACTATTCATCTCCAGGAACCCAGATTTTACCCTCCCCCCCCCCCCCCCGGTGTCACTCAAGGTGAGAGGCGAGGAGCTCCAAAGCAAAGCTATGATCCGCTACCTCGAAGTCATCTTAGACCAACAGTTGGACATGAAAGCCCACGTAAACAATACCGTCAAAGCAATATACCACAAAATAAGGACGATCCAGCATCTTAGACCCATGCTCGAGCCGGAGGACTTCCGAACAGTCTATCAAGCTTTAGTAATCCCCCACTTCAATTACGCCAACTCGATTCTACAGGGACTCCCAAAAAGTACACTGAATCCATTGCAGCTCACAATGAATGCAGCCGCCAGAATATTACACGGAGCTGCCAGGAGGGACCATATAACCCCTATCCTGAAACACCTACATTGGCTGCCGGTCCATTGCAGGATCACATTCAAAATCCTATTAACGACATTCAAGGCCATCAACGGGCTCACCTCCACCGCTATCATGGACCTCATCCTCACCACCCCCCCCCAAACAGAGCCAGACGGTCAGCCGCTGCCAACACTCTAAACATCCTGAGCAAGATTACAATGTGCTCGCAAGCAACACGAAACAGGGCCTTCATGTTCTATGTACCCACATGCTGGAATACCCTCCCGCCCAACATCTGCTCCATAACCAATCTCACCCAGTTCAGAAAGGCTCTGAAACACCACCTCTTTCTCCAGCACTACTCCCACAACGAAGACACGCAACATGCATCCTCACGCACCCACCATTACAGCACCCTTGACCCAACAGCAACAAGCAGTACCAGCCCCGCCCCGTCCCACCCCACCCATTAATGCTTCCAGACACCTGTTATACGACTGTATATAACACACACTTTGTAAATAACTCACAATCTTGTATATAGCATACAATTTGTTGTAAATAGCCACCAAGCAGTCACGTCTCCGCCTGCCCCACTGGCCCGACTGTCACACCTGTATATAGTTACTTAACTGAGTAACCTGTTAATGAGTAGCCTGTACATAGTTTCCCCAGTTAGCCAAGTTGTAATCCTCGTTCTTTGTAAGTACAGTGTGGACACTGCCGCACTGCACTGTACAAATCTGTTTTAACTGTAAACCGAGCTGATTTTAAAGAGCGCGGTATAAAAAACCTCAAATAAAATAAATAAAATAAAAATAAAATAAAATTGACGCCTGCAGTGTCAGTGCACTAGTATCAAAGACCTGATTCAACAAGGACTCCAGCCTCTGGTCTTCAGGTCCTGCTGGGCCACTCCGGCCTCTTCTGTGATGGTTGACTTTCTTGTCACTGCTGTCACCAGTGCGTCCACCTTAGGTATATTCAAAAGCTCCTTGTCCTCCTGAGGAATGGGGTACAGACATCTCATCGCCCTACCTCCCTTAAAATGGCTTCAGGAACCTCCCATTCAGCCTCAGTCATCTTCCTAATTACCCTGTGCACAGGGAAGTACATCTGGGAACCCTTGAAACCCTGCAGCAAAGGATCTTCTAGAGGCTCCTAAGACAGTACTGGTGCTGCTGTTATAGTAAGGGCTGTGAGGGAATGACTGCTTAACAGAGCCAGCTCCTCCCTGTGAAATTGCCTAAAAACACTTGGGTCATGCCCTGGAGGAATTTCCCCTTCCTTCAGGTCAGTCATTGCTGGTTGTCCCCCCAGAGGTCAAAGAGTCCCTCCCCCAGTTCCTCTAACTGGAGCCTGTAGAGAGTCCTGCTCCCCCCAACAAGTCCAGCTCTCCCTTCCCTTTCTTAGCCAAAGGTTCTCCTACTTCCGAGGGGCAACATCTGTCCCACTGGTATGGAAGGGTCTGTGCCTAGGATGGAGCATCTGCTTGCTTGAGCTTCAGGCAGTAGACTTTATGCAAAGCCAAAATGAAATAGGGTGAAAAGAGACACGTGAGACAGAGGGAAGGAACCCACCATCATGTGTCCATGCCCCCCCCCCCCCCAAAGCGCACCGGAGTGAAGAGCAGGAGCAGGCCCGACCACGTGGAGAGCTCCACTAATGCCGCTGAAGCCTCCGAAGCTCCCCGCTATCAGCCCACTGAAGTAGCTCTGATCCAACTGCCGACTTACTCCCGCAGCCTGCCATTTCCTTCTCCAGTTATTTCTAAGAGCTCCTTACATCTACTGTGTTCCTTTTTTTTTAACTTAGTTCAAAAGCTATATCAGGCTCGCTGTACCGTCAGGAAGCCCAGCAACCTCACCAGATCTGTGGGCAATCCAGCTGGGGGGAAAGGGAGAATGGCTTACCATGCTATTTTACCCCGGGGCTCCGCCAGATCCAAGCACAGACCTTGGCCACTGGTGACAGGCTCTGCCACTCAACTCGCCCACCACTCCATCAGCCAGTGGAGTTAACCCAGCTTCCAGGCTTTTCCACGGCAATCCCGTGTCTATGAACTCTCCAAGTATCCCCAGAAACCTAAGAGAAAACTCATCAAATAAATTTCAAGGGAGCCTCCTTCCAGGAGGCTACTCCCTCAGCTGCTGAGGACTGAGAATACTGGATTCTGGGGCTGAAGGGGGTGCTCTTATGCTGTGATATCAGAATCCTGTCATGCTCAGTCCTCAGCTGCTGTTGGAGGGGAGAAACCCAATAGTGTCAAATTTCCTGGACTGGACTGGCAGGATGATATGGAAAGTAGAATGTTGTACTTTACAATGAACAAATAACATGGAACTTGTCAGACGGCTGCCTGGGTGAGAATCTTCACAGTCTTGGCAAGTGCATATATCTATATGATTTGCAAGGGATTGTGGGCAATGCAGTTCATTCACACCAGACACAGCTGCTCACAATAATTAGTTGTGCTTTTGGGTAAAGCCAATAAGATATTTATTTATGGGGTTATTTCTCCCAACACAGATATGCTTGGTAGCACATAAATCAGGTTACTTGCTTTCAGTGTTAAACTTGGAAAAAACAAAATAAGGAAAACAACATTTTAACTTATCAGGCAATCAAAAGCAAAAGAAATAAGACCTGGTTGATAACAAACTGGTCTTTTCTGTAGGCTTAGCTAATATCCTCTTAGTAAGTATCAAACAACAAACCAAAAGCCACAAAGAAAGAAAAAAAACTGTTCTTTTCAGGTTAACTTCTTATATCTTCCCACATAGATTCAGAAGTGATTCTCTCCTAGCTCACAAGCAATTAGGTAAGGCTCAATTGCTAGCAGTTATCCAGCTGAAACCCCTTAGCTGGCTTGCTTTCTACTGCGTGGGTCAAATCCTGCTTCAGGAGCTTTCCTGAGTAGATTAAAGAACAAGTTTGTATTTCTTTGTGATGGTTGCTGTACTTTATAACAGAAAGTTACCAAAGGAGTTTAGACAGAGAGCAGTCCATGTAAACAGAATCTTCATCTGCTATCATTTCCCCTTCTTCAACAAGCATGGGTTCAATATCATGGATTGGCACAGATGAATCTCTCAATGGAGCACTTTCAGGAGAATACTTTTTTCTCTGCTGTCTTTCAAGGTTATAGCTAGGGCATAGATCAGTGTTCATACCTGAGCTTCCATTGCTGTTAGAGTTCCTCTCTATATAGCCTGGCCAGTATGTAGTCCAGTTCTTATGTCCAGCCTTACAATCCAGATCCCTGGACACTGGATCTCTCTTCACATACCTTCTGGCACGGGTCTTAGGGTCCCTTCCACGTGTAGCCATCTCTCTCACAGGTACCGTCTGGAGATTCCTAGCTCTGCAGCACCATTCCTCTGGCTTTCCCCAGTCCAATGGTGTATGCTGGCCCTTGGAATGCCTCCCAGTATACGTACTGTTCTGGACTCTTCTAGACCTCTTAAAGGCTTTTCTCCTCTTTCTTCCAAAGGGTTTCTTTCCCTCTCTGTCCGTCCGGTTTGGCTTCTGCTTCTGATGATCCTCCTGATGATGAAGATGATCAAGCTCAAGCTGATTCTCAGGATGATGAGGATCTGTAGAATAAACTCTACCTTTATTCTGCTTAGATGAGTGCTCCTCCCTAATACAGTGCAGCTGTGCTGAATCAGGCCCTGCCCTTTGAGATGAGTGCTTAGGGATTACCTCATAGCCCTCCTGATTGAACACACGTTTCCCCACTTCAGCTCCTCTGATGGCTGTTGGAAACCTGGTGCATTCTGGGACTGGTAGTCTTTTATGGGAAAATTCTGTTTTCTTATTTCTACCAGAACTGACAGGTTGCTTGTTCAGAGACACTTCACCTTTCCTATAGCTCCTTCCTGAGCTATGATAAGCTTCCTTATCACAAACTGCAACAACTTGTCTTGCAAAGCATCTTTTTTAATTTAGTTCACGTCTTCCAGTAGCAGTTCAAGGTGAGTTACATTCAGGTACAGTAGATATTCCTCTGTCCCAGGGGCCTTATTTATTTATTTAACAATTCTTCTATACCGCGCTATTTCAATCAGTGCGGTGTACATTGAAACAAGAACATACTACAATGCATACAAGTAACATTGAGTTTTACATTGAACAGGAAGATTCAACATAGGACAACCGGGGGAACTATGTACAGATTGACTTAAATAATATATACAGTGATATAAAACATGATTTAGATGTTGCAATGTGGTTGACTAATAGGACTAGAGAGAAGATTGACCAACTAGCCCTTTTCTGGTTGTATTGAGGTGCTAGTATTGTTAATGGCTAGGTTGACTTCTGGGTAGCATTTTGTGAATAAGTGGTATTTCAATGCTTTTCTGAATAGGATTAGGTTTTTGATAGCACGGATTTCGTGCGGTAGTGCATTCCAGTTTAGAGGTGCAAATAAGGAGAAAGCCCTGTTGGAGGTGGCCTTAGTGCACTTCGTTATTATTTTTGGGACTATTAAGGTGTTCATTGATGTGGTTCTCCTTTTTCTGTTTTCCAGGGTGCCATGGATAAGTTTGCTGATTGGCGTAGGGGGGTAGTTATTTAGGGCCTTGAAAGTAAGAACTAAAGACTTATACTGGATTCTGGCATGTAATGGTAACCAGTGCAGTTCTTTCATGATGGGTGTTATATGTTCAGATCTTGATGAGCCGGAGAGGACTCTGGCGGCTGTATTCATGGCTAGGCGGAGCGGATTTAAAGTTGATTTAGGGAGGCCATGGAGGATGATGTTGGCAAAATCCAGGTGTGGGAGGACTAATGCCTGGAAGGTTGTTCGGAAGTCTGTAGGATCTAGTAGGTGGCGGAGGTGACGTAACGATTTGATCTTATAATATATAGTTTTTGTGATGTTCTTGACATGTGTTGTCATGTCCAGGTGTTGATCCAATGTGATGCCAAGGTAACGGATTGTAGATTTTGCTTTCAACTCCACGTTGTTGACGAGTAGTGATGGAGGAGGTATGAACTTACGGTTCCTTGTGACAAAAAGAACGTCAGTTTTGTTGTGGTTAATCCTAAGGTTTTGTGATAGCAACCATTCGGCTACAGCTTCAAAACAGTTGATTATTGGGGAGAATACTGGATGTTCAATTGAGAACGGCAAATAAAGGAGGATGTCATCTGCGTAAGCAAGACATTGTACATTAAAGGATCTGATCAAGTCACATATCGGCTGCATGTAGATATTAAACATTAGTGCCGATAAGGACGATCCTTGGGGTACTCCCTGTGATTGTATGAATGGTTCTGAGGATGCGTGGCCTGTTTTTACTTGTTGCCACCTGTTAGATAGGTAGGATTTACACCATTTGAGTGCTGTGCTTTGAATCCCCTTATCTTCCAAGCGTTGTAGGAGTATGTTATGATTCACAGAGTCGAACGCGGCGGAGATGTCCAGGAAGATGAGGACGAATCCCTGTTGTATGTTATTTATTCCTGTTACCAGAACATTGAATAGGGTTGTAAGGACTGTGTCGACTCCATGTGCTTCCCTGAAGCCATGTTGAGATGGATCTAGTGGTGCTTCAGTGTCGATATGATGTTGGATTTGTTGTTGGGCAGCCTTCTCAATGATCTTTGCAAGCTGTGGGATGCTCGAGATAGGCCTGAAGGATTCAACCTTGGATGGGTCAAGTCTATTATTCTTCAGTAGGGGCTTGATGGAGGTGTGTTTCAGACTCTGCGGGAATGAACCTGTAGAAAAGGACTGGTTCAGTATTTTGCTCAGTATTTGACTGAGGTCATGTCGCATGTCCTTGATCCAGCTGGCTGGACATGGGTCATTGGGAGCTGTGCTGGGATTAATTGAGGCAATAATGTTCACAACCTCTCTATTTGATACTGTGGAGAAGTTGTATATAATCTAAGGGGCCCTTTTACTAGTACAGCACTTTATTTATTTAAATGGTTTATATACCGCTTAATCTTACAGCCAAGGCAGCTTACATGGAGCAGATTAACATGGGGTTACATAGAACATTGAATATTAAACAATAAACAATTCCGGAGACAGCAAACTTCAGCTCAGAGACTCCCAGGCAGAGAAACGTTTGCACGTGAGAAGGAATCATAGACAGCAGGAAGAGAGAAGGAGAGACAGTGGCGAATAAAGAAGCAGAGGAGAGTGAGGGGAGAGGAAGGAGAGGGCATCTATGGCACCAGACGATTGGGGGGCAGACAACATTCCCGAGGTACGGCACAAGACGATTGGGGGGCAGACAACATTCCCGAGGTGATCTGGGAAATTACAGACCAGTGAGTCTGATGTCAGTGCTGGGTAAAATGGGTAAAATCAATACAAGGAACAAACTAACTAAGGCTGGAAGCCCCCCGCGCCTCACTATACCATCTAAGGCTCATAATGTCAGCTCTCACTCCCTCGGATCGAGGAGATGACAGCTGAGATAGTCGGCCTTCACATTCTCTTCTCCTGCTCTGTGCTGGGCTGAGAGGGCTAGAAGATGATACTCTGCCCAGTGAAACAAGCAATGCATCTTTCGCGCCACTCCAGGACACTTTGTGCCCCCCTGACAGTTGACATTTGCCACTGCTGTAGCGTTGTCTGAAAGGATTTGAACGGCTTGTCCCTGGAGCAGATTGACAAAATGCGCCAGAGTCAAACAAATGACTCAGGCCTCCAGACGATTGATGGCCCATTTGGCCTCCATCCATGACCAAGTGTCTTGAGTGGAGCGATCCAGAGAGTGGGCCCCCCAAGTGGCAATGCTGACATCGGTAGTCAGAAATCAGCCATGTTGTCGTATCCAGCAGCACTCCCCGAAGCATGTTACTGGGGAGGTCAACCACCAGAGGCTTCAGGCTGAGGGGTAGGGGGAGCCATACCCAATAATTCTGAGAGCTTGTGGACCAGCATGTCAACAGGGCATGCTACAAATGGTACATATGAGCATGGGCCCCTAGGCACCACTTCCAATGTGGAAGCCATTGCCCCGAGGAACTGCAGGTAATCCCAATCCCAAGCACTGGTTGCTGAGGACTTCAAGAACTCATGGAGTTGACAGTTGAACTTGCATAGTTCTGGCATGAGGAACTCTCTGCCCAGGCGAGTGTCGAAATGAGTGCTGAGAAATTCCAGATTTTGGGATGGTGTCAAGCAACTCTTTCAGTGATTGACTATCCAGCCGAGCCTTTCCAGCAGCTGAACCACATGCCAGACAGAGCGACTGGGCTTGGACCGAGATTTTGCTCAAATAGGCCATTCATCCAAGTAGGGATGTACACAGATCCCTTTGAGCCACAGGGCAGCCACCACCCCACCATGACCTTGAACAAAGTCCATAGTGCAGTCCCCTGCCCAAATGGTAGAGTACAGAACAGGAAGTGCTGTCCCAGAATTGCAAACCTGAGGAAATGCTGCTCATCCGGTTGAATGGGAATGTGTAAGTATGCCTTACATGTGTAATATTATTCAGCAGAGACTACAACCATACCTGGAACAAGAACTTCCTGAAATTCAAGCACGGTTTAGGAAAGGGCGAGGAACAAGAGACATCATCACAGATGTGAGATGAAGCCTTGAAAAGACTAAAAAATACCAAATGGATATCAATATGTGTTTTATTGACTACAGCAAGGCTTTTGACTGTGTAAACCATGAGAAACTCTGGGCCACATTAAGAAGCATGGGTATACCAGAACACCTGATAGTTCTCTTGCACAACCTTTACATTGATCAAGAAGCCACAGTTCAAACAGAACTAGGAGAATCAAAATGGTTTTAAAATCAGCAAAGGTGTACAATAAGGCTGCATATTTTCCCATTACCTGTTTAATTTATATGCAGAACTAATCATCAGAGAAGCAGGACTGTATGACGACAATAGAGGTATGAAGTTTGGTGGGAGACTCATGAACAACCTTCGCTATGCTGATAATACCACATTACTGGCTGAAAGTGAAGACAATTTGAAACATTTGCTTCTCAAGATCGAGGAACATAGTCTTAAAATTGGCCTGCAGCTTAATGTAAAGAAAACAAAGATCCTGACAACTGGCAAAATCAGTAAGTTCATCACTGATAGTGAATAAATTGAAATAGTGGATAAATTTAATCTACTTAGAACAAATATCAATAAAAAAGCAACAAGCAGTCAAGAAATCAGACGATGCATTGCTCTTGGCAGAATGGCTATGAAGGACCTTGACAAGATTCGCAGAGATGTCTCTCTCTATACAAAGATTCAACTCATCAAGCCATGGTATTTTCAATAATGTCATATGAATGCAAACGTTGGACAGTGAAACAGATAGACAGGGAGAAAATTGAAGCCTTTGAGTTACAGTGATGGCGATGAATAATGTGTATACCATGGACTGCCCGAAGAACAAACCAGTCAGTACTAGAGGAGATCAAACCTAAGCTTTCTTTAGAAGCTCAGATGACAAGACTTTGACTTTTATACTTTGGACACATCATGCAAAGAGAGATCATTAGAGAAAGACATCATGCTTGCCAAAGTAGAAGGTCAACACAAAAGAGGAAGGCCAGCAATGAGATGGATCGATACTATAACAGCAGCTATGGGTGCAGTTTGTCAACAATGAACCCACTGACTGAAGACCAAACACAGTTTAGGACAACTATCCACAGGGTCACCATGAGTTGAAACAAACTCAACGGCACTTAACAACAACAACAAGTACACCTCTGAAAGGTCCAGAGTGGTGAGGAACTCTCCCTGCTACATGGAGTGAATAACAGACGGCAGGGTTTCCATCTCGAAACTGGGGAATTCATGAACTGCAGTTGACTCCCTGGAGATCGAGAATAGGGTGAATGGAACCATCTTTCTTTGGGACAATGAAATAGATAGGGAACCTTCCTGTGCCTCTCTCAGGGGGAGACACGGGAAGAATGGCCCAAAGGCACAATATTTTTTGCAAAGTGGATCACACTGTTTTCTCCTTGAGAGCAGAGTCGCACAGGGAAACAAAAAGTGTCCCAAATGGACCTTACGCAATCCAGTGTATAGCCCTGACTGATGACAACCAAAACCCAGTGATCCAATGTGATATGGGCCCATCTGTGACAAAAAAAAGAGACAAAGATGACCTCTGACTTACTGCTTATTGCATTGGGCACCCCAACTGTCAATAGAAGTCATGAGAAGAGGAATTAGAATTCTTGGAAGGAGTGGCGGAACCCTGGGAATGGTGGGCCCCTCAAAAGGCCTGGCCCTTATTGCCTGATCTGGAATATTTTTATTTATTTTATTTATTTAACATGTTCTTTATACCACATTACCCTTTAGTCAAAGCGGTTTACGTCATAACAAACTTGGTGATACATTACAACAGGAACGTTAGCTTTATTTTTTTTTTATTTAGCCAGTTTTCTATACCGCCTTATCCTTCAATCAAAGCAGTGGGCAATGGAGAGTTAAGTGGCCACAAGGAGGTTTGGCCACTTAGAGGATTGGTAACAAAACCAAGGTTTAGCATTCTAAGGGTTTGGGTGGGATATTTCTTAACATGAGGAATAGAGAAGGGGGTTGTAGTGGTGTAAGTGTTTTGTTCCAGGTTATGTGATGGTGCCAAAGTGTTCAGAGAATAGTAATGTTTTGAGTTTCCTGTGAAAGTCTTGGATATCTTGAATATGATATCGATTACTTTCCAGATTGGCAGTGATAGGGCTCGTGGAAACCAGAGCACGAGGAACTAGCACCAGAAGACGAGGTGCGCTTGGCGGAAACCTTGGGCTTATCCTCCAGTAAGCATTGTGGCTTGACCTCACCAAGGTCCTTAATGAGCTTTTCTAGATCTTCACCAAAAAGAACCCCCCCCTCTAAAGGGAAGGATGGCCAAGCATGCCTTAGCAGCTGAATCAATTGACCAGTTCTGCAGGCACAGCCACCCGTGAGCTACAGTAGATGCCACAATGTCTTGGGCAACCAAAAGTAAGTGGTTGTAGGAGGTGTCCACCAGAAAGGCTGCAATGGACTCCAAGCAAGCCAGGTTCGTGCCCTATGGCAAGAGCTGTACACAGTGCAGAAAGACTAGGGCCCCCAGATCTCTGACCGCGGACACCTGAACTGCCATGGAGGATGCCGGGAAGGTTGTCTTTAACAGGCCTTCCACTTTATGGTCCTGTTTATTTCAAAGGACCTCGCCCCCTTCAACCGGAAAGGTGTTGCACAGTGTAACCGGTGTGACTAGGGTATCCACCTTGGGATACTGCAACCACCATTTTAAATCCTCTTAAGACCAAGAGTATATCTTGTCTAGGCATCCAGGGCATTTCATTCTTCCGATACCATCTGCTGAAGCTTTGGTGGAAAGGGAAAGGTTCTGGAAGGAGTTCCGATGTTTCAAAGAATGGGGTTGGAAGACGACTGAGCTGTAGAAGTCAAAGATTCTGGGATGCACAGCTTCAAAGCCATCTGGACAATAAGTGGTGCTACCTCTTCCCTACGGAACAAGTGCACCACCCGGGACTCGCTATCCTCCTCCAGAGGGAAAAATGTCCCTTCTTCTAGGCTGGAACCACTGACTGAGGAGTCATCCAGCCCTTGTTCACCCTCATCATCATCTAGGGAGTCCAGAATGTCCAGGGGCTAGGCCAAGGACATGTGGCCGCTCCTTGTGGCCTTCGGCAAGCCATTTAATCCTCCATTGCCTCAGGTATGCTCGATCGGGGATGAGGGACTAAAAGGTGCTTGTTAGAATATATCTACAAAACGCACTGAAACATACAGTAAACCTTAAAACATCAATGCCTCAAAATCTTCTGCCCCAGGATTCCCTCTTCCAGCTGAAAAATCAATAAGGCAGGAGAAGAACCTCATCCAGAGGAAGGATAGAAGACTGAGGTGAAGTAGAGAGTAATTGAGGAGACATGGGAGGTGCAGTCAGAGGCTTGGGAGGAGTAGCAGACTGTGGTGAAGTAGGGAGTAATGGAGGAGCTGTGGGACGTGCAGCTTGAGGCACGGGAGGAGTAGCAGACCAGGGGGAAAGTAAAAAGTACTGGAAGATCCACAGGAGGTGCAGCTGGAGGCATGGAAGGAGTAGCAGACTGTGGTGAAGTAGGGAGTAATGGAGGAGATGTGGGAGTGCAGCTGGAGGTGCGTGAGGAGTAGTAGATTGTGGTGAAGTAGGGAGTTATGGAGGAGCCGTGGGAGAAGCAGCTAGAGGAGTGGGAGGTGTAGCAGACTGTGGTGATGTAAGCAGTAATGGTGGAGCCGCGGGAGGTGCAGCTGGAGATGCAGGAGGAGTAGCAGACTGTGGTGAAGCAGGGAGTAATGGAGGAGCTGCGGGAGGTGCAGCTGGAGGGGCGGGAGGAGTAGCAGACTGTGGTGAATCAGGGAGTAATGGAGGAGATGCGGGAGGTGCAGCTGGAGGTGCGTGAGGAGTAGCAGATTGTGGTGAAGTAGGGAGTTATGGAGGAGCCGTGGGAGAAGCAGCTAGAGGAGTGGGAGGTGTAGCAGACTGTGGTGATGTAAGCAGTAATGGTGGAGCCGCGGGAGGTGCAGCTGGAGATGCAGGAGGAGTAGCAGACTGTGGTGAACCAGGGAGTAATGGAGGAGCTGCGGGAGGTGCAGCTGGAGGGGCAGGAGGAATAGCAGACTGTGGTGAATCAGGGAGTAATGGAGGAGCTGCGGGAGGTGCAGCTGGAGGGGCGGGAGGAGTAGCAGACTGTGGTGAATCAGCGAGTAATGGAGGAGATGCGGGAGGTGCAGCTGGAGTTGCGTGAGGAGTAGCAGATTGTGGTGAAGTAGGGAGTTATGGAGGAGCCGTGGGAGAAGCAGCTAGAGGAGTGGGAGGTGTAGCAGACTGTGGTGATGTAAGCAGTAATGGTGGAGCCGCGGGAGGTGCAGCTGGAGATGCAGGAGGAGTAGCAGACTGTGGTGAACCAGGGAGTAATGGAGGAGCTGCGGGAGGTGCAGCTGGAGGGGCAGGAGGAATAGCAGACTGTGGTGAATCAGGGAGTAATGGAGGAGATGCAGGAGGTGCAGCTGGAGGTGAGGGAGGAGTAGCAAACAGTGCAAAGTAGGAAGTAATGGAGGAGCTGCGAGAGGTGCAGCTGGAGGCACGGGAGGAGTAGAAGACTGTGTTGAAGTAAGGAGCAATGGAGGAGGTGTGGGAGGTACATCTGGAGGAGCAGGTGGAGTAGCAGACTGTGGTGTAGTAGGGAGTAATAGAGGAGTTGTGGGAGGTGCAGCTGGAGGAGCGGGAGGAGTAGCAGACTGTGGTGTAGTAGGGAGTTATGGAGGGGCTGCGGGAGGTGCAGCTGGAGGAGTGGGAGGAGTAGCAGACTGTGGTGAAGTAGGGAGTAATGGAGGAGCTATGGGATGTTCAGCTGGTGGCGTGGGTGGAGAATCAGACTGTGGTGAAGTAGGGAGTAATGGAGGAGCTGAGGGAGGTGCAGCTGGAGGTGCGGGAGGAATAGCAGACTGTTGTAGTAGGGAGTTATGGAGGGGCTGCGGGAGGTGCAGCTGGAGGAGTGAGAGGAGTAGCAGACTGTGGTGTAGTAGGGAGTAATGGAGGAGTTGTGGGAGGTGCATCTGGAGGAGCAGGCGGAGTAGCAGACTATGGTGTAGTAGGGAGTAATGGAGGAGTTCAGGAGGTGCATCTGGAGGAGCGGGCGGAGTAGCAGACTGTGGTGTAGTAGGGAGTAATGGAGGAGTTGCGGGAGGTGCAGCTGGAGGAGCGGGCAGAGTAGCAGACTGAGGTGTAGTAGGGAGTAATGGAGGAGCTGCGGGAGGTGCAACTGGAGGAGCGGGAGGAGTAGCAGACTGTGGTGAAGTAGGGAGTAATGGAGGAGCTGCAGGAGGTGCAGCAGGAGGGGCGGGAGGAGTAGCAGACTGTGGTGAAGTAGGGAGTAATGGAGGAGCTGCGGGAGATGCAGCTAGAGGCACGGGAGGAGTAGCAGACTGTGGTGTATTAGGTAGTAATGGAGGAGATGTGGGAGTGCAGCTGGAGGTGCTTGAGGAGTAGCAGACTGTGGTGTAGTAGGGAGTAATGGAGGAGTGCGGGAGGTGCAGCTGGAGGAGCGGGAGGAGTAACAGACTGTGGTGTAGTAAGGAGTAATGGAGGAGTTGTGGGAGGTGCAGCTGGAGGAGCGGGAGGAGTAACAGACTGTGTAGTAGGGAGTTATGGAGGGGCTGAAGGAGGTGTGGGAGGAGTAGCAGACTGTGGTGAAGTAGGTAGTAATGGAGGAGCCATGCGAGGTGCAGCTGGAGGAACGGGAGGAGTAGCAGACTGTGGTGAAGTAGGGAGTTATGGAGGGGCCACGGAAGGTGCAGCTGGAGGGGCAGGAGAATAGCAGACTGTGGTATAGTAGGGAGTTATGGAGGATTTGCAGTAGGTGCAGCTGGAGGAGTGGTAGGAGTAGCAGACTGTGGTGAAGTAGGGAGTAATAGAGTAGCTGCGGGAGGTGCAGCTGGAGGAGCGGGAGGAATAGCAGACAGTGGTGAAGTAGGGAGTTATGGAGGGGCCACGGGAGGTGCAGCTGGAGGGGTAGGAGAAATAGCAGACTGTGGTGTAGTAGGGAGTTATGGAGGATTTGCAGTAGGTGCAGATGGAGGATCGGGAGGAATAGCAGACTGTGGTGAAGTAGGGAGTTATGGAGGGGCTGCGGGAGGTACGGGCGGAGTAGCAGACTGTGGTGTAGTAGGGAGTAATAGAGGAGCTGCTGGAGGTGCAGCTGGAGGAGCGGGAGGAATAGCAGACAGTGGTGAAGTAGGGATTTTTGGAGGGGCCATGGGAGGTGCAGCTGGAGGAGCGGGAGGAGTAGCAGACTGTGGTGTAGTAGGGAGTTATGGAGGGGCTGCGGGAGGTGCAGCTGGAGGAGCTGGAGGAGTAGCAGTCTGTGGTGAAGTAGGGAGTAATGGAGGAGTTGCAGGAAGTGCAGCTGGAGGTGCGGGAGGAGTAGCAGACTGTGATGAAGTAGGGAGTAATGGAGGAGCTGCGGGAGGTGCAGCTGGAGGAGCGGGAGGAGTAGCAGACTGTGGTGAAGTAGGGAGTAATGGAGGAGCTGCGGGAGGTGCAGCTGGAGGAGCGGGAGGAGTAGCAGACTGTGGTGTAGTAGGGAGTAATGGAGGAGCGCGGGAGGTGCAGCTGGAGGAGCGGGAGGAGTAACAGACTGTGGTGAAGTAGGGAGTTATGGAGGGGCTGCGGGAGGTGCAGCTGGAGGAGTGGGAGGAGTAGCAGACTGTGGTGTAGTAGGGAGTAATGGAGGCGTTGCGGGAGGTGCAGCCGGAGGAGTAGCAGACTGTGGTGAAGTAGGGAGTAATAGAGGAGCTCAGGCTGGAGGGGCGGGAGGAATAGCAGACTGTGGTGTAGTAGGGAGTTATGGAGGAGTTGCGGGAAGTGCAGCTGGAGCAGCGGGAGGAATAGCAGACTGTGGTGAAGTAGGGAGTTATGGAGGGGCTGCGGGAGGTGCGGGAGGAATAGCAGGCTGTAGTGTAGTAGGGAGTAATGGAGGAGTTACGGGAGGTGCAGCTGGAGGGGCGTGAGGAATAGAAGACTGTGGTGTAGTAGGGAGTTTTGGAGGAGTTGTGGGAGGTGCAGCTGGAGGAGCGGGAGGAGTAGCAGACTGTGGTGAAGTAGGGAGAAATGGAGGAGCTGCGTGAGGTGCAGCTGGAGGAGCGGGAGGAGTAGCAGACTGTGGTGTAGTAGGGAGTAATGGAGGAGCGCGGGAGGTGCATCTGGAGGAGCGGGAGGAGTAGCAGACTGTGGTGTAGTAAGGAGTAATGGAGGAGTTGTGAGAGGTGCAGCGGGAGGAGCGGGAGGAGTAACAGACTGTGGTGTAGTAGGGAGTTATGGAGGGGCTGCGGGAGGTGTGGAAGGAGTAGCAGACTGTGGTGCAGTAGGTAGTAATGGAGGAGCCGTGCGAGGTGCAGCTGGAGGAGCGGGAGGAGTAGCAGACTGTGGTGAAGTAGGGAGTTATGGAGGGGCTGCGGGAGGTGCAGCTGGAGGAGCGGGAGGAGTACCAGACTGTGGTGTAGTAGGGAGTAATGGAGGCGTTGCGGGAGGTGCAGCCGGGGGAGTAGCAGACTGTGCTGAAGTAGGGAGTAATAGAGGAGCTGCAGCTGGAGGAGCGGGAGGAATAGCAGACTGTGGTGAAGTAGGTAGTTATGGAGGGGCTGCGGGAGGTGCAGGAGGAATAGTAGGCTGTAGTGTAGTAGGGAGTAATGGAGGAGTTGCGGGAGGTGCAGCTGGAGGAGCGGGCGGAGTAGCAGACTGTGGTGTATTAGGGAGTAATGGAGGAGTTGCGGGAGGTGCAGCTGGAGACGCGGGAGGAGTAGCAGACTGTGGTGAAGTAGGGGGTAATGGAGGAGTTGCGGGAGGAGCAGCTGGAGGCGCGGGAGGAGTAGCAGACTGTGGTGTAGTAGGGAGTAATGGAGGAGTTGCAGGAGGTGCAGCTGGAGGAGCAGGAGGAGTAGCAGACTGTGGTGAAATAGGGAGTAATGGAGGAGTGCGGGAGGTGCAGCTGGAGGTGCGAGAGAAGTAGCAGACTGTGGTGAAGTAGGGAGTAATGAAGGAGTTGCGGGAGGTGCAGCTGGAGGAGCGGGAGAAGTAGCAGACTGTGGTGTAGTAGGGAGTAATGGAGGAGTTGCGGGTGGTGCAGCTGGAGGAGCGGGCAGAGTAGCAGACTGTGGTGTAGTAGGGAGTAATGGAGGAGCTGCTGGAGGTGCAACTGGAAGAGCGGGAGGAGTAGCAGACTGTGGTGAAGTAGGGAGTAATGGAGGAGCTGCAGGAGGTGCAGCTGGAGGCGCGGGAGGAGTAGCAGACTGTGGTGTAGTAGCGAGTAATGGAGGAGTTGTGGGAGGTGCAGCTAGAGGAGCGGGAGGAATAGCAGACTGTGGTGAAGTAGGGAGTTATGGAGGGGCCGTGGGAGGTGCAGCTGGAGGGGCGGGAGTAGCTGCAGACTGTGGTGAAGTAGGGAGTTATGGAGGTACTGCGGGAGGTGCAGCTGGAAGTGCAGGAGGAGTAGCAGACTTTGGTGTAGTAGGGAGTAATGGAGGAGTTGCGGGAAGTGCAGCTGGAGGAGCAGGAGGAGGAGCAGACTGTGGTGAAATAGGGAGTAATGGAGGAGTTGCGGGAGGTGCAGCTGGAGGTGCGGGAGAAGTAGCAGACTGTGGTGAAGTAGGGAGTAATGGAGGAGCTGCAGGAGGTGCAGCTGGAAGTGCGGGAGGAGTAGCAGACTCTACTGGTAAGGTCGATGATGTCCCGGAACCCCCCCGGGATCGACTGCCCAAGTAGCGCATAAACACTCAAGCTGTACTGAGACGTTCAACCATCATCTGCTCAGACAGAGAAAATACTGGCATGTTCACCTAGCTGTACTTGGTTTAATGCTAATGATGATGTCACACCACTGTGCTAGTTTTTTCTCTGTCTCATCATCTGCTGGTTGGAGGAGATAACCTACGGGTCTGTCTGGGGAGCAGACTCCTGTTGGAAAGCAATGGGCACACTCTGAAACTGAGCTAAACTCTGTACCTGGGAGGCGCTCTCATGCAAAAAAGAGTGCTTTTGTCTAGGAGAGCCCTCTAAAGCCATGGCAGTCAGGAAGTGTTCTTGTGTACTAGGACAGCCCAGGTTTGTGGGGTGCTGTTCCGCACAGGTACATTCAGTGCTCCATTATCATTCACATAGGAACAGGTCCTGATTGGTCTCAACATTGTTCCCAGGCAGACCTCAGCATGTCCTGAGCTACCAGTGATAGGCACAGAGGATAGGAATGGAGGCTGCCGACCAGTTCACAGAGCTGCTCTTCCTCTCGGCTTGCTCAGGGCTGTTAATGACAATAAAGAAAAGTCCTCCAGCAGTACAGGACAGGATCCAAGCCCGAAAACAATTTCACTGCAAGGCTCGTCTTGTCCGGAAAACATAAAATTCTAAAGTAATCTGAAAAAAAGAAAATAGAAAGCAGAGGCTCTATGAGACTGTCCAGTGGTGATCCGAGTCTCCCCAATGTATACGCAGCTTCTGCTGGGTCGCTGGGCCTTAATTAGAGGACTCATCGTCAGAAATTTGATCAGGGGACAGCGTCTGGAGATTGTCTGCCCGGACACTGATGACACTGGGGCATAAAGAGATGAGATTGGCTACCTCACCGAGAGTGACCCCTGAGCCATCCAGGTTGAGTTGAGAGATCTTCAGGCATCGAAGATACCGGAGCCCTATAGAGGAAACAATGAAAGGACAATGAGAGGGTGGAAAGAAGCACCTCCAGCCTTTCCCTTGCTCCCCGGAGCCAACCAGCGCTCCAGTGCAGAAAACAGGGAAAGCAAGACTGGGGACGTATCCGTTGACTAGGGCATAAGCCAGTACAATGCAGGAAGAGCTGAGAAAGTAAAAGATGAGATGTAGGCAGCAATAAATGAGTTAGTGGAAAAACACAGCAAACTGAGTATCTCAAAAAACTACCTGTAAAAATAGACAGCTGAAGGGGGAAAATGAAAAAACTATGCAGAGCGGGACAAGCGATGGCGGAAAAGTTGGAAGGTTGCAAGTAGAAATCTTCATTGTCTGGAACTACATTCAACAGCTGCAAACTGTGATGGCGGACGGCACTGAGAGAAGGTAAATAAGCCTCATGACTGGGATGTGAGCAGTAATATTAAAGGAAAGTGAAGGAAATGCAATAGGTACGGCAAAGACAGGAAGTGTTGTGGACTCTTGGAAAGGCGACATGCTACTTACTTGATAATTTACTTTCCTGGAAACCTTCTACTACTACTGATCATTTGTATAGCACTACAAGGCATACACAGCGCTCTACAGAGACACGTAAGAGACCATCCCTGCTCAGCAGAGATTACAGTCTAGTCACGACAGACAACACAACAGCTGGGGACTCAAAGGGAAGGGAACGGTAAAGAAAACATAATTAGAGAGCGGGAGACTAAGCAGATCAGGATCCAATAGCAGCCTTGAAGAAGTGAGTTTTCAGCCTGGATTTGAAAAGAGTCAGAGGTGAAGCTTCACTCATATAGTATATGACGGCAAGTAAAGACCAGTATGGTCCATCTAGTCTGCTCAGCAAGGCGACAAGAGTAGGTGCACTTACTGCTCCGTGCAGGTCACCCCTCCTCATGTCTTTGTTTAGGGGTGTACCCACTGCTCTGTGTAGGTCACCCCTATTTGTTCAGCTATAAGAAATAGTTATGCTTATTTTGATTTTATTCTGTTGCTATAAAGGGATCCACTGTGTCTATCCCATGCCATTTTGAATTCTGTCACTGTATTTGCCCCCACCACTTCTATTGGGAGGTGTAACAGTGCAGACCCCGAACAACCCGAGAAAATGCAGTTCAGTATAAAGGAGCACAGGAAAAGTGACAGGGTAAACAAGGAAATGTCAGATGGTTACCGTGAGCAACCTAGAAACACGTGCAAAAGCCCAATGAGGACACACCCAGCCAGCAAAGGAAGGGTATTCACTTTACCTGACAGGGTGCAGCTGGGTGGGGGTGGAGCAAGGAAACACTGGGATAAAATAGGCTCCCAGACAATCGGAGAGAGAGAGGAGCTGAAGCAGCCACGGACACACTCTGAGGGAATACAGCAAAGGCAGCTAAAACCCTGGGAAGTATGGAGCAGGTATGAGAATGTAAGAGAGAGTGACAATGAGGCTTTGGAGCAACTAGAGAGCCAGCGTGAAGGTCAGAGGGGAACCGAAGACCTGAGTGAAGCTGAGAGATATCAACAGCCAGATAGTGTGTTTGAGCCAGAGAGACGCAAGAAGACTGCAGTTGCAGGTTCCAGTGCACAGAGTGAATGCAAGAGTGATTTGCCATATGAAAGAAGACAACCCTGGAGGTATGGAAATAGGCACACAAGGTCCCACTATCTAGAGGCTGAAAATATCCCTTCTTCTGGTTTTAAAAACCCGAGAAGAAAAAGGTTTTACTTACCAGATAAAGCTGAAGAGTTTTGTAGTCATTGTAAGCTCACAGCTCCCTGTGAAAATCCGTCACGAGCTCTCCAATCTAGCTCAGCTGGGTTACAAAAGGGAAGCCTGAACCGGCAGAGAAATTCCCTTAATTATCCCACTAGCAGAGCAAACCAAGAGTTGAGCTATATTCTAAAATACCAGCAGGGGCAGAGCCCTGAAAAGCTCAACTCTAGAATACATGGTAATTCCCAGAGAGACACTAGCTCTAAGGAAGAGAGGAACTTCCTGTCTGAGGAGGTTAACCAGCCATTCTCCCACGTTACTGCTGAGGTACAGAATGAACCTTCCAGTCAGCCGGAGTTAATGGAATATCAAAATGCAGAAGAATATGATATGCCAGAATTGATGGACTGCTCTTTGACCTTGATTGAACCTGAGTTCTCTCTCAGATAAGTAATTAGTTTGTGTCAGAAGCTTTAGTGTTATAAGCAACAGGCTGCAGCTCTCTCTAAGTGAAGCAGATATAAGCTGTGCTGTCAGCTACAGGAGAAAGAACCATATTGAAGTATTTAAGCTGTTTTGTTCTTTTCATTTATTTGTTGTTTTGAAAGCTGAAGGAAGCAAGTTCTGTTTGCTTTTGTTACTTTATGTTATATGTCCAAGCAAAGTGAACTCCAAATACTTCGAAACTGGGTCAAATTAAATTCAGAAGTACCCTAAAAACCCAGCAAATAGCAAACCACATAGAAAAAGTTTTTTTTGTCGGATTGACCAACACAGTACACAGGATCAATGCCTGTTACCGCAGCGGTCCTTCCTTTTTAATCGTTTATATGACAACTTAAAACAGCTCCTCTTAGGAACAGCTGGTACTTAGCTTTGTGCAGTTAGGCTGTGAAGACAGATAGGCAGTGGGAGTTCAGTGCCTAATTCAGCAGTTCTTGTCACTACGACGTGCCACGTTTCGGGGGTACACTCATCCACCCCCTGCTTCAGGTCAGACCTCCGAATAAGAATGAGAAACATCAGCCATAAACACCCCGCTGTAAAAGTGGTTTATATATCCAGCCGCCATTACGGATCACGGGAAGGGACACGCCCCCCCTATTGTGATAGGCCCAGGAGTAACCTATCCAGTCAAAGAAGTGAAGCCACCAAACAGGTTCCACCTCTAAACATGGAGGGTTAGTAAATGATTGATTAATCATGGTGTAAAGAAGAGAAAGCATATCAGCATGTAAGTATAAAATTTAACGAATAGTGTGCCAGTCAATCTGTTGGTTGAGACCGTCGGGAACAACTGAATGTAAACGGAATATCCATTGTTGCTCTAAGTTTTGTAAACGTTGGATCCGATCGCCACCACAGGGATCCAAGGGAACATGGTCTAAAGCTCGCCAATGTAGATCCCCAAAAACATGCGAATGTTCAAGGCAATGCTCGACCAGGGGAGCTGATAATGTTGCAGTCCGTATCCGGGAAGCATGTTCTGTCAGGCGATGCTTTAAAGGTCGTGACGTCCGACCAACATATGGTAATTGACACGGGCAAACGATCAAATAGACCACATGGTCCGTATTACAATCAGTGTGCCACCGGGTATGATAAGATCTATGGGTACGTACGTCCATCCAGAGAGCACCCTGTAATGTACCCTGACAAAAAATACATGACTGGCATGAAAAATGACCCGCCTGGTCATGACATCTGGGCGGAAGGTCAAGAGGAGACTTGGTCCTGACCAAGAGATCCCGTAAGTTGGACCTTCGGGAATAGGCAATTTGTAGTGGCTTTTGAAAGCAGGAGTGAATCGTTAAAGTAGGCCAAAATTGATGTATCAGGCGAGTCACTGCCGACGTCCCTTGCATATACGGGAAAACCCCTGTGATCTTATCCTCAGGGGGTGCAGCAGCCTTAGGAATCAACAGCCACTCCCGATGTGTGTGGCATGCCCGTTTATAAGCTAAACGAACTACTTTGGCAGGGTATCCCCGAGAAAGGAGACGAGTAGTTAAATCCCTAGCATGAAACTTGAACTGTGATAACTCAGAACAATTCCTGCGGAGTCTCAAAAACTGGCCATAGGGCAGACCCCGTTTTAGAGCCGGGGGATGATAGCTGTCAAAGTGTAATAGCGTATTGCGTTGAACAGGTTTTCTGTAGAGAGACGTCACAAGGCCAGTGGGGCCACATTCTATTGTTATGTCCAAAAACTGGATCTTGTGGGTTTCCACTTGAGAAGTGAATTGAATATTAGACTTAAAGGAATTTAGGGAGATCAAAAATATGTCTAAATCCCCTCGGGTGCCCGACCAAATGAAAAAGATATCATCCAAAAAACGTTTCCAGCATTGGACATGAGTAAAAAGTGGATGAGAAAAGACGTACTGATCCTCAAACCAGGCCATATATATTGTTGCTATGGAGGGGGCCACTGTCGCCCCCATGGCAATGCCAAAAGTTTGCAAATAGAATTGCCCCCGGTACAGAAAGAAATTTTTGTTTAATACTAAGGTCAGTAGGTCCAGAAAAAATTGTTTGGGTATGCGATCCGGCAGTGGGATGGACAGTTGTGAGAGACCAGCCATGACTTCCCCTTGGTCAATGTTTGTGTATAAGGCTTGAACGTCCAGCGTGACCAAAAACGCACAAGCTGAGATGTCTGAATAGGCAGCTAGTTGACGCATGAAGTCTCCTGTATCCTTGATATATGATGGTACTGTCACGGCCAACGGTTTCAAAAAAAGGTCACAGAATTGAGACAGGGGTTCCAGTAAAGAGTTCCTGCAGGAAACTATCGGACGTCCCGGGGGGTTGTCCAACGATTTGTGAATCTTGGGCACAAGATAGAAAATAGGTGTCCGAGGGCTTCGTTTAATCAGAAAATCAGCCTCCTTCCGGGTCAGCCAATTGCAAAGAAATGCCTGTGAAATGAGCTGGGATATATGATCTCTAAGCTGAATTGTAGGATCATCAATGGGAGTATAGTGAACCCGATTATCCAAGTGAACATGAATTTCACGGTCATATTGGTCCATGGAAAGTAGCACAGTTGCTCCCCCTTTATCAGCCTGTCTGATCACCAGACCCGACTGGGACAATTCCTGCACTGCTTTACGATGGTCCATGGTGAAGTTGTCAAATCCCCGTAATCTGGAATGCTCCAATTGATCCAAACCCCGCAAAATTAGTTGTTGAAATGTGGAGATGACCGCATCAATAGGGCCCGATGGTAGCCAATAAGAGGGATTTTTAACTAAAGAAACATCCACCGAAGGTCCACTGACGGACATGTGATGTAAGACTCTTGCGGAAGAATTTATATAAGGCTACTCGCATCTCAAATCCGTTATATCGTGGCGAGGGAACAAAAGATAAGCCCATGTCCAAAACCTGAATTTGTTGTTGTGTGAGGGAGACGCCAGAGATGTTCACAATTGACGATTCCGCGTCCGGGACCGAGTGTCTGGGCCCTCCCAAAAATCCGTCTGGTAAGACCCCCGGGAACGTCGCGCACGATACGTGTTGCCCCTAGAAAACTCCGCTGGTGGTTGTGGTTGCGGTTTCCTGCCATTTATCGTTTGACCTGACTCACTGGAATCCGTGTCCGAAAAGTCATCAGACCCTGGTACAAAGGATACCTTCTTACGAAATTGTTTGCGTGAAGGCCAATTATAGACACAATTATTGTCGTAGTCTAATTTGTCTCGCTTAAATTTATTAATTTTAAGCCCACGAACGTGGTCCCGAAAAGAAGTCAGCTGTTTGTCAATTTCAGCCCATTGCGTATCAAAACTCAAAGGAGGCAATGTCTCCAAAATTTTTCCTTTTAGAGCCCCCGTCTGCAATGTAAGGGACTCTAATTCCTGAGAAGACCGTTCCAGCAGCAATGCCACTAGGTCCAAGCCACACTTGTTCAATATGGCATTCCATTTGGATAGAAAACCTTCGTCCCCCGTAAATTGTTTAGGAGGTTTTAAGACCCGCAGCCCTCTAGGGATCACCGATGATTTCAGGTATTGGGCCATAGCCTCTCCATGTAACTGAAATCTAATGCTTTTCTTGTGTAGATCCTTCAACTCTAAAATGGTAGGAGGCAAATCCCCTACCGTGTTGATCACCATGTCCCCATCAAATAATGATTTATATTTCTTTAACTGAGATAAACGTTCCTCCGTGTAGGCGAAAGTGGCGGTAGCCATGGATAAAACCGAAGATAATTTAAACACCAAAGTGAACTCCAAATACTTCGAAACTGGGTCAAATTAAATTCAGAAGTACCCTAAAAACCCAGCAAATAGCAAACCACATAGAAAAAGTTTTTTTTGTCGGATTGACCAACACAGTACACAGGATCAATGCCTGTTACCGCAGCGGTCCTTCCTTTTTAATCGTTTATATGACAACTTAAAACAGCTCCTCTTAGGAACAGCTGGTACTTAGCTTTGTGCAGTTAGGCTGTGAAGACAGATAGGCAGTGGGAGTTCAGTGCCTAATTCAGCAGTTCTTGTCACTACGACGTGCCACGTTTCGGGGGTACACTCATCCACCCCCTGCTTCAGGTCAGACCTCCGAATAAGAATGAGAAACATCAGCCATAAACACCCCGCTGTGAACTCCCACTGCCTATCTGTCTTCACAGCCTAACTGCACAAAGCTAAGTACCAGCTGTTCCTAAGAGGAGCTGTTTTAAGTTGTCATATAAACGATTAAAAAGGAAGGACCGCTGCGGTAACAGGCATTGATCCTGTGTACCGTGTTGGTCAATCCGACAAAAAAAACTTTTTCTATGTGGTTTGCTATTTGCTGGGTTTTTAGGGTACTTCTGAATATGTCCAAGCAAGGCATTTGATTTATGTTCCTGAAGATAAAAGTACCCTCAAGGGACGGGGAATAAAACCCTTTAATTTGGAAAGAAGTGTTTTGTGGTTTATATCAGTGAAGGCACAACTACCACCCTCCAGAGCCTTGCAATACCAGTAGCTACCGCTTGGCCAGAGGGGGCGCGACATAAATGGCGTAGAGAAGAGGATAAAAAAATTTTCGGGGGCATAATAAGGATTTGTCTGAAAGGACATTGCTGAAAGGCAAAAAGAAGTGTTTTAAAGCACTAATCAAGGAGGATTCGGCTGGTAAGGCGGCCAGCGGTGGAAAAGACCCCTTCTCACATGCTGATGTCACCAGGAGACTAAGATATTGGTAGCCTGGGTAAACGGGTATAGGATACCGTGAGAAAAGGGGAGCCAAAAAGAAAAAAAAAAACAAAACAACCTTTGTGTGTGTGCCGCACTTGGTGGGTCTCTTCTCTTTTATTTGCAGGTGCAGCAAAAAAGGAAGATGGATCCCCAAGATCTATGGGCCTGGATGAATGAGCAGCAGGAGAAGCAGGCCAAGATGCTCCAACACCTGCAAGAACAGTATATGACTACAATGAAGGAACAGCAGAAACCATTGCTGGAAGCCATGACAGCGTTACTAGAAAAGGCTCGGGAAGACAAAGCTACAATACCGCAAGTAGAAATGAATACGGGACTTGTATGCAAACATTTAGGGCGGGCAGATAACCCCGACGATTTCATAGAAGCCTTTGAACGCATTGCTGAGAACTCAAAATGGCCTGTGGAACAATGGGCTATGCGTTTCGCAATGACTTTGAGTGGCGAGGCCTTATCCACTTTCAAAACCATGCCTGCCAGTTTGGCAAACAATTATAATGAAATTAAAAAGGCCGTGAAAGACCGCCTTGGTCTCACGCCAAGACATTACCGGCGATTATTTAGAGAGGCAATAATGATGGAAAACGAGACTCCGAAAGCCTTATGCCAGAGGCTCAAGAACCTAGCCTATAAGTGGTTGGATCCTGATGGCAAAACGCTTGAGTCCATACTTGATGAGATTGTCCAAGAACAGTTTTTGATGTCAATAACAGGTGAAATGAAAACGTTTTTAACCCTGCAAAATTGTTTAAACACAGTTGAAGCAGCTCAGATGGCTGAAGTGTTCAGGGAGGCAGCACATACTAGTACTTTTAAGGTGAACCTTTCAAAAGGTGCAAGTGTGACTGGAGTGGATGAGTGTGAAAAGTACGCACGAGATAGAGTGACTGCATATGACCCTAGCAAGGAGGGCAGAGATAGGAACACTAGAAGGTGCTACAGATGTAACAAACCTGGTCATGTGATAAAAGATTGCCGAGTTAAAACAGTTCTTATGGTAGGGGCAGGAAAATCAGTTCCAAAAGGAATATTCCTGCAGGTACAGGTTGAGGGGGCAGATGCTCTAGCCATAATGGATTCAGGGGCAGAGCAAAGTTTAATAGCCCGAGAATTTTGGGAGACTCTGAAACAGTCTCGCTCAGTAGCCCCAAAACAAATAGAAATAAAATGCGTACATGGCGCACAGCTTCCTTACCCTTTATCCCAAGTGCAGATAAAAGCACTAGGAATAGAAAGGAAGGTGCAAGTAGCGGTGATCCCTGGACTGCCCCAAAAATTAGTTTTAGGCAGGGACTGGCCTTCTTTTACAGGTGGGTTGAGGCAGGGGATAACCATGAAGGCAGGTTTAGTTTCAACGCGATCCCAAATCCCCATAGATACACCCCAAGAAACTCCCGTAGAGGAAGTAGAAATACCTACAGAAAAAGGGGAAAAAGAAGTTCCTGAGGAAAAGACAGAAGAGGCAGAAGAGGTGAATCCGCTACCTAATCATGATGATTTGGTACAGAACCCTGAGGGAGAAGGTAAGAAAACTAGGGCTAAAAAACAGCAGGGAAGAAACAAAAGAGCCCATGAGAGAAGGGAGTTAGAAATGGGAGAAGGACTACCCTGGGTCCCTGCCGCCCTTGTACAAAAATTTCCATCGTTCCCAATGGAGCAGAGAGCAGACCAAGCTCTCAAAAGAGCTTTCGAATGGGCCCAAGAAGAGCGGGAGGTGTTGCCCCGGTTCTTGTTGGATAACAATATCTTGTATAGAGAAGGTTTAGATCCTTATACCGGAGCAGTACGAAAGCAATTGGTCGTACCAGTAGCCTTTAAGGCAGTAGTTCTCCGCCTAGCCCATGACCATCCGATTGGGGGGCATAAAGGTGTTCAAGGAACCCTTGATCAAATTTTAGCACGTTTTTATTGGCCTGGGGTGTATCAGGAAACAAAAAGATACTGTGATGCATGCCCTGCATGTCAGAGGGTTTCTGTATCTAAACCCAAAGCAGCCCCCATGATACCATTACCCACCATCGCTGCCCCTATTAGAAGAATAGGGATGGATATCGTAGGCCCTTTAACAAAAACACCTAGGGGTTTTCAGTATCTCTTAGTCATCGTGGACCATGCGACCCGATTCCCATGGGCCATACCCGTTAGAAACATCTCTGCTAAAGTCATAGCGCAGGAGCTAATAAAGCTATTTTGCGAGGTGGGGTTTCCCCAGGAAATCCTGACCGATCAAGGCACTAACTTTGTCTCGAGATACCTTGCGAGAGTTTGGGAGGCGTTTGGGATACGCCACATTAAGACATCGGCGTACCACCCCCAAACCAACGGGCTAGTAGAACGCACCAACCAATTGATAAAACACCTATTGCAAAGAGGATTAAGAAAGGATGAAATGAGAGAATGGGATACATTACTTCCCTTCGTAATGTATACTTGCCGAGAGCGGGTACAAACCTCACTGGGAGTATCCCCGTTTGAATTATTTATTTATTTATTTAACATCTTTTATATACCGCTCTATTTATAATCAGCGCGGTTTACATAGAACAAGAAAACATCAGATAAGGTACATGTTATCTGTTTTTTACATAGAACAAGGAACAAAAACTTGGATAACCGGGGAAATTATTTACAATGAATACAACACATTGGCTATTTACATATGAACGGAATAATTATTATTTGGGAGGACGCCAAGGGGGGTGTTAGACATCTTAAAGGATGAATGGGTAGAACCGAAAGTGCCAGAAGTAGGGATTCCTCAATTCCTGAAAGAATTGAGGACACGCTTAAGAAAAACATCCCAAGCCTCAGGGGAGAATCTAAACCATAGCAAACAGCGCCAGAAGCGTTATTATGACAGGGATACACAAACTAGAGAACTGACAGCAGGCGACAAGGTTCTCATCCAAGTAGCGGACCCCGGTCCGAAATTCGAGTCTCGCTGGAAAGGGCCAGCTGTAGTAATAAAAAAGATAGGTTTTGTATCGTACTTAGTGGAGAATGACAGAGGTCGAAGACAAGTATACCACGTAAACGTACTAAAACCGTGGAAAGAAAGGGTGGCAATGTCAGATGGTTACCGTGAGCAACCTAGAAACACGTGCAAAAGCCCAATGAGGACACACCCAGCCAGCAAAGGAAGGGTATTCACTTTACCTGACAGGGTGCAGCTGGGTGGGGGTGGAGCAAGGAAACACTGGGATAAAATAGGCTCCCAGACAATCGGAGAGAGAGAGGAGCTGAAGCAGCCACGGACACACTCTGAGGGAATACAGCAAAGGCAGCTAAAACCCTGGGAAGTATGGAGCAGGTATGAGAATGTAAGAGAGAGTGATAATGAGGCTTTGGAGCAACTAGAGAGCCAGCGTGAAGGTCAGAGGGGAACCGAAGACCTGAGTGAAGCTGAGAGATATCAACAGCCAGATAGTGTGTTTGAGCCAGAGAGACGCAAGAAGACTGCAGTTGCAGGTTCCAGTGCACAGAGTGAATGCAAGAGTGATTTGCCATATGAAAGAAGACAACCCTGGAGGTATGGAAATAGGCACACAAGGTCCCACTATCTAGAGGCTGAAAATATCCCTTCTTCTGGTTTTAAAAACCCGAGAAGAAAAAGGTTTTACTTACCAGATAAAGCTGAAGAGTTTTGTAGTCATTGTAAGCTCACAGCTCCCTGTGAAAATCCGTCACGAGCTCTCCAATCTAGCTCAGCTGGGTTACAAAAGGGAAGCCTGAACCGGCAGAGAAATTCCCTTAATTATCCCACTAGCAGAGCAAACCAAGAGTTGAGCTATATTCTAAAATACCAGCAGGGGCAGAGCCCTGAAAAGCTCAACTCTAGAATACATGGTAATTCCCAGAGAGACACTAGCTCTAAGGAAGAGAGGAACTTCCTGTCTGAGGAGGTTAACCAGCCATTCTCCCACGTTACTGCTGAGGTACAGAATGAACCTTCCAGTCAGCCGGAGTTAATGGAATATCAAAATGCAGAAGAATATGATATGCCAGAATTGATGGACTGCTCTTTGACCTTGATTGAACCTGAGTTCTCTCTCAGATAAGTAATTAGTTTGTGTCAGAAGCTTTAGTGTTATAAGCAACAGGCTGCAGCTCTCTCTAAGTGAAGCAGATATAAGCTGTGCTGTCAGCTACAGGAGAAAGAACCATATTGAAGTACTTAAGCTGTTTTGTTCTTTTCATTTATTTGTTGTTTTGAAAGCTGAAGGAAGCAAGTTCTGTTTGCTTTTGTTACTTTATGTTATATGTCCAAGCAAGGCATTTGATTTATGTTCCTGAAGATAAAAGTACCCTCAAGGGACGGGGAATAAAACCCTTTAATTTGGAAAGAAGTGTTTTGTGGTTTATATCAGTGAAGGCACAACTACCACCCTCCAGAGCCTTGCAATACCAGTAGCTACCGCTTGGCCAGAGGGGGCGCGACAGAGGGCATTCCAAGCATCCACCCCACTTTCAGTGAAAAAGTATTTCCTGACATTGCCTTTCAGTTTACCCCCTTGCAGCTTAATGTTATGCCCTCTAGTTTTACAGTTTCCCCATCTTTGGAAGAGGTTTGTTTGCTAATTAATACTCTTCAAGTATTTAAAGGTCTGAATCATATCTCCCCTATCCCTCCTCTCCTCCAGCGTGTACATATTTAGGTCTTCAAGTCTCTTCTCATAAGTCTTGATGCAGGCTCCAAATCATGTTGGTCGCCTTCCTCTGAACCACTTCCAGCCTTTTTATATCCTTTGTGAGAAATGGTCTCCAAAACTTAACACAATATTCCAAGTGAGGACTCACCAGCAAATTGTACAGTGGCATTAGTACCTCTTCCTTTCTGCTGGTAATTCCTCTCTGTATGCAACTCAGCTTTTGCCACCGCCTTGTCATACTGTTTTACCACCTTGAGATCATCAGAAACATTCACACCGAGGTCTTTCTCCTGGTCCGTGCACATCAATCTCTCGCCCCCTATCACATTCAATTCCCTTGAATTTCTGCTTCCCAAATGCATTATACTGCACTTTTTCACATTAAATGTTAACTGCCAAGCATTAGACCATTCTTCCAGCTTTTGTAGATCTTTCCTCATGTTATCCACTTCCTCAGGGGAGTCCAATCTGTTGCAAATTTTGGTGTCATTTGCAAAAAGATAGACTTTTCCATTCAGCCCTTCGGCAATATCACTCACGAATATATAGAACAGTACTGGTCACAAGACCGAACCCTCGGGCACACCACTAATCACCTTCCTTTCATCCGAGTGAGTTCCGTTTACCGTCACCTTCTGTTGTCAGTCAACCAATTTCTGATCCAATTCACCAACTTGGAACCAATCCCCAAGCTGTTGAGTTTATTGATGTTTATGTTTATGTTTAATTACATTTGATATACCGCTCAGGCCAAAGCATCAGAGATAAGCCTCCTATGAGGTACAGTATCAAAGGCTTTACTGAAATCTAGGTAGATAACATCCATCGAATGCCCTTGATCTAGTTCTCTGGTCACCCAGTCAAAGAACTCAATCAGATTTGTTTGACAAGGTCGTCCTTTGGTAAAACCATGACGCCTCGGATCATGCAATCTGTTAGTTTCGAAAAAGTCCACTATTCACTCTTTCAGGAGTGCCTCCATTACTTTTCTCGCCACTGAGGTAAGGCTTATTGGCCTGTAGTTTGTCACTTCTTCCCAATTACCACATTGGGAAGATGTATTACAACTATTTTTTTTTTTTTTTAAACTTTTATTTTCATTTTACAACAAACAAAGTAACAACACACCAAAAGAAACAAATACACACATACAATAAAGAAAGCAACCCCAATTACCCCCCACCCCAATGCTTCTTCTCTAAGCTGATAAGAATCATCATATAAGCGCTTACATACAACAATTATTGTACATCAAACAAACAGAAGTAGAATCTATGATACCGGATGAGCATGTGACAAAGATTAAGACAGAATCAAACAGTCAACTGAGAGCATTGAATAGTTTGAACATAATCGTTGAGCGTCTTCTAGCTAGACCAATAGTGAATGGTTTGAACGGAAGAGGCTGACATACTAGGTATTTGCACATATTTACAATAAAGACAGATATGTTTCACCATTCATTAGAACTCAAAAAAGAGCTATTTTCCCAATATTTCGTGATTAAGGAAATAGGAAATAGCGCTGCCCAGCATAAAGGCTAAAAGGAAGTAAGCCAATTTAGGAAGAGAGGGGATCCCCGCAGCTAAGCGGAGCCCCACAATCTTCCAAAAGAGGGGTTCCGGAAAATATAAAATAGAATGAAGACGACCCCAGACCCGACTCCAGTAATACTGTAATGCGGGACAATCATACTTAACAGGAGTTTAGTAAACCAAAGGCCACATGGCATGTCCAGCATCAAGCGCACTGGATGGCATTCCAATTGGCTAACCTATCAGGAGTATATGTCCACTTGGGATAGCAGTACTGAGGAGATAAGAAAAAATCTGATCTAGATTGTGAGTGATGGGGGGGGCTGAGAATAAGTGAGCTCTAAGTCTGAGGGGTGAAGCAACTTCCATATATCTACTCACGCAAAATCTTTCAGCAGAGCTGGCAGGGTGTAGAGACTCTTGGGCGGACCACTCGTTCTAGGCGGCAGTCTATCTATCAAAGGATCAAATACTTGGTGGAAGTCACCACCGAGTAACAATAACAGGGTCACCCACATTCGGAGCATAAATACCAATACACGTAAATTCACTATCTCCAACCTTAAAATATACACAAGCCCAGCTACCCTCCCCATCAGAGCTAGTATCCATTACAGTGGTTGGCAAAGATTTCTCAACTAAGATGGCTACCCCGCCCCGCTTAGAAACGGCGGGAGAATAGGCAGCCACCATATAAGGTTTGGCAGTAAGTTTCAGTGGTTCGACAGAGGTGAAATGGATTTCCTGAAGAAACACTAAAGCAGTATGGTCATGATTAAAATAACTAAGGATGGTCATTCTGTTGATTGGACTATTGATGCCTCTTACGTTCAGTAATAAGAGCATACATAAGGCCATACAACAAAGTCAAACATTCTGAGAAAGGAACATGATGGCGCACCGAGTTGCGCAATGTCCCTCATATCAACTATAAATGACTGTACACACGATATGATAGAAAATAAGCCAATGAAAAATCATGAAGCGCCCTATATAACAGTAAAAGCACCGAAGTGCCTTAGAGAAGAAGCAAAACCCCAGAAATTACTGGCGACCTGATGTCTGCGGGGTGAAACCCCAGAGAAGGCCTAAATTGAAACATATAACCGGTATAGCTGTGCGTGCTCCGAATCCAACCGAGGTGCACATCATGGAGGAAAAGGAGACCAAGAGAGGTAGATATAAAAGAAAGAAAGGTCCAGGCAGTCTCTATTCCAGGCAATGATCACCGCATCGGGCCATTCAAAATGGCGGGCAGTTCCAGCGGAGTCCATCCGAGTTGTTGACTTAGCGCATCTGGTCTGCCTCTTTGGAATCTAAAAATGTTGCTAGCAGAGCAGGATCTTCGAAGGTTATATAAATTGGTTATGGAGAGTCACTCTGAGCTTCGCTGGATATAAGAGGCCAAAGCGAGCCTGTAACTGTTGAAGTCTAGGTCGAAAAGCAAGGAGTCCCTTCCGCCGGTCAACTGTGGGCTTTGCCAAGTCGGGGAAGAAAGAGACTTTATGATCGTCAAACTGCAGATGTTGCATCACCCGGGCAGCTTTGAAAATTTGCTCAACTTGCTGATACCTCAGTAAACCGGAAGATAATGGGCCGGGGGGTCGTCCGATTGAGTGCGATGTTGGTAGGAGCACGATATGCTCGGTCAATTTCCAGATCTCTGCAAAAGGTAATCTTCAGCAAGGAGGGGAGAGTTTTGACCAGAAATTCTCTAATATCTCCTGCTTCAGCCCCCTCTGGAACTCCTATGAGCCTTACATTGTTGCGACGGGCTCGATTATTGCAATCCTCTAACTCTTTTTGAAGATTCTGTATCTGACGCTCAGCCTTGTCCAGGTTCACCAAGCGCACCGCGTGCGAATCGAGGACCCCCGCCATGTTGTCCAGCCGTAGTGAAAGACCTTCAAGCCGGTCCTGAAGCATACCGAAATCTTCTCGCATGGCTCGGAGCGCTTCTCCGTTGGACTGTACCAGTTCCTTCACACCACGTATTTCCTCCAAGATCTCCTGTTGCATTTCGGGGCTTACCCGAAGTGGAACCATCTTTGGTGGGGAAGACAACTCTGTTTTGGAGCGTTTTCCATGTGAAGAAGAGGGAGACCCGAAGTCCAAGCGCACTGGTTTGTGGGCCGCCATTCCCCCCAAGGCACCCCGGTAAGTTCGGTGTAAAATATTAGGTTTATGCAGATATTAAGTCAGGATTCTGAGTAGGCCCCTCGGGAGCTTCAGCGCGAAGCGTCTAACCCGCTGGACATCAGGCTCCGCCCCCTCCCAGTATTACAACTATTTGATAAACTGAACAGTAGCAAATCACCTGGACTGGATAGTATATATCCAAGGGTGTTGAAAGAACTGAAATATGAGATGGCAGACCTGCTATTAGTAATCTGTGAACTATCATTAAAATCATCTGTTATACTTGAAGACTGGAAGATGCCCAATGTAATGCCACTTTTTAAAAAGGGTTCCAGGGGTGATCCGGGAAAATACAGACCGATGAGCCTGATGTCAGTATCGGGAAAATGGTAGAAACCATTATAAAGAATAAAATTACTGAACATATAGATAGTCATGGCTTAATGGGAGACAGCCAACATGGCTTCAGCCAAGGAAAATCTTGTCTTACTGATCTTTTATGTTTTTTTGAAGGTGTGAATAAACAGGTAGACAAAGGTGAGTCGGTTGATATAGTGTATATGGACTATCAGACAGCCTTTGACAAGGTCCCTCATGAGAGACTCTTGGCAAAATTAAAAATCATGGGATAGGAGGCAATGTACTATTGTGGCTCAGGAACTGGTTAAAAGAACATAGGGCTAATGGCCAATTTTCCCAATGGAGAAAGGTGAATAGTGGTGTACTCCAGGGGTCTGTGCTGGGTCCACTGCTTTTTAACATATTCGTAAATGACTTGGAAATAGGAACAACAAGTGAGGTAATCAAATTTGAAGATAACACAAAATTATTCAAAGTTGTTAAAACCCATGAGGATTGTGAAAAATTGCAAGAGGACCTTGATAAATTGGAAGACTGGGCATCAAAATGGCAGATGAAATTTAATGTGGACAAGTGCAAAATTATCCACCTAGGAAAGAACAACCCAAACTATGGTTACATGATGCAAGATTCCACATTAGGAACCACCACCCAGGAAAAAGATTTAGGCATCATCGTGGATAACATGTTAAAATCCTCCGCCCAGTGTGTAGTGGCAGCCAAGAGAGCAAATAGAATGCTAGGTTTGATAAGGAAAGGAATGGAAAATAAAACAAAAGATATTATAATGCCTCTATATCGTTCCATGGTGAGTCCGCACCTTGAATATTGTGTGCAATTCTGGTCACCGTATCTTAAAAAGGTTATAACATTATTAGAAAAGGTACAGAGAAGAGCCACCAAAATGGTAAAGGGGATGGGATGATATCCCTATGAGAAGAGGCTAAAAAGGTTAGGGCTCTTCAACCTGGAAAAGAGACGGCTGAGGGGAGATATGATAGAAGTCTATAAATTAATGAATGGAGTGGAAAGGGTAAACGTAGATCAATTGTTTACTCCATCAAAATATAGAAAGACTCGGGGTCATGCAATGAAGCTACAGTGTAACCTATTTAAGACTACTAAGAGAAAATATTTTTTCACTCAACGTGTAATCAAACTCTGTAATTTGTTACCGGAGGATGTAGTAAAAGCTGTTAGTGTAGCTGGGTTTAAAAAAGGTTTAGAAACATAGAAAAATGACAACAGAAAAAGATCACATGGCCAATCTAATCTGTCTTCCATATCAACAACTACAACAGTCCCCTTTTTTCCTTTAGAGATCCTCTGTGTTTGTCCCATCTTTTTTGAATTCAGATACTGTCCTCATCTCTACCACCTCCACTGGGAGACTATTCCACAGATCCAACACTCTTTCTGTAAAGAAATATTTCTATGTATCACTCCTGAATTTATCCCCTTTCACCCTCATTCCATGTCCCCTCGTAGTAGAACTTGCTATCAATCAAAAGAGGCTCTCCTCCAGTGCATTTATGTCACGGAGGTATTTAAACATCTCAATCATATCACCTCTGTCCCGCCTTTCCTCTAAGGTGTTTGCTAGCCATTCCTCTCCATAGGTACCCAAGTATCCTTCTAGCTTTTGCTGTCGCCTTTTCTACCTGTTTAGCTACTTTAAGATGATCAGACACAACCACGTCTAGGTCCCGCTCTTCTTTAGTGAACAAAAGTACTTCACCCCCTATAATATATTGCTCCCTTGGATTGCTGTGGCCCAAATGCATGACCTTGCATTTTTTAACATTAAATTCTAGACCATTCTTCAAGCTTAGCTAGATCCCTCCTCATGTTATCTACACTTTCCTGGGTGTCTACTGTATTGCAGATTTTGGTATCATCAGCAAATAGGCATAGCTTACACGACAGCCCTTCCACTATATCACTAACAAATATGTTAAAACGATGGACAAGTTCCTGGAGGAAAGGTCCATAAACCATTATTGAATGGGACCCGGGCTATCACTGCTTGACCCAATACAAGCATTTAGGAACCTGTGTCTTTTGGGGAAACTGCTAGTTACTTGTGACTGAGATTGGCCACTGTTGGAACAGGATACTGTGCTTGATGGACCTTGGTCTGACCCAGTATGGTATGTTCTAATGTATTTAACCATCAGAAAGAACAAAATTACTGAAGATGTAGAGAGTCATGGCTTAATGGGAGACAGCCAACATGGCTTTAGCCAAGGAAGGTCCTGTCTTACTAATCTGTTATGTTTCTTAGAAGGTGTGAATAAACAGATAGACAAAGGTGAGTCAGTTGATATAGTGCCTGCCAAGTGTTTGTACATGTGCATAGAGAAGACAGTTATTCCCGGCAATGACTACATGCAAGAGAACCTGCTTCTCAGGCCTCCCTCGTCCACAGACTGTTCTACTGGCCTTGGACATATGCAACAATGTATGAGACTGCGTACCATCATCTTCTGCATTTCATCTCTCATCATGGACCCTTTGTGTGCAGTATCTCATGCCAACCAAGCACCAAAATGTGACAAGGACTGATCACAAACAACAACACAATATGCGCAGAAGAACTCAGGGCCATTTTGTACCTTCTGCTTTCCTTGCTACCTCTGCAAGCACCAAGACCAGGGGCGGCTCTACCATTAGGTGGAGTGATGCGGCCGCCTCAGGCAGCAAAGTATTTGGTGAGGCAAAAAAAATGCCCTCAAAACATCCCAGTGGTGCTGCCTCACTCTGCCTTTGTTGAAAAGTAAAATTGTTGGGAGAAGCGCTGGTGTCCCCCCCCCCCCCAGACCCAGTGAGAAGTGGCAGCATAGCAGCAAGCTGTCAGTTTAAAATAAACCAAACGTGCGTGGTCTATGTGACTCCAGTGCACTCAGAAGTCCTTGCTGGTCCCGCTGCCCTCTGACGCAAAATGCATCAGAGGGAGGTGGGACCAGAATGAGGGAGGGACTGGAATGCATCAGAGGGTGGCTGGACTGGCAAGGCATGCAGAGAACGCTGGAGTGAAAAGACCCTACAGCAGTGGCAGGCTGGGGGGGGGGGGAGGGTAGGAAGGTGAAGGGCAAATGTTGGACATCAGGAGTGTGGACGGGAGGTAGATGACAAATTCTGGAAATGGAAGGAGTGGAGAGCGGAGTGGGCCAATGCTGGAAATGGGAGGAAAAGAGAAGAGGAGAGAGACTGATGCTGGATGTGAGGGGGAGACTGGAGAGGGAGAGCGGGGGCCGATGCTGGACATGTGGGGGGAGACGGAGAGGGAGAGAGGGGGCCGATGCTGGACATGTGGGGGGAGACTGGAGAGGGAGAGAGAGGGCCGATGCGGGACATGTGGGGGGAGACTGGAGATGGAGAGAGAGGGACGATGCTGGACATGTGGGGGGAGACTGGAGAGGGGGGTAGAGGGCCGATGCTGGACCTGTGGGGGGAGACTGGAGAGGGAGAGAGAGAGAGCCTAAGCTGGACATGCGCGGGGAGACTGGAGAGGGGGGCGAGAGAGGGCCGATGCTGGACATGTGGGGGGAGACTGGAGAGGGAGAGAGAGAGGGCCGATGCTGGACATGTAGGGGGAGACGGGAGAGGGGAAGGGAGGGCCGCTGCTGGACATGTGGGGGGCGACTGGAGAGGGAGAGAGAGAGGACAGATATGCTGGACCATGTGGGGGGAGACTGGAGAGGGGGAGGGAGGGCCGATGCTGGACATGTGGGGGGAGACTGGAGAGGGAGAGAAAGGGCAGATGCTGGACATGTGCGGGGGGAAGTGGAGAGGGGGGAGAGGACTGATGCTGGACATGTGGGGGGAGACTGGAGAGGGGGGAGAGGACCGATGCTGTACATGTGTGGGGAGACTGGAGAGGGAGAGAGAGGGCTGATGCTGGACATGTGGGGGGAGACTGAAGAGGGGGTAAGGATTGGTGCTGGACATGTGGGGGGGAGACTGGACATGTGGAGAGAGGACCGAAGCTGGACATGAGGGGGGAGACTGGAGAGGGAGAGAAAGGGCTGATGCTGGACATGTGGGGGGAGACTGGAGAGGGGGGAGAGGACCGATGCTGGACATGGGGGAGACTGGAGAGGGGGGGAGGACCAAGCTGGGCATGTGGGGGGAGACTGAAGAGGGGGTCAAGACCAAGCTGGGCATGTGGGGGGAGCCTGAAGGGGGGTAAGGACTGATGCAGGACATGTGGGGGGGAGACTTGAGAGGGAAAGAGAGGGCTGATGCTGGACATGTGGGGGGAGACTGGACAGGGAGAGAGAGGGCCGATACTGGACATGTGGGGGGGAGACTGGAGAGGGGGGAGAGGACCGATGCTGGACATGTGGGTGAATACTGGAGAGGGAGAGAGAGGGCTGATGCTGGACATGTGGGGGGAGACTGGAGAGGGGGGGAGGACTGATGCTGTACATGTGGGGGGAGACTGGAGAGGGAGAGAGAGGGCTGATGCTGGACATGTGCGGGGAGACTGGAGAGGGGGGAGAGAGAGGGCCGATGCTGGACATGTGGGGGGAGACTGAAGAGGGGGTAAGGACTGATGCAGGACATGTGGGGGGGAGACAGGACAGGGTGAGAGAGGACCGAAGCTGCACATGAGGAGGAGACTGAAGAGGGGGTGAGGGCCGATGCTGGGCATGTGGGGGGAGACTGAAGAGGGGGTAAGGACTGATGCTGGACATGTGGGGGGAGACAGGAGAGGGAGAGAAAGGGCTGATGCTGGACATGTGGGGGGGAGACTGGAGAGGGGGGAGAGAGAGGGACGATGCTGGACATGTGGGGGGAGACTTAAGAGGGGGTCAGGACCAAGCTGGGCATGTGGGGGGGAGACTGGAGAGGGGAGAGAGAGGGACGATGCTGGACATGTGGGGGGAGACAGGAGAGGGGGATAGAGGGCCGATGCTGGACATGTTGAGGGAGACTGGAGAGGGGGAGAGAGAGAGCTGATGCTGGGCTTGTGGGGAAAGACTGGAGAAGGGGAGTGAGGGCCGATGCTGGACATGTGGGGGAAGACTGGAGAGGGGGAGAGAGGGCCGATGCTGGGCATGTGGGGGAGACTGGAGAGGGAGAGAGAGAGGGGCCGATGCTGGACATGTGGGGGGAGACTGGAGAGGGGGGAGAGAGGGCTGATGCTGGACATGTGGGGGGAGTGGAGAGGGAGGAGAGAGGGCCGATGCTGGACATGTGGGGGGAGACTGGAGAGGGGGATGAGGACTGACACTGGGCATGTTGGGGGAGACTGGAGAAAGGGAGGAGAGAGTGAACCTGGACATGTGGGGGGGGGGGGCAGAGTGGAGAGCGGGAGGCGGGCCGATGCGGGACATGTGGGGAGAGACTGGAGAGGGGAGGGAGGGACTATGCTGGACATGTTGGGGGAGACTGAAGAGGGGGAGAGAGGGCTGATGCTGGACATGTGGGGGGAGACTGGAGAGGGGGAGAGGATCAATGCTGGACATGTGGGAGGAGACTGGAGAGGGGGTAGAGGGCCGATGCTGGACATGTTGGGGGAGACTGGAGAGGGGGAGAGAGGGCTGATGGTGGACATGTGGGGGGAGACTGGAGAGGGGGTAGAGGGCCAATGCTGGACATGTTGGGGGAGACTGGAGAGGGGGAGAGAGGGCTGATGGTGGACATGTTGGGGGAGACTGTAGAGGGGGAGAGAGGGCTGATGCTGGACATGTTGGGGGAGACTGGAGAGGGAGAGAGAGGGCCGATGCTGGACATTTGGGGGGAGACTGGACACGGAGAGAGAGGGCTGATGCTGGACATGTGGGGGGAGACTGGAGAGGGGGGAGAGGGCTGATGCTGGAAATGTGGGGGGGAGACTGGAGAGGGAGAGAGAGGGCTGATGCTGGACTTGTGGGGGGAGACTGGAGAGGGAGAGAGAGGGCTGATGCTGGACATGGGGGGGGAGCCTGAAGAGGGGGTAAGGATTGGTGCTGGACATGTGGGGGGGAGACTGGACATGTGGAGAGAGGACCGAAGCTGGACATGAGGGGGGAGACTGGAGAGGGAGTGACAGGGCGGATGCTGGACATGTGGGGGGAGACTGGAGAGGGGGGAGAGAGGACCGATGCTGGACATGCGGGGGGAGACTGGAGAGGGGGGGAGGACCAAGCTGGGCATGTGGGGGGAGACTGAAGAGGGGGTCAAGACCAAGCTGGGCATGTGGGGGGAGCATGAAGGGGGGTAAGGATTGGTGCAGGACATGGGGGGGGGAGACTTGAGAGGGAAAGAGAGGGCTGATGCTGGACATGTGGGGGGAGACTGGAGAGGGAGAGAGAGATCACAGAAGCTGGAAATGTGGGGGGAGACTGGAGAGGGGGGAGAGGACCGATGCTGGACATGTGGGGGGAGACTGGAGAGGGAGAGAGAGGGCACATGCTGGACATGTGGGGGGAGACTGGAGAGGGGGGGAGGACTGATGCTGGACATGTGGGGGGAGACTGGAGAGGGAGAGGGAGAGAGAGGGCTGATGCTGGACATGTGGGGGGTAGACTGGAGAGGGGGATAGAGGGCCGATGCTGGACATGTGGAGGGAGACTGAAGAGGGGGAGAGAGAGGGCTGATGCTGGACATGTGGGGGGGGAGAGACTGGAGAGGGGGGGGGAGAGAGGGCCGATGCTGGACATGTGGGGGAGACTGGAGAGGGGGAGAGAGAGGGCCGATGCTGGACATGTGGTGGGAGACTGGAGAGGGAGAGAGAGAGGGCCAATGCTGGACATGTTGGGGGAGACTGGAGAGGGAGAGAGAGGGCTGATGCTGGACATGCTGGGAGAGACTGGAGAGGGAGGGGGAGAGGGCCGATGCTGGACATGTGGAGGGAGACTGGAGAGGGGGAGAGAGAGGGCTGATGCGGGACATGCTGGGTGAGACTGGAGAGGGGGAGGGAGGGCCGATGCTGGACATGTTGGGGGAGACTGGAGAGAGGGCTGATGGTGGACATGTGGGGAGAGACTGGAGAGGGGGTAGAGGGCCGATGCTGGACATGTTGGGGGAGACTGGAGAGGGGGAGAGAGGGCTGATGGTGGACATGTTGGGGGAGACTGGAGAGGGGGAGAGAGGACTGATGGTGGACATGTTGGGGGAGACTGGAGAGTGAGAGAGAGAGAGGGCCGATGCTGGACTTGTGGGGGGAGACTGGCGAGGGGAAGAGAGGGCCGTTGGTGGACATGTGGGGAGAGACTGGAGAGGGGAGAGAGGGCCGATGCTGGACATGTGGGGGGAGACTGGAGAGGGGGAGAAAGGGCCTATGCTGGACATGTGGGGGGAGACTGGAGAGGGTGAGAGAGAGAGGGCCGATGCTGGACATGTGGGAGGAGACTGGAGAGGGGAGAGAGAGGGCAGATGCTGGACATGTGGGGGAGACTGGAGAGGGAGAGAGAGAGGGCCGATGCTGTACTTGTTGGGGGAGACTGGAGAGGGGGAGAGAGAGGGCTGATGCTGGACATGTGGAGGGAGACTGGAGAGGGGAGGGAGAGGGCTGATGCTGGACATGCGGGGGAAGACCGGACTTGCGGAGAGAGGGCCGACGCTGGACATGAGGGGGAGACCGAAGAGGGGGTGACGACCGATGCTGGACTTGTGGGGGGAGACTGAAGAGGGGGTGAGGACCAATGCAGGACATGTGGGGGGAGTGGAGTGGAGGAGAGAGGGCTAATGCTGGATGTGGTGGATGGGGGGGAACTAGAGAGGGGGATGAGGACTGACACTGGGCATCTGGGGGGAGAATGGAGAAAGGGAGAGAGAGTGAACCTGGACATGTGGGGGGGGGGGGCAGAGTGGAGAGAGGGAGGAGGGCCGATGCTGGACATGTGGGGAGAGACTGGAGAGGGGAGGGAGGGACTATGCTGGACATGTTGGGGGAGACTGGAGAGGGGGAGAGAGGGCTGATGCTGGACATGTGGGGGGAGACTGGAGAGGGGGAGAGGATCAATGCTGGGACATGTGGGAGGAGACTGGAGAGGGGGTAGAGGGCCGATGCTGGACATGTTGGGGAGACTGGAGAGGGGGAGAGAGGGCTGATGGTGGACATGTGGAGGGAGACTGGAGAGGGGGTAGAGGGCCGATGCTGGACATGTTTGGGGGAGACTGGAGAGGGGGAGAGAGGGCTGATGCTGGACATGTTGGGGGAGACTGAAGAGGGGGAGAGAGGGCTGATGGTGGACATGTGGGGGGAGACTGGAGAGGGAGAGAGAGGGCCGATGCTGGACATTTGGGGGGAGACTGGACAGGGGGAGAGAGGGCTGATGCTGGACATGTGGGGGGAGACTGGAGAGGGGGAGAGAGGGCTGATGCTGGAAATGTGGGGGGGAGACTGGAGAGGGAGAGAGAGGGCTGATGGTGGACATGTTGGGGGAGACTGGAGAGGGAGAGAGAGGGCAGATGCTGGACATTTGGGGGGAGACTGGACAGGGGGAGAGAGGGCTGATGCTGGACATGTGGGGGGAGACTGGAGAGGGGGAGAGAGGGCTGATGCTGGACATGTTGGGGGAGACTGGAGAGGGGGAGAGAGGGCTGATGGTGGACATGTTGGGGGAGACTGGAGAGGGAGAGAGAGGGCTGATGCTGGACATGTGGGGGGAGACTGGAGAGGGGGAGAGAGGGCTGATGCTGGACTTGTGGGGGGAGACTGGAGACGGGGGAGTTCCCGTGCTGGATGAGGGACTTATAATAGACTTTCCTCTAGACGTAACTGAGTATATCTCATCTGTTTGTCTGCCAATACTCCCCATAGAAATGGGATAATCCAGGATGAGTTATCTTTGAATGAGTTGACTGTTTTCTCTCTTTGGAGACAGCTTTTTATGCTGAGTTCGAGACAATACAAAGCAGTATATTCTGTGATTTTATTTATTTTATTTATTTATTTATTTAACATCTCTTATATACCGCACTATTGTCATCAGCGCGGTTTACATGAAACTAAACATATACATACAGAGTAACTGTAGTGCATTTTACAAGTAACAGGGATTTAGAAATTTGGGATTACAGGTAAACTACATCAACTATATAACTTTGCAAATGTTCGAGAAAAAATACAAAAGCTGATTCTGACACTTATACTATATCCAAGAGGTTCCAGTCCTTGCAAGCGGCAGTGTCTGCAAGGATACGTGCCTTAAATGACAAAATTAAAACAACACGCTAATCTTAGACTGTTTCTTTGAATGCCATAAATCAGCCAGAGCCTGATTTTAAGTCTTTATTCCCTTTAACAGCTGCAGTTAATAGGAAATCTCCATGCAGGTTTGTGGAAGAGGTTCCTCTCAAGCAGGTTAGCTCCGAGAAACAGCACCTCCCACCTCTCTCTTAGACAAATCTTGATGTAGAGAGCTATATATTTTCTCCACTGACCCTCGCGGCTCAGGATTGTCAGGGAGAGGAAAAACAGAACTTTTTCTAGGCATGTTCTGATTATCGGAGAAGAGTTGGGAATTGAACCCATGCTGGGGGGAGGGGGAGGTATACCGCCACGCTTAGCTCCTGAAGCAGCCAAGGTTCTGCTAAACTCTGATTGTGAGTTGATGCATAATTTTTCATTACTAATAACAGGAACAGAAGTAAAGAAATTTCAGATCAGTTCACTGATGTGAAAACGTCTCTCACATAAGAACAGTGGTTCTCAGTCTCCATCTGCTGGTAGGTGTGCATAGCCTATGCTTCTGGACTGGACTGGATTGGACTGGCAAAATCTACTTTCAGATATGTCCCGGAGATCATCATTATGCTGGCTTTACTGGGAAAGCACCCAAAGGATGGATGCCCAGGACCCCAAGATCTTCAAGCTGTAGCACCAAATACTGGAGAGGACCCATAACTGCATCATTCCTAATACAAATGATAATGTCACTGGAGGTTTCTAGTTTTTCTCTGTCTCCATCATCAAATGTCGGGGGGACACTACCCACTTGTGAGTGTGGGTTGTTTTCGTTCCCAGCACTTATATATCACTTACCCTGGGACGTCCGTTAATCCTCTGGGCCGAGGAATCACCTTACCTTCTCTGTCTGGCATCCCAGGAGAACAAACACACACTCGCACATAAGTAGCATGTAAGTTTATTCCAACGGTTAAGGGGTCTGTCTATCTTTTTATACATTACCAAAAGCATATACATACGTCATCAACCCACCCACTGAGGCCCACCACAGCTTACCAAGAACAAAGAAGATGCTAGTCGTTTCTGTGTAGAGTAATCAATTTGTCTTAGCTCAGCACATTCCTTCTTCGCATTCCTTTCCTTATATAGGCATATACAGAGTTCCTATGAGGCCTTACGAGCCTCACAATCCTGCTATAGACTCTGAGCTTTATTTTTCCCCTATCAGTCCCCCCTTTGTGCCTGCATAGGCCCACTATAAGAACAGCCAAACAGTCTTCTGAAGGACAGTTACATAGTAACATAGTAAGTGACAGCAGATAAAGACCAGCATGGTCCATCTAGTCTGCCCAGCAAGATGGCAAGAGTAGGTGCACCTGTCGCTCTGTGCAGGCCACCCCTCCCCATGTTTTTGTTTCTGTTTAGGAGTGAACCCACCACTCCATGTAGGACACCCTTATTTGTTCAGATGCTAGATAGTTCAGAAGTTAGATGGTACTGTTTGTTTTGCTTTTATCCTGTTGCTGTAAAGGGATCCACTGTGTCTGTCCCATGCCGTTTTGAATTCCATCACCGTGTTTGCCCTCACCACTTCCATCGGGAGGGCATTCCAAGCATCCACCACCCTTTCAGTGAAGAAATATTTCCTGACATTGCCTTTCAATTTATCACCTTGCAGCTTCATGTTATGCCCTCTAGTTTTACAGCTTCCCCGTCTTTGGAAGAGGTTTGTTTGTTCATCATTTCTCTTTAAGTATTTAAAGGTCTGAATCATATCTCCCCTGTCCCTCCTCTCCTCCAAAGTGTACATATTTAGGTCTTCAAGTCTCTTCTCATAAGGCTTCTGACGCAGGCTCCAAATCATTTTGGTCGCCTTTCTCTGAACAGTTTCCAGTCTTTTTACATCTTTTGCAAGATATGGCCTCCAAAACTGAACACAGTATTCCAAGTGAGGCCTCACCAGTGACTTGTACAGTGGCATAAGTACCTCTTCCTTTCTGCTGGTAATCCCTCTTTGAATGCAGCCCAACATCCTCCTGGCTTTTGCCACCCCCTTGTCACACTGTTTTGCCACCTTGAGATCATCAGAGATAATCACACCAAGGTCTTTCTCCTGAACCGTGCATACCAACCTCTCACCCCCTATTGTGTACTTT
Source organism: Ichthyophis bannanicus (assembly GCA_033557465.1). NCBI lineage: Eukaryota > Metazoa > Chordata > Amphibia > Gymnophiona > Ichthyophiidae > Ichthyophis > Ichthyophis bannanicus. Next base: position 211,493 of record JAWIIG010000070.1, read on the forward strand.
TCCCTTGGATTTCTGCTACCCAAGTGCATGACACTGCACTTTTTCACATTAAATCGTAGTTGCCAAGCATTAGACCAGTCTTCCAGCTTTTGTAGATCTTTCCTCATGTTATCCACTCCCTCTGGGGAGTCCACTCTCTTGCAAATTTTTGTGTCATCTGCAAAAAGACAGACTTTTCCATTCAGTCCTTCAGCAATATCACTCACAAATACATTGAACAGTGCTGGGCCCAGGACCGAACCCTGAGGCACCCCGCTAATCACCTTCCTCTCATCCGAGTGAGCTCCATGTACCATCACCCTCTGTTGTCTGTCAGTCAACCAATTTCTAATCCAGTTTACTATCTTGGGACCCATCCCCAAGCTACTGAGTTTATTGACAAGCCTCCTATGAGGAACAGTATCAAAGGCTTTGCTGAAATCCAGATAGATGACATCCATTGCATGCCCCAGATCTAGTTCCTTGGTCACCCAATCAAAGAACTCAATCAGATTTGTTTGGCAAGACCGTCCTTCGGTAAAACCATGTTGCCTGGGATCTTGCAACCTGTTGGTTTTGAGAAAGTTCACTATTCGCTCTTTCAGGAGCGCCTCCATTACTTTTCCTGCCACTGAGGTAAGGCTCACGGGCCTGTAATTTGACACTTCTTCCCTGTCACCACTTTTGTGTAGAGGTACAACATTAGCCATTCTCCAGTCCTGAGGAACCACTCCTGTTTCCAAGGATCTGTTGAAGACATCCTTTAACGGTCCTGCAAGAACCTCTCTGAGCTCTTTCAGTATCCTGGGATGTATCCCATCCGGTCCCATGGCTTTGTCCACTTTCAGTTTAGCAAGTTGTTCTAACACCTCATCTTCTGTGAATGGTGTGGTATCTACTTCAGTCCTATTTTTATATTTGGGAATCACAGCTGGTCCATCTCCAGGATCTTCTTTAGTAAAAACAGAGCAGAAGTATTTGTTTAGCAATTTCGCTTTTTCAGTGTCACTTTCCACGAGTCCTTTCCCAGCACTTCTGAGTCCTGCAATTCCAACTCTGATCTTCTTCCTTTCCTGAATATACCTGAAGAAAATTTTGTTGCCACCCTTAACATCTTTAGCCATTTTTTCATCTGCCTTTGATTTTGCTATCCTTATTACTCTTTTAGACTCTTTGAGTTGGATCCTGTATTCATTTCTGTGTTCTTCTGTTTGCAAGCTTTTGAATTTTGAAAAAGCTGTGTTTTTTGCCTTTATTTGCGCAGCCACCTCTTTGGAAAACCAAATAGGTTTCCTTCTCCTCTTGTTTTTATTTATTTTTCTTACATATTTATCTGTTGCCCATTTTATTGCCGCCTTAGTTTAGTCCATTGCAATTCCACTTCCCTTATCTTCTTCCACCCCGTCATCTCCTCCTTTAAGTACTCGGCCATTTTATTGAAGTCAGTGTTTTTGAAGTTTAGGACTTTGAGCTTGCTATGATTGGCCTGTACCATGGCTTTTATCTCAAACCACACCGTGTGATGGTCGCTGTTGCTCAGAGGGGCACTCACGCAGACATTCGACACGTTATCACTGTTGGTAAGCACTACATCCAGCGTTGAGCTTTCCCTGGTTGGTTCCATCACCATTTGTCTAAGTAATGCATCTTGGAGAGCATCCACAATTTTTTTGCTTCTTTCCAGATGTGCAGAAGGAGTAATCCAATCCACATCAGGTAGATTAAAGTCACCTAATATGATCGCTTCCACCTTTGCTGCTATCTTGGCAATATCTATAATCAATTCGTTATCTCTCTCTTCAATTTGAGTCGGAGGTCTGTAGACTACAGCAATATGGATGACAGTGCCATCTCCTCTTTCCAACGCAATCCAGAGCGCTTCTTCTTTTCCCCATGTTCCCTGCATTTCAGTAGCTTTAATACTGCTTTTGACATACAAGGCTACTCCTCCTCCTTTTCCATTTTCTCTGTCTCTTCTGAATAGATTATAGCCAGCTATGGCTATATCCCAATCATGCGATTCATTAAACCATGTTTCCGTAACGGCCACGATGTCCAAATCCGTTTCCACCATTAGGGCTTCCAGGTCTGGAATTTTTTTGGCTAAGCTTCGAGCATTTGTGCTCATTGCTTTCCAGCATTTACCTGGCTTGTGTGTATTTTGCATTGATTTTATTCTGCCCATTTCTTCCCACTTGTTTTTGATGTGTGGTTTAAGAGTATGGCTGTTTCTGATGTTGTTCTGCTTTTGCAGGGGGTGGCATGCAGATGTTGACCTTCCACATCCGTCACCCCCTTTTCCTAGTTTAAATGCATATCCACATACTGCCTGAATTTTTCACTTAGGTTTCTTTTCCCTGCGACAGAGAGATGTAGTCCATCAGCACAGTATAGTCTCTTGTTGGTCCATCTATTGTCCCAGTTGCCAATAAATCTGAATCCTTCTTGTTTGCACCAGGTCTGGAGCCATGTATTAAAGTTGTTAATGCGATGCAGCCTTTTTGTCCCCTTACCAAGAACAGGTAGAACTTCTGAGAATGCAACAGTGTTAACAATGGGCTTGAGTTTCTCTCCCAGAGATTGGAAGTCCTTTTGGGCTGTAGAGGCACTGTTTCTAGCCAGGTCATTTGTGCCCAAGTGGATAATAACATCTGGTTTGGAGTGCTCACTTTTGCGCTAAGTATTTCAACAACTTGGTTTGTATTCCTGCTGGCTGAAGAGCCTGGTAGGCACATGACTATCTTCTCTCCTTTGAACTGTGTTCCCAAGTTGGTGCCTCTGATGATGGAATCTCCAAGTAGTAATAGTTTTCTGTTTGGTGAGGTTTTCTTCATATTTGGTGCTTTAGCAGGAGATTGGGCATTGTCTGACTCATTTAAGGGCCCTTCAGTTTCCTTGGGTTGAGCAGACATTATTATCTGGAGGTCAGTGGTGGCATGCTCAGGTACATCAGCCACTGTGGAAACAGGTATATAATAATACATAAAAGTGGTGGAGCTCTGCAGAGCCTTTCGACAACAGCCAAGAACAAATGAGAATATACAACAAAAAAGAACAAGGATTATAAAACCGCTCAATAGGGCAATAATCAGTCCTTTGAAACCACCCCAAAGGAAGATACATCAGAGATTAAGCATGAGAAACTGCTATAGTTGAAGAACAGTATAGAGCAGTATTAGACAGGCTAAAAGCAGGAGCAATAAAACAATCTGTAGCATTGAGTTACAATGAGAAAGGGACCTGATTATATCCCAAAGAGGGACGAATAACACCAATGTTATACAAGAAAGTAGAAAAAGAAACATGGGGCTGGATGCAATTTAAATTATACAGTAAACTTCTGCATTTCACACAGATTAGAAGGTTAGCAATGAGGCATGTTGATAGAAAAGCTCCAGCTTGTAGCGAGTTGCACACACAAAAGTCTGATACATTTAAGGCAGTTTGGGCAAGTAGTATTGCCGTATTAACAGTTCTAGAGATGGGCTGAAGGAGGCACCACATGAGTGGTAGGAGGAGTCAACACAGTCTTGCGCATGATGATCAGGAGGCTGGAGGGCAGTCTGGAACCGAAGATGATGTCAGTGGAGACGGTACACGCTTGGTTCTTGACGCATAGATCCATGAAGGGCAGGAGTCCCACAGGATGGCTGTCCGTGTGATGGCGATCACTGTAGTTGGAGGTCCGTATAGCGGGTCCATGGTACCGTGCTTGTGAACCTGCACCTGGTCACCAACCTTGAAGGGATGTGTTGGTTCGGTACCTCTAGGCCGATAGCCGCTTTTCTTCAGGAGTCTTCTCCTTTTCCTCTCCAGCTGCTAGGGCCATGGCTGCCCCGACGTCAGCTACTTCTCATCCTGGTCCTGAAGCCTGATCTGTATATGGAGAATGTTTCCAGCGAGGGCAATGGCTTCAGGATCTTTTAGCCGCCACCTTCACTGTAATCGATGTTATCAGAAGAACTTGGAATGGTCCCATACTGGAAAAGGGGCTTGTACTGTGTGCTGTGTCTTTACTAAAATCCAGTCTCCGGATTGAAAGAAAAGAGCTGAGTCATCCAGCAGAAAGGACTGGACCTGCTGAGCATACCTGTGGAGGGAAGAGAGTTGCCTCTGCTGCTTGGAAATACAAGAGATCAAACGTGAGGCTCAGGGGTGTAAAAAGTAAGCAGTCTTCCATATAACAGTTCAAAGGGGGAAAAAGTTCAGTCTACTCCCTTAGGCAATTTTTTTTTTTGTTGAACAGAGTCAAAGGCAAGACAGTTTAGTTTCTTTTCTAGGTGGATACATCAGATACATCATTTCACATCTCAATTTACCTTCCTCAGTTTTTTGACTGTCAATCTGAGTTGTCCTTTCCAACATAAATATTCCATCACACTCCTCCCAACACCACTTTTTTTTCGCACTTACATCATTCCATCAAACTACATGCATAGGTCCTTCTGGGGTTTTTTTATACCATACTAGTGTATCCTTATTTGGCAAGGCTGCTAAGAACATCAAACAATTGTTAAAAACTTAGTATTGTTGTAAACAAATGGTATGTAGGAAATATAAATGTAGATTCTTTTCAATAAGCATAACAATATGAGTAAACAGTGCTCATTCTAATTAGCAAGTGTCTAAACAATATAAGTAAAGTCCTTAAAATATAAAACTAGTGCTTCACGGCATTTTATAACATCAATCCCAATAGGAAGGCTTCTAACAGAACGGCCACATATCATTCAGGTGTGATTAGAGTCTGTCGTATACACTGTTCCCAGAGAGAGTGCTGTAAGAAACTCAAAATATTGGAAGACTGATCTTGTAACTGCAGTGCCCACAAGGATTTGTGTAAGCTACTCATTAATCATGGTGTCAAAAGAGATCCTTTTGAAGTGAGAGGCCTAAGAAGGTACAAGGCATTTATGGCTGGGCCTCATTTATTTATTTAACAATTCTTATATACCGCACTATTTGTTATCAGTGCGGTTTACATTTAACAAAGAGTTTTCAGATCAGAGAAGACTGATTGAATTTACATTATAACAAGGAATAAAACTTGGAGAACATGGGAAACTATTTACATATTGACATGTATCAGGATGGTTGAGGAATACATGAAACTATATACATAAAGATATGGCATAATAGTTGATACCTGATCTGAAAGTACGCAGGTTGCTTCAGGACTGACAAGTGAGTGCTTGGGGCTTGAGCGTTATGTTGTGTAGGAGTCTTTAGTAGGGGAAGGGGGATGGTGTCTTAGAGTCGGGGTGGCGGCTTGGGCAAAATGGAGCAGAAAGAGGTGGTGTTTTATTGCTTTCCAGAATTGTAGAAGGTCTCGGATCGCTCTGATTTCTGGGGTGAGGTCGTTCCAATATTTTGGTGCATAGTAGGCAAAGGTTCTTCTCCTGGTTGTTTGGGAACATTTTATGGAGTCTTTGGGAATAGTCAAAGTGTTGTCTGTTGTTGTCCTTCTGGTTTTAGTTTTTGGAGTAGGTGTGATAAGTTCCTTGAGAGAATTTGGGGCGATGTTGTTGATAATCTTGAATGTTATTAGCAGAATCTTATATGTTAGCCTGGAGTATATCGGTAACCAATGGAGATCCTTGAGTATTGGTGTGATGTGGTCTGATCTGGCTAGACCACAGAGGACACGTGCAGCAGCATTCATGGCTTGTTGGAGAGGATTGAGAGTATTCTTTGGTAGGCCATACAAGATTAGGTTTGCATAATCTAAATGTGGTAGTATGAGGGCCTGGAAGATGGTTCAGAAGTTGTCAGCAGATAGCATAGGTTTGAGATATCTCAGTGTCCTGATTTTGTTGTAGATGGACCTGGTGATGTTTTTTATATGCTCCTTGAAATCCAGGTGCTGGTCAAGAGTAATGCCGAGGTAGCGTATGGCATTACGGCTTGGAAGCTCTGCATCTCTTACTCTTAGGCTGGGGGGGGGAGAGAAGTTTTTGTTCCTTGATATGAAAAGTACCTCCGTTTTCTTGAAGTTAATGTGGAGGTTTTGGGTAGTTAGCCAATCTGTAATTGAGTTGAAGCAGTTAACAAGGTTGGTGAATTCCGGTTGTTTGACTTTGAATGGGGTAAATAGCAGAACATCATCCGCGTAGATTAGGGCAGAAATATTGAAGGATCGGATGATGTTGCATATCGGCTGCATATAGATATTGAACATCAGCGCCGATAAGGAGGAACCTTGCGGGACACCTTGTTGCTGGTGGAATGGTGTCGAAGTTTCAGAACCAACATGGACTTGTTGCCAGCGATCCAATAGGTAGGATTTACACCACTCCCAGGCAAGGCCGTGGATGCCTTTTTCCAGGAGGCGGGTAAGTAGCTGGTTGTGATTGACGGAATTGAAGGCTGCTGAGATATCCAGGAAGATGAGGGCGAAACCATTTTCAGCGTTGTCAATTCCTCTATTGAGAGTGTTGGTGAGGGTGGTGAGCAGTGTTTCTATTCCATGCGACTCTCTAAAGCCGTGTTGGCAGGGGTCGAGGGGGGCTGCTATGTCTATATGTTGTTGGATTTGTCTGTAGACGACCTTCTCGATTATTTTAGCGAGTAGAGGAATGCTCGCGATACGTCGGTAGGATTCTGTCTTTGATGGGTCGAGTCTGCTGTTCTTTAGGAGGGGTCTTATTGAGGTTTGTTTGAGTAAAGATACCTGAAAGCAGGTTTAGTTTTATCCATCACCTTGACATAGTTTTTCGTTAGTCCCAACTTGATGTGCAAGGAAGGCATCAAAATCTTGTTGCTGTCTACAAGTGCTGGAAACAGAACATTTTTGTTCCAGGATCCAGTGACTGACGGAGTGGCCAGTCCCTTTTGATGAAATGACAATCTCTAGCACGACTATCCCATTCACACAGGAAGCAGCAGTACTTGGTGTATCCACCCTGAAGACCATGCAAGAGGGCGACCACTTTGAAGTCACCACAGATTGACCATAGATGTTGATCATAGTTTATACATGTCAAAAGTTGTTTCATATTGTCATAAGTCTCTTTCATAAAAGCTGCATGGCCAATAGGAATTGATGGTAGCAAGTTGCCATTATGCAGCAATACAGCTTTAAGACTTGCTTTGGATGAATCAATGAAGAGCCTCCAATCATCTGCACTGTAATTGATATTGAGAGCTGCCATTAAACCTTTTACACTGTTGTGTGCAGCAAGATCACCTTCTTTGAAAAAGAATGTCACCAAGTCTTTCTGACGGACCCAGAAAAAAGAAATTTGAACGTCACCAGCAAGAAGATTCCACTGCTGTAGTCTGGAACCCAAAAGCTCAGCATTATTCTTTGGGAGATCCAAATCCCTGGCAAGCTCAGTCATACGCACCCACAACATCAACTTCCACATATACGCAGACGACATAATGCTCTACGCACCGATTACAACCACCAACCCAACAAATGATCAGCTATCAGCCTGCTTCACCGATGTGGCCAACTGGCTACAGGAAAACAACCTATCCATCAACATAAAGAAAACTGAAGCCCTTATAGTGACAAAAGAACCAGACTTCAAACCACCTACCCATCTCAACATGGGAACCACGCAAATTCAAATCCAGCCTCAAATAAGATATCTAGGCGTAATCATTGATCAAGCTCTCACCTTTAAACCTCAAATCAACAAGACCGCCGGGACGATATTCCACAAAGCTAAAACTGTACAACGCCTCCGACCCCTCCTAGAACCTCACGATTTCAGGAAAGTAATGCAAGCTGTGACACTCCCTCATCTGGACTTCTGCAACATAATCTACCATGGACTTCCCGCCTCACAAACCAACCCCCTCCGAACTGCCTTAAATACTACAGCAAGGATTATTCAGAAAAAATGGGATCACATCACCCCAATCCTAAGAGACCTCCACATCCTTCCACTTGAAGCAAGAATCAAGTACAAAGCTATACTACTCACCCACAAGACTATCCACCAAACACGGAACACCTCACTCCACCCCCTACTGCCTCGCCCATCCCACAGCAGACCAACCAGACAATCCTTCAATAACTCCATCGTCGTCCCCCACAAAAGAACCAAATCCACACAACGGACCTGCAACAGAGCCTTCGAACTTTATGCTCCATCCCTCTGGAACTCTCTGCCAAACTACATCAGAAACAACGCAGACATCACATCATTCAAGAAACAGCTGAAAACAATCCTATTCCGCGAACATCTCTGAACAGAAAAACCACCCTATCCGCATTAACTAATACTTAGATACAGCAGAAGCGTACATGTCTATGTCCACCCCAAATCTATAAATGTTGCCCCCTGGTGACGGCCCTACCCTTTAAAATATTGACCCTCCCCTTTTGTTATATGTTACACCGCTTTGACCAGGTGAAAAGCGGTATATAAATGCAGTTAAATAAATAAATAAATAAATAAATAAAGCTCTTCAATTCACCTTGCGTTATGAAGTGTGGCGCATTAGCAGTGGCCAGAAGAAACTCTGGGTCACGTGAGGTTGACGGTTCATGACTACAAACTTCTTCCTCTTCCTCACTTGATTCTAATGATAATGATTCTGACATTTTGGGACTCGGCAACCCTTCTCCATGAGGCACTGGGCGTATTGCAGATGGAATCTTTGGATATTGCACAGTCCACTTACTCTTTCTGGATATGCCTTTCTGAATTGGAGGAACCATGCAGAAGTAGCAATTGCTGACGTGATCCATGGGCTCTCTCCAGATCACTGGAACTGCAAAAGGCATTGATTGCCTTTTCCCATTCATCCATTGCCTGAGATTTGTTGCACATGTATTGCAGCATATGTGTGGCGCCCAGCTCTTATCTTGATCTCCTATTCTGCAGGCAAAATATAAGTTGTAGGCTTTCTTAACTGCCACAGTCATATTCCGTTTTTGTGATGTAAAAGTCACTTCACCACAAATATAGCAGAAATTATCTGCATTGTTAACCCATGTACGATGCATTGCCGAATACGCTGTGATTGATCTATCGGCATAAAATAATGTAACATAATTAATTTTTAATCTTCCTGTGACTAATACACCTTAAGATTTATACTGTAAAGTGATGCAAATTTAAATACTGATTGCATCATCTGATTTTGGACAGATATTTCTATTGGTTGCAAGTATAGATTACGCAATCTCACGCAAATGTTGCATAATACACAGTTAATGGCCCCTAATGACTAATTAATAGCATATATCTTAGCAACTAGACCTAATCAGCCATTTTCATTATGATTTCTGTGTTCATCAGTCTTAAATTAGTTTAGAACAGCGGCTTTCATGGCCGAAGCATTTTGGCTGTTGAACAGTGTAGCCTTTCCGCTAGTTCAAATCATGAGAATGGTAAATTGACTCCAATGGAAGATGAGCTGGAACTTTAGGAGGATGACCAGGATGTTTGCTTGTTTTGTAAAAAGGAACTTCCTGCCTTGATTTCTTAGATCACTGTGGTTCTTCATATTGTTGACCCTCAAGAGCAGCAAACTTCTGCACAGGCTAAGTCTCAAGCTTATCCCATTATTGTGGGTATTCATAAGTCTTCTAAAGATTTTCCCTTGCCTCCAGAGCTTCAACAGATGGTATCTCTGCAGTGGAACTCCCTAGATACCTCTTTGTATTCAGCTCAATGCCTTAGTCGCTTCTACATTTGGTTGCCCACTCATTTGGTTCCCAAGCTTCATTTTCCTTCCCAGCAGAAGGAGGGGTAGCTCTTCGTAATCCACAAGACTGGAAGGTGGAAGGCTTTTGAAGACAGCCTTTTCCTCTTCTTTTTTTGCTTTACAAGCCTCTCTGTGGGGGTCTAGCTGCCCATGCTCTGCTAAGGTGAATTCAGCTACTTCCTCGGAATCCTTCCTTGGCTAGGTTAGAGTCAGTGACTGCTTTCTTAGCAGATGCCCTTTATGATTTGCTTTGGCTGCATGCTCAGTAGCCGCTGTGACTATGCCGCATATGTGGTTGTGGCTGCGTCACTGGAATGCGGATGCTGCTTCCAAGGTCTGCCTAGCTAAGCTTCCCTTTATGGGCAAACTCCTATTTGGAGAGGACCTAGAGAAACTTGTCCAGAATGTGGGTGGAGCAAAGCCTCAAAGTCTTGCTGAAGACAGGACTAGGTCCAGTTCCTGCTATGCAGGTACAGCTTTGTCACTGTTATCTTCTTCCAAGGCTCATTTTCATAACTCCCTTTGCTGTCAACTGGGGAAGCCATCTTCCTTTTCCAACCAGTCTGGTCACGTCTCAGCCCTTTCGGTGTGTCCATTGATTGAGGGACAATTTTTCTGCCCCCACCAAGTTCTCGGGTTCTGCTCGAGCTTCCCACTGATGGGCTCAGGGTCCATTCAGGGATGCCACAGGTCAGTGGATGTGTGTGCCTTTTTTCCTATGAATGGACTCATTTCACCACAGGCCAGTGGGTGCTTGACATTTTTCCTCAAGATTACATTCTCAACTGTGCCAAGCCCATTCCAGACATCTTTCTGATTTCTCCATGCAGCTCTGACCACAAAAGAGTAGCAGTGCAGGCTACTCTTCAGTGGCTCCTGCTTCTTCAAGCTATTTGCCCAGTTCCTCATTCTGAGACCAGCTCGGGGCGTTATTCCATCTATTTTGTCGTTCCCAAAAAAGACTATTCCTTTCATCCCATTCTAGACCTCACAGGAGTCAATCACTACTTGCGAGTGTTGTGGTGAAGAGCGCCCTCCTGAGGAAATGGAGACTGAAGGAAATCCTGAAAAGCAGCAGGATTTACACAGGATTTTCAATCCTAGAAGAAAAAAAAAACCTCTTCTGTTGAGCTGAGAATGGAGACCAGCCCAGGGGAGGAGTTGAGCAGTGCTGATTGGGCACACCCAGGGGTTGGACGGGGTGTGGCTGGAAAAGAATCCCTTTTTGAAGTGGTGAATGACGCTGCTAGGAGGAATAGCCAGGAAGGGAATAGCCAGGAAAGGAATAGCCATGAGCAGATGGGCCAGGAGCAGATGACCTGTGAGCAGAGGGCCTGTGAACAGACGAGCTGTGAGAGGACGTTTGGAACGTCAGGTGAGAGCGAGTCAAGCAGTGAGTGCAAGACCAGGAAGCAGTTTGGCTGCACGTCTGAGCCTGGTTGCAACAGAGGACCTGCAAGGATCTTTACAGGTGCTGTGAAAGGAAGTCCTGTGAGAAGTGGACGGAGTCCTGGTTTGGAGTCCTGGGAAAAGGCAGAGCCCTCAAATAGAAAGCCTCTAAGGCAGACACCTGCAAAAGGTAACTCATTCTATGGGATACAGTTTGGACCGGAGAGACCCAGAAGCACTCACAGCTGGAAAGCTTTTGAGCTACCTAAAAGGAGAGGAGCCTGGCAGAGAGAAAGCAGTTCCAATAGGAGTCTTGATAAAGAAGGTAAAATTCAATCTCCTATGTTTGGGGCTTTGTTAAAGGATCCCAATTGTTACCCTGATTTATTTAAGCCAAGAGCTGAAGGGGGAAGCATTACTGACCGGGAGAGAAACCCAGTATTTGCTGACAACTGCTTGTCAGGAAATGAACAGGCTGAATTGCTCCTCCAGGAGTTTAAACAGTTCTTAGAGTTGAAAGCGGGCAGACAACCAAAGCTGAATGAGGACACTAGTTCTGTGCAGTCAGAAGATTTTATGCAGGTAGAATATGCCTTACCTTTTACAAACTCTGAAGATTGTAGCATGGACTGTTCAATATGCTGTAAGGAAGTAACAGTATAAAGAAGCTTGCTATACTTTGTATGGAAAGAATACAATGTGGTAGTTTCTGCTGCCGTGCTTTGAAACTTGATTGTTTGCACCTGAGTTTGAGCTCCCACTGTGAAAGGAACAGTGACTGTTATGAGGCTGCAATGTATGTGAGTCACCTCTTGAGGCAGAGCTGAGTTAAGCTACATAGAAGGAAAGCTGATCCTATATTTTTGGTTGTCTTATGTTCCTGAGTTTCTTCTGTTCCTATTTAAAAGCACCATTTATGTTCATGTATTTGAATTTTGATGCGCTGGAGGAATTTCCCCAACACGAATAAATATTCTTGCAAAAGCCTTACCGTCTCTGGCACAACTACATTTATTCCTGAGAGAAGGGAGAACAAACTACATTACCCATCATTCCAAGGGAACAGTTTACCTCCATTCCTCACGGGACAATAGGCCACTCCTGTCCGTTAGCCCTAGGGCGGGGGCAGGAGCGTCGCAGTGTCCCACTTTTGGATGGAAACCCTCATATCCATCTTTCGGACTGTGCATCCTGGAAAGTTTCAAGCCTCTCTGGATTGTGCGGATGCTTATTTTCACATTCCTATCCACGAGGATCAGCAACACTTTTTGCGGTTTGCCCTTCTCAGGCAGCATTATCAATTGAGGGCTTCACCATTTGGACTTGCCACAGCTCTGCGAACCTTCTCCAAGGTCATGTTAGTACTTTCAGCTGCCTTGTGTTACAAGGGCATTCAAGTACATATAGATGACTGGCTCATTTCAGCAAAGTCATTCACAGAATCTCAGGAGGACATGTCATGCATGCTGTCTCTTCTGAAGGAGCTCGACTGGGTGGTCAATTATGCCAAGAGCTCTTTTTTGCCATCCTAGTCCCTAGAGTTCCTTAAAGCTCATTTTGGCACAGGCCTGGGTTGGGTCTTTCTCACTCAAGAGCAATATCATTCCTTTTGCAATCTGCTAAACCATTTTCAGTTCCGTCGGGTTCACACAGCTTGGGATTATCTGCAGATACTGGGAATCATGGCAGCTGCACTGAACATGGTTCCTTGGGCTCAATCACATGTCTGCTGTCACACTGGAACCCCTGCTCCCAGGAGTACACTCTGCATCTTCCTCTCACATCTGCTTTATGCCCTAGCCTTCAGTGGTGGCTTTCCTGAGACCACTTGATGTGCAACATTCATCTGACTCTTCCTCCATGGAAAATTATTACCACCAATGCCAGCCTATTGGGCTGTGAGGTGCATTACCTCAGTCAAACTGTGCAGGGCATCTGGACTTGATGGGAAGCCAAGTAGATCATCAATTGTCTCAAAGTTTGGGCAGCACATCTGGAGCCATATTTCTTTTTTCTGCTCATTCATGCTTGAGCAGTGCAGATCCTCTTGGACAATTCCATGATGGTGTCTTACCTCAACTGGCAGGGTGGTACCAAGTGTCTGGGAGTAGCCTTGGAAATGGCTCTCCTGTTTCCTTGGGCTGAGTGCCATCTTCATGGCTTGTTGGCACAGCACATTGCAGGGGTGGAGAATGTTCAAGCCAATTTTTTTAAGTTGAACCAGGATTGACCTTGGGAGCTACCTTCCTGGGCATTTCAGTGCATTGTGGGTCATTCCTCTCTAGGGTTGATGACCACCACCACTTGCAATGCCAGAATAAATGCCTTATTCAGTAGCTGGAGAGAACCTGAGACACAGGGTCTGAATGCTCTAACTCAACCCTGGCCCCTTTATTTATTTAGACAGTTTTGTATACCACCTTATCCTTCAAGGAAAGTGGTCACAATGCACAATTGGGGGATGCATTTAACATGAGGGGATATGAGAGACACATATGCTAATACTTACAGGGAACATGGGCAATGGAGGGTTGGGTGGCTTGCCCAAGGCCACAAGGAGCACCTGTGGGACTAGAAGCCCTAGTCCTTCTGGCCCAAGGTTGTTGTCCTCTAGTGGGATTTGAACCCCTGACCTTTGGGCCTGAGGTAACTTGCCCCAACTACTAGGCTACTCCTCCTCCCTTTAGGGCTTCCCTCCATGGGCCATGATAGCTTGAGTATTTTGATGCATTGAGTCCCACCTGGGCTGGGTGGTTCTGGTGGTGCTGAACTGGTCTCATCGGCCATGGTATAATGACCTGATTCACCTTTTGCAGGAGGAACTGTTGAATCTTGGAGCCCACAGGGGGCTTCTGCAACAATGTCCAATCATATTAGATAAATCCATCTTTAAGGGGTTTTGAGAGCAATAAGACCAATAAATATATAGAAAAAATTGCTCAATCTAAATGCAACAATCAATCAATCGATTTTCATGTGCTCATTAAAGCTTTACTAAACTGTGATTGATTATCCAAATTATAAATGTAACTGTGATTATTTCAACGGCCTTCCTTACATCAAGGACCCTCTCTCCATCCACTTATTGTAACTTAAATTATATTCTTTTTTTCTTTTTTTACTTTTTATGTATCTAAAAGTCCAATCTAACTGTATTTATCAAAAGCAGATTTGAAATTAATGAGCTCTGCGGACTCTCTTCCAATTATCACATCTGTTAAACTGATTCACCATCTAATCAGTATCTAAGTATCTAATCAGATGGTGAATCAGTTTAACAGATGTGATAATTGGAAGAGAGTCCGCAGAGCTCATTAATTTCAAATCTGCTTTTGATAAATACAGTTAGATTGGACTTTTAGATACATAAAAAGTAAAAAAAGAAAAAAAGAATATAATTTAAGTTAAAATAAGTGGATGGAGAGAGGGTCCTTGATGTAAGGAAGGGGTAAGGGATTTCTCAGGCTTGCAATATATCAAGGCCTGTAGTTACCCTCCCCCATTCATTCTGAGACCCCATTCCACGTTGAAATAATCACAGTTACATTTATAATTTGGATAATCAATCACAGTTTAGTAAAGCTTTAATGAGCACATGAAAATCGATTGATTGATTGTTGCATTTAGATTGAGCAATTTTTTCTATATATTTATCAATCATATTAGATGACCACACACCTTATCCACTTATGGCTTGGCTCATGAAAGTCATCATTTGATGTGTAAGGACTATGCTCCTTCAGTAGTGACTACCTTGCTTAAAATGCAGCACCCTTCTACTTTGATGGCAAATGCCCGTGTTTGCTGTCTTTTTGAGGCCAGGTACTCCCTGCTATCCCTTTCCCCATGGAGGGTTCAGGTCCCATCCATTCTGGCTTGTTTTGCAGGATGGTTTTGACAAGCACTTAGCTTTGAATTCCTTGAAAGTGCAAGTAGCTGCCTTCACTTGTTTTTGGAGATCAATCGGTGGTTGTTCTCTTGCTTCTCATAGTGACATCAGCCATTTCCTTTGTGGCTCTGTGCCTTATGGCCTCCATGGTAGTGTCAGTAGTGCCACCTTGGAATCTATCCCTCAAGCTTTGGGCTATAATGAGTTTCCCTTTCAAACCTTTAAAAAGCGCTACATTGAAGGATGTTACTTTAAAGACAGTTTTTTTCTGGTGGCTATTACCTTCACTAGCCAGTTGTCTGAGCTTCGAGTGCTCTCCTGCTGGGATCCTTTCTTGTCCTTTTTAGTAGAGGGAGTCATGCTATGGACGGTTTCGTCCTTCTTGCCCAAGATGCTCTCTGTTTTTCATTTCAATCAAACTATCATGTGCCCTTTTTTCTCTGCTGAGTAGTGTATGGGATGCGATCAGGATATCCGACATTTGGATGTGTCAGGTTTTTCATCGTTACTTGGAAGTAACTAGCTCATTCTGTTTGTCTGACCACTTGTTTGTCCTAATTCCTGGGCCCTATAAAGGGTATGCAGTTTCCAAAGCTACCATTGCACATTGGATTAAACAAGCCATTGAGTCCACTTATATTTGGTGTGGAAAGCCTGTTCCTCTAGGTTTTAGGGCTCATTCCCACAGGCTCATGTAGCATCTTGGGCAGAGAGAACAAGTGTTGTGCCGGTTGACATTTGCCAGGCAGCGGCCTGGTCTTCCTTTTCGACTTTTGCCTGTCATTATCACTTGGATCTCCAAGCTAGGGATGCAGCTGGTTTTGGGGCCTCCATGTTGACAGTAGTTGCTTTGTCCCACCCTAGGGTGGTGGTTGTGTAGCCATGGTATTTTTCACTAGTCTGAACTGGTCTAGCAGGATAAATTAGAAGGTGAAATTTCACTTACCTTTTACTTCCATCCCTGGAATCCTGCTAGACCAGTCCTGGACCCACCCTATATCTGTTCTATTGACCTAGCTGTGCTAGCTTTAGAGTTATATTTTCGCCTGAGGCACCTTCAGTTCAACTAGTTCTTGTATGTAGTTCAGCTGCTTTGCTGACCTGTCCATAGTTCTTTTATCCTATACTTGTTTATAATCCTCGTTTAGAACTGTTTTGCTAAGTTTGGATACTGGGATTTTTGAGTCCTTGTTTTGCTTTGCCAGTGGAATACTGAAGCTGACCTTTCGGGGCAAGAGCATATGTACTAATGATGACATCACAAAGCTTCTCGTACTGTCTCTGTCACCAACATCTGCTGGCTGGGGGAAATAACCCACTAATCTGTACTTGTCTAGCAGGATTCCAGGAAAGAGTAGTTACTCACCTGTAACAGGTGTTCTCCAGGAGCAGCAGGAATCAGTCCTCACATATGGGTGACATCGACGTCGATGGAGCCCCCGTGCAGAGCATTTCCCCAGCTTTCCAAGAAAGCCTTTGGGAATGCAGGCACGCATGTGCGGTTTCCTTCCCGCCTAAAGGTGCCATCTTAGCCAGTCAGATGACATAGCTACAAAACAGCACACAAAATGCAAAAAATGAACTATATACAACTGCAACTCCCAGGGGAGGAGGGAGGGTTGTGAGGACTGATTCCTGCTGCTCCTGGAGAACACCTGTTACAGGTGAGTAACTACTCTTTCTCCAGGACCAAGCAGGAAGTCAGTCCTCACATATGGGATTCCCCAGCTTCAGGATACCGGGGACCCAGAGCTGAAAAATGAGCTCCCTCTAGCCACAGCATCAGAGAAAAGAATTTCACTGAACAGATACCTCCACCGGTAGCCCAACCAGAGGGCTGGAGGGTAGGAGTTACCTAAACCTCGAAGAGATTCCGGAGCACTGCCTGACCGAAAGCACTGTCCCTACGGGACTCCCTCTCCAGGCAGTAATGGGCTGCAAAAGTCTGGCTTGAGGACCAAGTTGCAGCCCTGCAGATGTCTGCCAATTGTACAGAGTGGAGATGAGCTACTGAGGCAGCCATTGCCCTGACACGGTGGGCCGTGACCCGACCCTGCAAAGGAAGGTCAGCTGCCCTGTAAGCCCAGGTGATACAGTCAGCCACCCAAATGGACAAGGTATGCTTGGACACAGGCAACCCTAAGTTATTAGGGTCAAAAGACACGAAGAGCTGAGTAGCCCTTCTATGCCCCTGCATACGCTCAAGGTAGAAGGATAAAGCCTTTCTACAGTCCAGGGTATGCAGGACTGTCTCAGCCCGGCTAGCATGGGGCCTAGGGAAGAATGTTGGAAGAACCACCTCCTGGTTGAGGTGGAAAGAGGAGACAACCTTAGGGAGCAACTTAGTACTGTGGGGACAGGTACTTGAAAGGACACCCCCTGTAGTAAGTTGGGGGGATGTAGCCACCACTGGAGGGAATCCAGAAAGGGTTTGGATACTCGCACTTTGTCCGTGAGACGTCCTGTGGCCTGCTGCCACTGGGACCTGAGGCACCACTGGGCAGGCCGCATGTATAGACGAGCATTGGGAGTCACATGCACTGTTGATGCCATGTGGCCCAGAAGCTGTAGACAAAGTCTAGCAGACACCCTTGGCACTGTGAAAAACTGGCATGCCAAGGTGATGAGCCTCTGTGCTCTGTCCTCTGGCAAGTAAGCCTTTGCTTGCCTGGAGTCCAGCCTCGCCCCTATGAACTCTAGGTTTTGGGAGGGGAGCAAAGTGGACTTTGTGAAGTTTATGACAAAGCCGAGATGTTGAAGAGGGACACCACTCTGGAGGTGGCCTGTCTAGCCTCCTGGTAAGTTTGACCCCTGATGAGCCAGTCGTCCAGGTAGGGGAAGACAAAGACACCTTGATCCCTCAAGTAGGCCGCCACCACTGCCAGACACTTTGTGAAGACCCTTGGGGCGGAGGTGAGGCCAAAGGGCAGTACTCTGTACTGATAATGGTTTCCTCCCACAATGAACCTGAGGTACTTTCTGTGGTCTGGATGAATGAGGATGTGAGTATTGTCACGTGCACCACCTTGGCAGGGTAATAGACTAAGGTAGTTTGGACACAAAAATATATAAGGTTGAGTTTGGCAAGTGTTTCATAGGGCCCAGGGACTTTTAGCCTGGTAGCCTCCTTGTTACCAAATCTCAAAGAACACAAAGGTCAGAGTGGAGGGAAAACAAAGGCATTTATTTCCCCTTCTTGCAAAGGTTCAAATGGTTGGGCAATAACATCAACACAAGGGTCCTTACTTCAGGTTAGAAGAAAAAGTAAAACATGAGTTTAAAGCAAAACTGTTATCTTCACAGAGTGGTGTACAAAAACAAACATTTTCTATTCCACAAGTTATAGCTTATACGCTAGGCAAGGACTCCAGGCTTCCTGTCATGCAGTAATTACAGTCCATTTCTGTATCTGAAAGCTCTTTAGCAAATTCCACTTGCATCGGTTCCAATTCGGAAGCCTCTGAAACTGAGTCAGTAGATTCTGGCAAATTGTAGTCAGGCTTCTTATATAACTTTTGTATGACCTCCCAATGCTCAGGGTTAAGCGTAGGGCGTCAGTCCTGTGCTCTCCTATACTGAGAACACTCCTCCTTCTGCAAGGGTTTTACATTAGCTTCATGCAAACCTTTCTCATTAAAAAGTCTCTTATTTGGTAAACGTTTCTTGTACCTTGTATCATAGGCAGTTTTATATGGACAGTATTCCTCTGCTCCCTGTCCTCCCCATATACCAGCACTCTGAAACCTGCTTCGAGTAAAATATGGGTTACCTTTTATCTTTGGCTTTTCTACTCCAGGTGAGGGTTGAGGCCTGCCTCGGCTGGGATTCTGACTTGCCTGAGCAATAAGCCTTAGGTTCTCCAGCCGTCCTTCAGTTGGCTTTCTACTGCAGTCACAGCAATGCCTTCGCCTCTCTGGACGAAGAGCACTCACTCTTGATGGAGCTGTCTCTCCTTCTCCTCGGTTGCTCCTCTCTTCATGCCACAGCGGCTGCTGCTGCCTTCTGCCAAACTCCTGTCCAGGGGCTACTGCTTCAGCCCTTCCTTTTCCAGAACTGGCCTTCTTCCTGCACCTCTCTTCCTTGAAGAGCACACCTTCTCCTCTCCCCTTATCTCTGAGGAGAACCCTTTCTCCTGGATCTGTCCGTTCTGTCCGTCCTTCCGATTCTGCCTCTTCGGCTGGTCCTGCCTCTTCTGCTGGTCCCGCCTCTTCTGCTCTCCAGTCTTCCAGACTCTCTTTAAGAGGTACTCCTCTCTTCCTTGATTGGAGGCTGGCTGGCATTACCACACGACCTATGGGGCGTGGTTCCTCAGTCTCTCGGAGGTCCCTCTTGCTCCCTCTATCTGGTTCCTCGAAATATTGCAGCTTATGCCTGACTTTTTCTGTGTTTAAAACATTTTCTTCTGTTCCCAGAGGGTCTGCTGCGTGACAGTGTACACATCCTTTAGATCTAAGGAGCATAGCCAATCTCCATGCTGGAGGTAGGGCAGAAGTGTTCCAAGAGTAAGCATCTTAAACTTTTCCTTTTCTAAGAACTTGTTGAGAATCCTGACGTCGAGAATAGGCCTGAGGCCACCGGTCCTCTTTGGCACGAGGAAGTACCTGGAGTAGAACCCGTGCCCTTGCAGGTGGGGAGGTACAGGCTCCACCGCCTTGTCCAGAAGCAGGCTTTGCAGCTCCTGAAGGAGAAGAGTTGTGTGAAGAGGAGGCCAGGGAGGCTCCCCTGGGAAATAAGTAGGAGGCATCTGCTGGAAATGGAGCATATAGCCCTTGTGGACTATGCTCAATACCCATGCATCTCCTGTAATTGGGGGCCACTTGTGGGCAAACAGGGCTAGATGACCTCCTGTGCAGAAATGGGGAAGCAGAGGATGAGAGGCTATGCTGGAGGAGTCAAAAACTCCCTCCTTGCTGTGCAGGAGCAGGAGCCGGAGGCTTGGGGGCTGGCTGCCTATGGGGCCCACGTCCCTGCCCCTTGGCCAGCTGACTCTGCTGGGGAGCTGGGGAGGCCTGGTATTGAGGGAAAGGTTTATAGGCAGCCGCCTTCCTCGGGTAAAAGGACTTCTTACCCGAGCCCTTCTTTTTCTGAGAAGGGGCAGAGGTCTTTCTGGACAGTCTGGTCCAAGTGAGGTGCTCGGTCTTGAGCTCAGCAGCCTTCTCGGCCATGGGTTTGCCAAAAGGTTTTCACCTCGGCAAGGGACATTGACCAACTTGTCCTGTACCCAAGGCTCGAGGTCCGATGACTGCAGCCATGCTGGGCCGAAGCCTCGAAGCCATCGTAGGCCGCTCGGGACATGAACTTCGAGCAGTCCCGGATCCCTGTGGACAAGGACTGGAACCTCTGCAAAGGTTCCCCAGAGAGGCCAGCCAAGAACCCAGACAACTCCTTCGCTAGGTCTCGTAAGTACATGCCCATGTACAGCTGGTAAGACTGGACACGGCAAGCAAGCATTGAGCCCTGGAAGCACTTTCTGCCGAAAGCATCCAGGTTCCGGGCCTCCCTGCCAGGAGGCACCGCGGAGTGCATCTTCTGACTTTTCAGATGATGCATGGCCGATTTCACCACCATGGAATGGTGCGGCAGCTGCGCCTTCTGGAATCCAGGCTCTTCCGGAGTCGATAGATGGAATCGACTCTCTTGCTTAAAACCAGCGCCGAGGCCGTTGCCTCCCACATCCGGAAGAGGAGCCGCTCCAGCATCGGAGGAACCGGTACAGTAAAAGCCTCCTTCGGAGGAGAGTCATACTGGAGGGCCTCGAGCTCCTCTGCTTGAGGCTCCTCCTCGGGGTCCACGGGAATGGCCAAAGCCTTGGCCATGTCCCTAACAAACTCCGAGAACCTGGTGTCCTCCGGAGTTGACCTACTCCGGGGCTCGGACTGCGGTGAGTCCGATGGGACGCACCGAGTCTGGAAGGTATCGGGGGACTCCTCGTCCTCCATCTCCCAAGAAGACTCATCCGAAGAGGAGTCTGGGGGCTCCCACCGCACAGGACTCGGTGGCACCCGCCCCGATGCCAAAGGCACTGGCATCGACGCCCTCGATTCCGAGCGGGAGGTCGAGGGTGACCGTGACCAAGGACGACCTCGAGCCTTGATGGTCTCGAGTATCGGCTCGGTCTCCGGGGTCGACTTCGACATCGAGGTCCCGGTGGTCGGGGCAGATGCACCAGCGAGGCTGGCCATCAGTACCTGCTGCTGCTCCATGAAGGCAGACAGTCTGCACTCCAAGGCTGTCAGCCTGAGTCCAAGCTCAGGAGATGCAGCAGCCACTGACTCGGGCCTTGGCGGCGCCGGGCCCGACGTCGGCTCCCTCAGGGGAGAGTCCACGAGGACTACAAGACTTACGTGTCCGACGGACTCGGGCTCCACACGAGGCATTTTGGATGGCTTGTCCGGCTCCAAAGGCCCGGGGCAGCGGTCAGGGGTCTGAGACCTGGCCCTCGAGGAACCAGGGACCTCTTCCGAAGCCGCCCTCGCGAGCCGTTTCTTCCTCTTACGTTCCTGGTCGGGGGACCCCCTTTCCGAGGAACCCCGGCGATGCTCGGGGTCAGACTCCCGAGACGTCGAGGCCTCAGACGAGGTCCGGGCCCGGCCGGAGGCAGAGTCCGAAAAAAATCTTTCCTTCTGATGCTGCCGGCTGCGAAGTGCCTTGGTGGACATCTTACCACATGGTCCACAGGTCTTAGGATCGTGATCCGGGCCCAGGCACCAAAGGCAGCAGTCGTGGGTGTCGGTGAGAGACATGAGTTTCTTGCACCGATCACACTTCTTGAAACCACTGGAAGCCATCGGGGGAAAAAAGGGTCCCCGCGAGGTCAAATGACCGGCTATCCAGGGAAAAAAAAAACAAAAAGGGCACGAATGCCAGCCACGAAGTGCAAAAAACAAAAAAATAGAAGACGGGCTCGATACCGGTGTACTGAACCCGACGGGAAGGGGAACCGGTGTCAAACCGGAGAAAAAGCGAAGAATCGCAGAAAAAACACGTCAACTTTTCCAGGTGACTCGGACAGACGTCCGATGGGCTCCACGGAAAAAGAAAGACTGGCTAAGATGGCACCTTTAGGCGGGAAGGGGACCGCGCATGCGTGCCTGCATTCCCAAAGGCTTTCTTGGAAAGCTGGGGAAATGCTCCGCACGGGGGCTCCATCGACGTCGATGTCACCCATATGTGAGGACTGACTTCCTGCTTGGTCCTGGAGAAAGGAAATTAACAGTAAGTGAAATTTCACTATTCGAACAGCATAAATTAATTTGTATTAATAACCTGCTTAGCAATTTATACAATAATTTGGAAACATAGAAACATAATGGCAGAAAAAGACCACATGACCTATCTAGTCTGCCCTTCCATATCAGCCACTACAACAATCCCCTTTTTTCCTTTAAAGATCCTCTGTGTCTGTCCCATCCTTTTTTTGAATTCAGATACTATCCTCATCTCTACCACCTCTACTGGGAGACTATTCCATGCATCTACCACTCTTTCCATAAAGAAGTATTAACGCATATTACTCCTGAGTCTATCCCCATTCACCCTCATCCTATGTCCCCTCATAGCAGAGTTTGCTTTCAATCAAAAGAGGCTCTCCTCCTATGCATTTATGCCATGGAGGTATTTAAACATCTCAATCATATCAGCTCTATCCCGCCTTTCCTCTAAAGTATACATATTAAGCTTCTTAATTCTGTTCTCATATGTTTTATAATGAAGATGACTAACTATTTTAGTAGCAACCCTCTGCACTGACTCCAGACTGTTTATATGCTTTTGAAGGTGTGGTCTCCAGAATTGCACACTCCAAATGAGGTTGCACCAAAGACTTATATAGAGGCAATATCTTCTGCTGGCCTTTCCTCTACCTATGCACCCAAGCATCCTTCTAGCTTTTGCTGTCACCTTTTCTACCTGTTTAGCTACTTTAAGATCATCAGACACAATCACACCTAGGTCTCGCTCTTTTTTGTGGACAGAAATACTTCACCCCTTATATCATATCGCTTCGTTGGATTGCTACAGTCCAAATACATGACCTTGCATTTTTTAACATTAAGTTTCAGCTGCCAAATTCTGGACCATTTTTCAATATTAGCTAGATTCTTCCTTATGTTATCTACACTTTCCTGGGTGTCTACTCTAGTGCAGATATTGGTATCATCCTCAAAGAGGCAAACCTCTTTGAGGTGGAGTGGAGGAGTGGCCTAGTGGTTGGGGCAAGGTACTTCGGGCCGGAAGGTCGGGGGTTCAAATCCCACTAGAGGACAGCAACCTTGGGCCGGAAGGACTGGGGTTTCTAGTCCCACAGGTGCTCCTTGTGATCTTGGGCAAGCCACTTAACCCTCCATAGCCCATGTTCCCTGTAAAATAGTTCTCTGTGTGCTGTGCTTTCCTGTCTAATCAATGTGTTTATACCTCAAAAATTTCCTGTCATGATTTGACAATTTCCAATCTGTAATCAAAACCGCTGCTGATCACTGGAAGTAGCGGTATACAACTGTATACTAAATAAATAAATAAACCTGGAGTGGAGCAGAGGAGAGGAGTTGCCTAATGGTTAGAGCATTGGCTTGGGAACCCAAAGACCAGGTTTTGATTCCCACTAGCACTCCCTGTGGCCTTGACAAGTCACTTAACCCTCCATTGCCTCAGAAAAATCCAAGTTATCCATATCCCTGTTTAATGTACATTACCAAGTTTAAGTTACAATGTAAACCACTTTGATTGAAATGATAAGGCGGTATATAAAACCTGTTAAATAAGTAACCCTTACCTGACAGCCCTTTTGCAATATCACTAACAAAGATGCTAAAAGGAATTGGACCAAGGACAGATCCGCTGGTAACCTCCTTCTCCTCAGAGTGAGCTCCATTTACCAATACATTTTGCTGCCTACCACTCAACGGATTTCTAACCCAAGCAGTAACTTTAGGGTCCATCCCTAGGGTGCTCAATTTGTTTATAAGTCACCTGTGAGGAACAGTGTCAAAGGCTTTACTGAAATCTAAATACACCACATCTAGGGTTCTCCCTCGGTCCAACTCCCTGGTCACCCAGTCAAAGCAATCTATCAGATTTGTCTGACAAGACCTGCCTCTGGTGAATCCATGCTGCCTCAGATCCAGTAATCCGTTGGACTCTAGAACCTCTCTGTTTTCTCTTTCAGCAGCATTTCCAATATTTTACTTTTATGTAAAGGGACCACATGAGCCTCTCTCCAGTCCTCTGGCTCCACTCCCGACTCCAAAGAGCCAATGAAAAGGTCAGTCAGTTTAGCCACTAGAATGTCCCCAAGTTTCCTCGGTATTCTCAGATGTATCCCATCTGGTCCCATCATTTTGTTTACTTTAAGTTTAGCTAGTTCCTCATGAACACAGTCTTCTGAAAATCATTCAAGATGACCCTCGCTTCTGTTCTTGTTTGTGGGTGTTTTCTGAGGTCTTGCTTCTGGTTCTTCATCTGTGAACACAAAACAGAATTATTTGTTAAGCAATTCCACTTTATCCTTATTAGCTTCTACATATTCCTCACCTTCACTCTTTGAGTCTGACAATACCACGTTTGCCCTTCCTCTTCTCCCTAACATATCTGAAAAACGTTTTATCCCCCATGTTTTTGTATTGGCTATTTCCTTCTCTTTTTTGAATCTTTGCTTTCCTGACTACATTGCTATTCCAAGTTCTTTTATGCAGCTAATTGGGGAGGTGCCCTATAAAGCAAGACTGCTCACATGGGGTGGTTGGGAGTTGGGGGGTAAGGAGGGAACTAACACCTGATGAGGTGTCAGTAGCTTCAAAGAGCTGAGAAACATACGAAAAGCAGAGTTTTAAACATACATCAGTAAAGAAATATTTCCTCTTTTGAACTAAAATGCCAAAATGAATGTAACTTTGTTTTAAAAATGTACCAAAACCCCTTTAAGAGCTCTCAGGCAGAGAACTAGTAATTAAAAGACACACACCTTTACCTTTGTTTAAATGCAGAGAATCTGTTAGGATCAATTATATCTGTCTGTTCTTTATTAAAATGCACCCGGGCTACTTCAGGCTTTACAACAACCTTTCTATCAGAGTATTGCAACGTCCCCAGTTTGCGAGTATCCTTAGAAGATACTTCAGTCTGAATCAGGGGCTCTTCAGTGCTTTCCCCTATCAACCCTTGCAAGTGGCTTGCATAAACCCATCCCCTCCCTGCTTCAGCCCTTCTCAGGCTCCACCCCCACATCTCTGGTCCTCACTCCTTTGGGTGCTCCGGTCCCAGTGACAGCAGTAGCAATAGGCAGGAAAGCCAGCATGGGGTCTGTCAGGGGGAAGCACTCGCAGGCCTGCAGCATTTTTATCACTTGTGTCTCTTTCTGAAGTAGAAGCTCTACAATAGGAAGTGTTGGAGCCACTGCAGGGCCTGTAATGTCCTATGCTGCTTGATGTTTGCTATTGCTTTCTGATCAACTTGTGGAACAGACCCCCTGCCTTCCTTCTTTGGTCTCTCATATTGTCCATTTGCTGCACTGGAATTTAAGTCACAGTAAACATGCCCAGAACTTCTGTTGCAGTTCTGAATAGTTGATAAATTTGCCCATGTGTGAATCTGGACAGAGTCCTCTGTGAGCTTCACCTCATGCAAGTCTGATGCTGAGTGATGAGAGTGACAGTGGCTACGTGAACTGGGAGTCCAGTTGAGTTGAGAGAGATTGAGAGGAGCCCTGACAGCGGTCATACTAGCACCAGCAAGCCACCACGAGTGGGGGGAAGGGAGAGTGTTGCTGTGCAACTTAATCTGCAGCCGTGTCCCCAAACAAGATACCCCAATGGCCACAGTGGTTGCGATCCTCAGGCAGAAAAGAAGAGGTATCTTTGCCATGAATGTCAGCCATCCTCTTCTGTATGTGTATGGGAGTTTGTGGGAGGGAAGAAGTGAGGTAAAGGCAGAGAAAATTTAAAGGGGCAGTGGGCACTCCACCTCTGCAATATTTACTTTGTCACCATTTTATTTTTTTATTTTTATATACCGCGCTTTTTCAGATCAGTGCAGTTTATATATAACGTTAACAATAAACTGGTTTGCATAGAACAATTTACATTCAATTTACATTGACTTGGCATTAACATGAACTGTTAACAGTAAAACATTAAAACATCAAACTGTTTTGGATAGGACAGGTTAACTTGGGTAGGAAACAGTGGAGAATGCTAGTATACAAGTGTTGAGAGCAGGTAGCTATATGTTGAGTGTTTAGGGTGTCTCTAATGCCTTCCTGAAAGATGTTAGGTCTGTGATGGCTTGCATCATTGGGGGTAGGGCGTTCCATTGAGTTGGCGCATATAAGGAGAATGCACGATTCTTAGTGGATTGGGTGCATGACCTTACTGCTGAGGGGATGACGAGAGAGTTTACCATGCATGATCTCCTCGTTCTGGTCTCCGGTGCTCACTGTATGAGCTTTGTGAGAGAGGTTGCAGACATGCTGTGAAGAGCCATTAAGGTAAGTAGGACAACTTTGTATATCAGGCGACTTGTTGTGGGGAGCCAGTGAAGCTGAATCAATAGGGGCGTAGATGCTGGAGGGTTCTCAGCTTATGGTAGACTGCTTTGGTGACATTTTGAATGTCGGTCTCGCAGTTCAGATGTTGGTTGATTGTGAGTCCAAGGTAGCGAACTTCTTGCTTGGCCATGAGGTCGAAGTCTTTCACCCTAAGGGACGTTGAAGGGGTAAAAGTAGGGTCTTTGTAAGTAGAGTCCTTGTTGTGTGAGTACTGGAAATTAGGGCTCAGTCCAAAACACGTGGTTAAAACAGGAACCACGTGTTTTGGACTGGGAGCCTTCTACTGACATGGTGTAGTGCTCCTTTGGTGGACCTGGAAATTAGGGCTGGCATAGTAGATTTACTTTTGGTCCTGAATAACTTTCTTGCATTAATTCATAATAAGCTTGCTACCAAGAGGGTTTCTATTGTCAGTATTGAGATTTTTTTTTTTTATATGGTGAGATCAGAGCTGCCAAGTTGCCCAGGTCCAGGCATGACATTTTTTGCCAGATCCGGATTTAAATTTGCATTGCAGTGCAGTTTGCTATTTGTAGTTTCTGATTTTACCCAATGGAAACAGTGTTGCAGGTCCCATAATACATTGAATGAGATTGTCAGAAATCCAGGACTGGCTTAAAATCTTACCCCTGGAACTGGGTTTGTTGAGTTTTATGGGGGCGTGTGCTAACTCTGCTCTGCACGGATTGTTGCAGAAGGGGCAGGGGAAGTTCTGTGGATGCTGAATATATATTTGGATTTCATACCATATGGGAGAGCAGAAGAGTGTTGCAGGAACTGAGGAGAGGACTGTAGCTGAATAGGAGCTGAAGAGTCCAACCTCTTGTACTTCACTCAACCCTTCTCGATATGGTCTGCAGATGCTAAAGTCTGCACTTGTGCACTCTGCAATTATTTGTTGAGAGTGGAGCAGGGGCGGACTATGGCTAGCCACAGGTAGCAGATTTCTCTCTTTCAAAAAAGTTGGCAACCCTACCAGGAGGACAGAGCGAGTCAACATGAGCAGACAGATCCTCTCTTCATGTCCTGTGAGAAGAAAATAGTTCCTGTGGATACGAAGAGCCCATCACCAGGCACCTGGAGAAAAGCGGGTCAAAGCTGACCGGGAGAAACCTTTCTGCTTATCTTTAATAACAGACATAAGACAGAGACTGACAATTTCAAACAGCTACCAAAATGAACAAATAAAACAGTGAAGCAGGCATCTCACAGTCAGTTAAGAAACTAATGAAAAGCCTGATTAAATAAGTCAGATTTATCCAAACGGGGGTCATGGGGGCAATTAAAGTCTCCAGCCACAACATTTTTAAAGTCCAATAAATGGGTCATCAAGCGCAATATAGCTGGTTATTGGTTCCACAACAAAGAACCAGGAAGATCCAATAGGGTCTGCAGCATCAAAAAAGGTACCGACAATCTCATCCCAAACCAAAAGCTAACCTCTTTCCTAGTCCTTCCAAAGCCCAACCTCTGTTTCATCCCCCTTTCCCCTTCCCCTTCCATAGACATGATCTCAGCCCACCACCCTTCCACAGTAAGGTGATGCATGACACTAGAGTGTTCCCCAAGCCCAACACAGGACTGCTCTCCTTCCCCACACTGCAGACCTCCAGCATTGTTCTTCTGATCTCCTCCTTGACCAGTTCCGGAAGAGATTCTGACTTCCCCCAAGCTACATGGGCCGTGGCTCCTTCTGGCTGCATGGACTGATCCTTCCACTTCTTCCTGACCCTCCCCCCTGCAGCACTGCCTGTCGCTCCCTGACTTGATGGTTGAGACGTCCACAGCCAGTTCACCTTCTTTTATCATTTATGGTGTTTCTCTGGGTCCTGAGAGATCCACAGCACACTGTAGAACAATTTTAGGAAGACTTTCTAATTGTAGAACTGGGTTTTATACATAGCAAGAGGGCTATGCAAAATTTTCTACTATATACATGTATGAAAGTATTTGTAGAGAAGTTAAGGGAACCATCCTACGGATACTTGGGGTGCACAACCTCCATCCTCAAGAACAGCAGCCTGGTTGGGGTTTTCAAGATACTGACAATGAATATGCATGAGATCTGCTTGCATGCATTGCCTCACTGTAGGAAATAGATCTCATTATGGCACTTAGGGCTCTCTCGCTGACATCACCATTACAGTGTGCCTGCTCCCCCTGCTTGTCTCCAGAGATAAACTTGTTACATTGCGCAAACAGGCCACCCAGTCACTGCACAATCTGAAACCCAGTGTCAGAGTTGTCTAATCTTTCCTTCATAATCTCTCCCTGATCTGCTGTAGGGTAATGAATACGTTTATTATAGAGAATTAAAGACTCCAGCACTAGCAGAACTCATCACGTTTTCCCAGAGACAGAGATGGAAACTGGAGACCTGTATTATAGAGAGCTAAAGATCACAGATCAGAACTAGTGGAACTGTACAATCTGTAGGATATAAATGGTAATAACCTCTTTCTCATTCCCCCTTTAGGATGCGGAGGCCACCCTGAGCAGGTACGACTCTGTTGTCATTTCCTTCCTTCTGTATGATATAGCAGCCCGTTAATGTCACTGTGGGGCTTGCAGCTCTCCAGTGACTGAGGGGTGATGGGATAGAGACCTTACCAATATAACGCACTCTCATATTCCTTGTGCTGGAGGTCTCACACTCTATAATTTTGTAAATGTAGAAACGTGTTGAGAATAGACATAAAAATATAAATTATTCCCAGCAATAAATAAATTCAGCCTCACTTGAGAATATTTCCTTTCTCTTGTCAGGTTCTGTTTCTAGACCTGTGAGCTAAGAGCTAAGAGCAGTATCTCTCTTTGCTTACACCTGTCCCCCGGACTGGCACAAGGATATTGGGTGCACTAGGCGAACCTCCATCCTTACGCCCACTCTAAGATTTTGATAATGAAACTTATGAATTATGCTCATGATAATACCATCCCTCCCACAATAATTCTGTAAAAATGTATAGCCGGACATCATCTTTTTAAATATGAAACTTTGCTTTGTATGGGTGTGTGTTCCCACTCTCCCTGCAAGGAAAAGAATGGGCCAATGACTGACATTTTTGGTGCTATCAGGATCCATTGTTTTGCTTTGACTGCTGCTGATTTTTGCCACCCCTCAGAAGTTGCTGCCCTAGGTGACTGCCTAGTCTTGCCTAGTGGTTGGGCCAGCCCTACCTCTCCCTGTCCCATCTCTATCTCCAGGGGCTCTGAAAGCTCGGGGTGAACATCTTCCAGAATACCTCCAGTTATTTATTTATTTATTTATAGTCTCTTATATACCGCACTATTCAGCATCAGCGCGGTTTACATGTAACAAAAATGCTCAGTACAGTTGAAAGCGTATGAGTTTTACAGGTAACAGGGCACAAAAACTTGGATAACAGGGGAAAACTATTTACAAAATTTATTACAGTTTCTCTCTTACTCGCAGGTGTCACACAGGGAAGTTTCGAAAGCCAGAGGCGCTTTCTGCTGAAGAGGGAGAATTCCTTCGCAGAAATTTTATTCTGCAGAATGAACTCACACAATACCGAGGTAAACTATTCCATTCTTAAAAGCTGTAATCCATTAGCAGAAATGTTAATGAAATCTGGACATACAGGGGGGTATTTTAGAAGCTCTATTTGTGAGTTGGATGTCTGAAAACAGGAACTTGGACATGCAAAGAATGGAGACATCCCTGGACCCATTTTAGAAGCGGGGCTATATAGATATCCCCAGCACGAGAACGTCTATGTAGCATGGGGGACATAGTGGGGGTGTGGCCTGGGCGGAGCATGAGAGATGCATGCCAATCTAAAGAGAGGAAAAGGAAGTGACCAATAAAATTGTACATGTTAAAGAAGTTGTATATATTGTGCCTTTAAAGTAAAAAATTGTTACCGTTCTATAAACCGCACAGCTAATACATATTGTATCTATAAAATGAAAAAATGATAAGCCGGAAAGTAAAATGAATAGAAAAATATGTGTCTGAACCTAATGTTGTGATGCCTTGTAAAGAAGAATTGAGATGAACAACCATGAATGCAGAGCTCTATTGTGTTTAAAATTATGTGGATTAAATGAATAGATAAGATGGTGTGTTAAAATCGTGTGTTAAATCTTGACAATGCTAATGTAAGTAAGAGCCCAATAATTTGCAAAATAATATTAATATGTGAGGGCTAACCTATAGTGGATCTTCGTAAGGACCAAGATGTGTCAAGTCTCCATTGTTGATCAAATAGAAACTGATCTATGTAAGAGTAAGAGAGGAAGAACTGATGGTGGCTGATCACAGAAATACCGAGAGATCAAATTCTTGATTCAAGCCATGTGGTTCTATACTATTAAATTCATAGATATACCGCTATTCCAATTTGAGTAAAATCTTGTTGATATCGCCTCCCTTC
The DNA here is from genome assembly GCA_033557465.1 of Ichthyophis bannanicus. NCBI lineage: Eukaryota > Metazoa > Chordata > Amphibia > Gymnophiona > Ichthyophiidae > Ichthyophis > Ichthyophis bannanicus. The sequence goes on from JAWIIG010000070.1 coordinate 242,355, forward strand.
CAATGTGGGATCGCTGTTTTCAGTACCAGATTTTTTAGATCACTGATTGAATGTCCTGTTTTGATCCAGTGTGCTACCAAAGTTTTTTCCGGAGCTTTTCTCTGAATACAGCTCCTGTGTTCGATAATGCGAGTACGGATCTGTCTTTTAGTTTTACCAATGTAAACTAGATTGCATGGGCACAAAATTAAATAAACTACATTTGTTGTCTTGCAATTCGAGTAGCTCTGTAGGTATATTTTATATCCCGTTGTTGGATGTGTAAAGCTAACTTTTGCAGAAATAGTATGAGAGCATACTGAGCAATTGCCACAGCTAAAATGTCCTCTGATTTTAGGTAAAGGATTAGAACATGTGAGGGCCGATGGCACTAGAATGTTGGCGAAATTGGGATTGCGTTTATATGCTACCATAAACCGTTTCGAAGCAAAAGACGGTAGTGATGTTAAGAGGTACCACTCTTGTCTTAAAATATTTATAATCTCTTTGGAGTGATGTGAGAAAGTGAGAGCACAGACAATTTTATCTGTATGTTGACGGTCTTTCTTTCTCAAAAGTGCAGAGCGTTCTGTGGTACAGGCTTTGAGGAAGGCCTTTTTCATGCATTTTTGTGGGTAACCACGTTGTCTAAACCTCTGGTGCATATCCACCGCATGACGTTCAAAATCTATGTCTGTGGTGCATAATCTTTTTATTCTCAAAAATTGACTGATAGGAAGATTGTTTTTGAGAGATGTGTTGTGGCAACTGTCGTATTTTAATAAAGTGTTTCTGTCTGTTGGTTTGCGGTAGAGATCAGTAGCAAAACCCTTTTTATCATGATGTCTAGGTATGGAATGCGATCTGTACTGTATGATCCTGCAAACTGTAAGTTTGGATCTAATGAATTGAGCCATGTGAAAAAGGTTTGTAGTGAAGATTCTCTGCAGTCCCATATTACATCATCAATGTATCGTTTCCAGGGAAGGATGTGTGACTTGAAGGGGTGAAATATCAGATACTGTTTTTCAAAATTAGTTACATAGAGATTGGCAATATCTGGCGCCATGGATGAGCCCATGGTGACTCCTTTTATTTGTTTGTAAAAGATCCCCTTAAAACTAAAATAATTTTCTGTCATTGCTAGTGATGCCAATTGTGTCAAAAAGAAAGTAGGTATCTGTACTGGTTTAGATCTTTGGATCAGAGCATTCGCAAGACCTTCTAAAGCCGATTGTTGTGGTATATTTGTGTACAGGGAATTAATGTCAAGAGTGACCAATAAAAGTTTATCATGATATCCTTGGAAATCCTGTAAAATGTTGATAATATGGGTCGAATCTCGTACATATGATGTCGCTTGTGCCACAAAGGGTCTCAAGAATATATCTAAGAACTTGGACAAGGGTTCAAAGAGAGACCCTATTGTGGAAACGATTGCTGCAGCCCAAATGCATGACCTTACATTTTTTAACATTAAATCCCAGCTGCCAAATTCTAGATCATTATTCAAGCTTAACTAGATCCCTCCTCATGTTATCTACACCTTCCTGTGTGTCTGCTCTATTGCAGATTTTGGTATCATCCTCAAAGAGGCAAACCTTACCCGACAGCCCTTCCGCTATATCATTAACAAAGATGTTAAAAAGACTCGGACCAGGACAGATCCCTGGGGCACACCACTGGTAACGTCCTTCTCCTCAGAGTGAGCCTGTGAGGAACGATGTCAAAGGCTTTACTGAAATCTAAATACACCACATCTAGGGCTCTCCCTCGATCCAACTCCCTGGTCACCCAGTCAAAGAAATCAATCAGATTTGCCTGACCTGCCTCTGGTGAATCCATGCTAACTCGGATCCTGTAATCCGCTGGACTCCAGATACCTTACTATTTTCTCTTTCAGCAGCATTTCCAATCATTTACTCACCACCGAAGTTAAACTAACCGGCCTGTAGTTTTCAACCACATCCTTACTTCCACTTTTGTGTAAAGGCACAACATGAGACTCTCTCCAGTCCTTTGGCACCACTCCCAACTCCAACAAGGCATTGAAAAGGTCAGTCAGTGGAGCTGCTAGAACTTTTCCAATTTCCCTCTGTATTCTAGGGTGTATCCCATCTGGTCCCATCGCTTTGTCTACTTTAAGTTGAGCTAGTTTCTCACAAATACAGTCTTCTGAAAATTGTTCAAGATGTCCTCCACTTCTATTCCTGTTTGTGCGTTTTTTCTGAGGTCCTGTTCCTGGTTCTTCATCTGTGAACCCAGAACAGAAATATTTGTTAAGCAATTCCAGGTTGACGCATTCAAAATGTCCAATGGGAGATATATCGTTTGCGTAAATATGATAATTTATGCAGATTCCTTTAAAAATGGAACAGATGGGTCGAAGATAAATATTAAAGAGTAGGGCAGAAAGAGCAGAGCCTTGGGAGAGACCTTGTTCTTCTTTATATGTATCTGAGATTTGCTGTTTGATTCTTACTTCCTGAGTCCTGTCCAATAAGTATGAAGAGAACCATTTCAGTACTGTATCTTTAATCCCTATCTGTTGTAGCCTGGTTTGCATTATTTGGTGGTTAATGCTTTCAAATGCCGCAGTAATATCGAAAAACAAATTGAGAGAATAGCTATTCAGAGCTAGCGTGTATGAGTGTATTGTAATATAATGTCGGAAGTATAGCCATGAAGCGAAATTCACCTCTTGAAGCTAATCTTCCATTTTACTCAATTATGATTGAGCCCATTAAAGAGCTAACAATAAATAAGGTTAAAACACTACAAAAGTGCAACCAATAATCTTCATGCAAAATAATTAATTTGCCACGATAAAATGATCCCCTAAAAGTCTATGCTGGAGCTCAAAGCAGCCAGAATTTGGAAAAAATAACTTATCTGAATCCAACCAAATCCGACGATGAGCAGCAATCCATAGTAGCAGATTTTAAAGTCCATCCAGATAGACTTCTGGTGATGTTGCCAGCACAAATTTGTGCTGGCAACATCACCAGAAGTCTATCTGGATGGACTTTAAAATCTGCTACTATGGATTGCTGCTCATCGTCGGATTTGGTTGGATTCAGATAAGTTATTTTTTCCAAATTCTGGCTGCTTTGAGCTCCAGCATAGACTTTTAGGGGATCATTTTATCGTGGCAAATTAATTATTTTGCATGAAGATTATTGGTTGCACTTTTGTAGTGTTTTAACCTTATTTATTGTTAGCTCTTTAATGGGCTCAATCATAATTGAGTAAAATGGAAGATTAGCTTCAAGAGGTGAATTTCGCTTCATGGCTATACTTCCGACATTATATTACAATACACTCATACACGCTAGCTCTGAATAGCTATTCTCTCAATTTGTTTTTGGATTTTATATTTGTAGAGAATTTTGGTTAGGTGGTATTTTTTGGGCAGTAATATCGAGGCATTATATGAACTGAGGGCACACTCAGCTTTCTGATTTATAGAGGCTATGCAAGGCATGTAGGCAAACTAAAGTTTCCTAATCTTGTAACCAAATTGTAGGTTGTTTGCCACTAGACTGTAGATCAAGGTGGTTGTGAACAGATAGAAATGTGATAGCAAAAGAAAGATAGGAGGGGCAAGGTTTCTCTTTTTTTTTCTGGTTCTTTTATGTTTGTCCCCCTCCCTTGGTGGAGTTATCCTAACACATCACAGTGCCTAAGTAGTATTAATAAGAGAATAAAACAGGTAAGCAATAGGCAAGGAAAATTTATATCAAAAAGCATCCAAATAGTAAAGTTAGAAATCATAACTTTGTAGAGTCTCTTATTTATTTATTTGTGTGCTTTTCTATACCGCCCCTTCCAGAGATCAGGGGCAGTTTACAGAGAACATGGTAAACATCAATTACATATAACATTTTTTAGCACATAATAACTATTTTACAGAGAAAATATTAACTATTTTACATAGATTGAGCACATATTCATTATTTACAGAGAGTAGGACAAATATGCACATCGATAATAGACATATTAACTATTTACAACAGCCAGAACAGGACTGACTCTTGAAGTTGTGATGGCAATTACTGAATCAGATTGATTGCTCGGGCACCAGAGGCTGATTTAAATTAACCACACCCTGTGAGGCAGGCTTCTAACAGAACTATGGAATCTTTAAAGGTTCAGATTGAAATCTTACGTCTATGTATCAGTCTGAAACTATGCTTTGGACAAGCATGGTGTTAATGTAAATAAGTATTTTGTAAAAAAATAAAGGAAATGCAAGATGCTCGCACACCAAGGAACTAAAAGAAAACGTGAGAACCACAGAAAAGTTTATAAGGAGGGTGGAGTGACTCAGTGGTTGGGACAGATTACCTCAGGCCAGAGGGCCAGGGGTTCAATTCCTGCATAGGGACAAGCAACCTCAGGCTGGAGGGACTGGGGTCTTTAGTCCCTTGGCCACACCTTGTGGCCTTGGGCAAGCCACTTAACCCTCCATTGCCTCAGGCACACTTAGGGGTATGTTTACTAAACCGTCTTAATGTTACCGGTGCTAGTTGCAGCGATAATGTGAAGAATGCCATATAAGGAGTGGGTGTTCCAGTCCTAAGGTAGCAAGAATCTGTATCACGCGATAGTGGGCGCCATGGCACGTGTTAACCCTAAGTTCATGCCAGCGCAGTATCAGAAGCTATAAAGATGTAGCCCACTGGTTACTGCAATGACTGTAGAGGTCATGGGTTCGATCACGCAGTGGTGTTATGTAAGACAGCTGTCTGAGGCAATACCTTTTAATTTAAATTAGTGCTGTCTGAGGCATTTCCTTTTTTAAGGTAAATCAGTGCTGCCAGCAAAAACACACTCACAGTGCCGTAACATAAGGTGCCCTATATGGCACTCCATAGGGCACATTATAAAGTGCCCTGTCCGCCAAGGCACCTTCTAATGTGCCCTATAGGGCGCTTTATGAGGCACCTTAAGGTTACAGCACTGTGAGGGTGCATTTTGCTGGCAGCACTGATTTAAATGAAATGGAAAAGCCTCAGACAGCATTTTTATATAGCACCACTGTGGGAGCAAACCCATGACTTCTGCCTCTACAGTCACTGAAGTAACCAGTGGGTTACATCTCTATAGCATCTAACAACCTGCTGGCTGGCTACAGAAAGACTGCAGGTCACCACACAAACTGTCTGCTGTGGTTACCAGGAGAGGGTAAACCCACCCGTACCCATGATGCACTGCACATGCAGATCAGCAGCCTACATCTGATCACAGGATGGAGTATGCGTCTCCACGGCACCTCAGCCAGGTAATGGGAACTGAGCGTGTGGGTTATTGGCACAGAGTAGCTACAGACCGTGACATTGTGCGGTTCCTGTGCCCACCCTGAGGATGAAGTGGGGGGCCCAGCACCAGGTCTGCAGCTCATGGGTTGGCTGAGATAGACTGCACTGCAGGTCCCCATCAGTGCCAGTGTGTGATGGATAGTCCCTGCAGATGCACCTAGGATACACCTGTATCCATCTGTACTTCCCATTTATGTCTAGGCCTTGTGGACTATGATGCACCCAGAATAGTGCATATCCTGTGTGGGTGCCATGGTCACATGTTATAAATAAAGGGTAGTGTTTGAACCACAAAGCAAATTATGTAGCACCACCCAACCTGCCCCTGTGGGTCAGGGTGGGGGACAGGATCTCCCACCAACAGATCCACATTCTCCATCATTGCAATGGTTGCAGTAGAGGGGAATAGGCACCTTACAGGGAGGTCAATGCAGATCTGTATGCATCACATAGGGCAGTAGGCCTGGAACAGCTCAGCTGCCCCCCACCCCTATCTGACATTCGCTAGCACAGGGCACAGTCAGTCTACATCCGCTGCACCCTGCAAGGCGCTCTAGCCATACACATGCTAACTACAGACAGTCTGCTAGCTAATACAGAGTGCATGTTTCTGGAGAAACTCTGTGCATCCAATAATGGGATGTGATCACACACACCAAGCAGATATGTCAGTGATTGGGCTCCAGAAAAGAGAACCCATAAATATCACTTGAGAGAAATAGCACTATGGGGGAACCTAGCCATGCCGTGGTCACTGCTCAGTCAGGGTGAGAGTGACCTCCCAGCATGACATGCTGTGGCCACCCTGTCCGTGCAGATGGTGGCCGGGTACTACAATGTCCCAGCCATTGCCCTTTTCCCTGTGCAGATGCTTCCCGCCAAAGCCGCCCTGTCCAGCCCATACCCACAGTACCCTGCTCCTCATTATGCACATTGGCAGGCTAACACTGGAAACAGTGCAAGTATTGTGGGCTCAGGAAGATGTAGGCAGCCACATAACACTGGATAGACATACGCACACTCCCACACCTATTTCAGCATTGTGCATATATAGAGGTGGTTGGCAGCCCTGGCCGCCACACCAGTCCTGGGCACAGTGCAGGCATTACTATGGTACCCAATACTGGTAGGGTCACTCCCCGGGGTGTTAAACACTGTCAGAACCAAAACCTGAAACACACTACGCAGATATCAGAAAGGTTGCTATGATGGATCTCTGTCAATAAATTATGTTTAACTTAGGATTTGTTATCTGACATTAATCATAGCAACCTTTTGATATATGTGGAACGTCTCCCAAGTTTAGGATGGCAATGATAAGGTATGCAGGTGCTAGTAATGGGAGATGCTGCTCCGTGCAGGGCCCAACAGCCTGACTCTCCTTGAGGCTTTGGATAGTGGAGCCTGTGGGTGTGGGTGTTTGTGCCCCTGTTGGCCGCTGCTCTGGGGCAGAGGTTCCCAACTCTGGTCCTGGTGGGCCAAACATGGTTCAGGTTTTCATGCTGTCCCTAATGAATATGCATGAGATACATTTGCATACAATGGGGCGGTGCATGTAAATACATCTCATGCATATTTATTAGGGACAGCCTGACAACTTGAATGGTGTTTGGTCCTCCAGGACTGGAGTTGGGAAACTCTGCTCTAGGGATTGCACATGTGTATGGTATATGTGCTCTGTAGGGTAAAATATAGGCGTTTATGGCGTGTTTCTTTTATCTGCACTAAAGGTTCCATCTTTATTACCACGGTTTAGTACTGGGTAAAATGTGGGGACATGGTCTGCAGGAGCCACAGCTGGGACTTGAACCTGTGACCTTCTGGCCCTGAATATACTGGCTGTGTGTATTACACTAAACTGTTGTCACAGAGGTGAATCATTTCCTGGGGATACAATGACTGTTCGTCAGACAGACCTTGTCTGTTGCAGTGCACGACACCCATCTGTACAGGGCTTGGCTTTGGTGTGTTTTGGGCAGATGCCACTGCCCCCTCTGCCACCAGCACCCTTCCGCCACCATGCTGACATGCCCTTATGCCGGTGGTGCGCAGTCCCAGGCCATCCAGTGTGCCAGTAGGCCTATGGTGTGTGATATGGGGAAGGGGTGCCTGCATAGACATCCACGCTTCCCCCCAGCACCACCTGCCAATGTTATGTGCCCTTTGGGGTACATGCTGGGTAATGTCCATTGTGGCACTATGGGACACACACTTGTGGACATGTTTGCCCTTGGTCAGTTGCTGTCTTGCTGGTTTTCGATTTCTACATTCCTATGGATCACCTAGGCATCTGCCTAGTCCACCCTGTGCCCCAGCTGCCCCACTGCATGTCCCGCCTGCAGCCCCTGACACCCATTTATACCATCACCATAGTGCCCTTTCCTACGTGGCCACTCTGCTGTTGCTGCACATGTGAACGCCACTTCGGCAACCGCCCACTATACACCACAGCAAACCCTCATCAACACTATCAATGTTGGGACATTTACTTTGTGGGGGAAATCAGAATTGACCCTTCCAAAGGTGACATCTTCCTTTTTATTCTTTATGGGTAGTGTTGATTACCATTTATCACTGTTCTTTCTATTGGCCAGCTCGGTGTTTTGTATTTCCAGTTTGGTTCTGGTCATTATCTCTCTGGTTTTTGCATGTTTTGTTACTGCACATGTATCACTACTATCACTTATCTGGGTCTCCCTGCCTTTGCTGTACATTGTTGACTGAAATGGTTTCTCTCTCCTTCACTTTTGCCTCTAACACCAGGTTTTCACTCGCGCTATTTTCCGGACCTTCATTCCACAGCGATAGTGTGCCTGGAGCCTCTCCCTGCCCACTCACTGCCCATTGACCCCTTCTCTCCGCCCCTGGGGAGTCTTACTCCACCCTCGGTGCACCTTACCGCCGCAGGAGACGTTATCGCACGGTAATGCGCCATCATCGCGTGATAATGTCACATATCGCACGATAACGTCGCAGCTGCACCAGCGCCATTTAGTAAACATACCCCTTAAATTGTGAGCCCTTCAGGGACAAGGGAATATAAAGTACCTGTTAGTATACATGTTAACCACATTGATTCTAAAGAGCGCGGTATAAAAAAATAAAATAAGACCAAATTATAACTCATTTTATTCTGTTATAAACTGTGTTATGCTTCTCACTTTTTCTTTTTGAATATATATTCTGCATCCACAGAAACATCTCCCTCAACAATGGGTACAGAGCAGAAGTAGGACATTCATCCACAGAACTCAATATATTTTAAATAAATCTGATTCTAGTCATCTCACTAACAGTCATTCTCCAGTACCAGGCATTTTGGGAACTAATATAAAACCTTACAAAAATCATCTAAGATATACAAGGCCAAATCTACCTACCATACCAGCATAAACATCTAAAACTCATACAAGGGGCCTACCCAGAACAAAGCAGGACTATAAATACTGCAGTGAGCCCTAGAACATCCATACACCTATTGAAAAGTTGAACAAGTCAAATTACTACAGTATAGTATAGACTCCTATGTACAAACTCCATGTTAAGAGAACACCTGGCCTCAGTCACACACTCAGATCACAGACCCTCAAGTACAGAATGAGTGCCTACAACCAAAAGTAAAAACAAAATATGTAGACAAAAATTAAACTGAAACCCCAAGAAGTCAGACTCCACCTGCAGTGCAACATCAGATAAATAAGAGATGTAGTTCCTCATACTATGTAAAATATAAAGATAGTGCAAAGTTCAATCACTAATTTTAAAATAAAAAAATTTTCTACCTTAGTTGTCTAACCATTTTGTTCTCTGATCATGCTGGTCCCGATCTGAGGCTTCTGCTTTCCTGTCTTCTCTTAGCTCTCTTTCTATGGTCTATAGTCCATCTGCCATTTCTTTTCTCTTCTTTTGTTTTCTTCACTTCCTTCCATCAGCCTATTTCCAGTCCCAATAACCTTCCTCAGTATCAGCTCCCTTTCCAGTCCTCTCCTCCCAGTACCTTCCACTGTCAATCACCTTGCATTCCCAGGACTGCCACTGGTGTCCATTCCCTTCCAGTCCCCCTCTTTCCCCACTGTCCAGCCCCTTATAGTCCAAATACCATCAGCTTACTTCCACTCCCAATGCCACTCCCCCATGTCAGCTCCCTTCCAGTCGCCCTACCCTCTGTCCATCCCATTTCCAGTGCCATTTCCATGTGCCATCTCCCTTCTAGTCCCAGTGCCCCCTCCCTTCCAGCCTCCTCCCCATTACCCAGTCACCTACCAGTCCCATCCCCAAGTGTCAGCTCTCTCCAGTCCCACCCCAGGTGTTAGCTCCCTTCCAGTCCCCTTCCAGTACCATTCCCAGGTGTCAGTTCCCTTCCATCTCCTTCCACCTTTCCCTAGTGTCATCACCCTTCCAGTCCACCACCAGTACCATCCTTAGGTATCTGCTCCCTTCCAGCTCCCTCATTCCCCCCATGTCTGCTCACCCTCATTCCACCCCATGTCATATTCCTTCCAGCCACCACCTTTCCCCATAGTCAGCTCCCTTCCTGCCTCCACTTTCCCCTCATGTCAGCTCTCTTCCTGCCCCTACCTCATTGTGTTGGCTCCCTTCATGCCCCTACCTCTGTGACAGCTACCTTCCTGCCCCTACCTCCCCTGTGTCAGCTCCCTTCCTGCCCCCCACTTTCCCTCTGTGTCAGCTCCCTTCCTGCCCCCCACATTTCCCCTGTCAGCTCCCTTCCTGCCCCCCACTTTTCCCCTGTGTCAGCTCACTTACTGCCCCCCATGTCAGTTCCCTTCCTTTCCCCACCCTCTTTCCCATGTCAGCTCCCTTCATGCCCCATCTTCCCCCCTCCCTGTGTCAGCTCCCTTTGTGCCCCACCTTCCCCCTGTGTCATCTTCCTTTGTGCCCCACCTCCCCTGTGTTAGCTCCCTTCCTGCCCCCACACCCCCCCCTTGTCAGCTCTTTTCTGACCCCTACCTTCCCCCTGTGTCAGCTCCCTCCTGCCCACCACCTCTCCCATGTCAGTTGCTTTCCTTTCCCCTCCTTCCTCTGGCAGCTGCAGCTTCAAAAGTGCTAGTCATTTAAAATAAAAACAAAACTGGTGCAGAGCCTTCCTGCCTCTGTTATGCACCCCCCACTGCTGCATTCTGCTTACACTCAGCGGAGTGGGATGCAGCAGCAGGGGTTTCATAGGAGAGGTGGGAAATCTCCACACCAGTTTTTCTTTTCTTTTAATTACTAGGGCTATCACAGCCATGGCTACCAGGAGAAGGTAGGGCAGGAAGAGAGTTGACATGGAGGGAGGTGGGGGCAGGAAAACAGCTGACACAGGGGAAGGTGGGAGCAGGAAGGGATCTGACATGAGGGCGAAGTCCCACAGGCAGGCTGAACTCTCACTCGATGGGGGTGGGCAGAGGGGTTGATTCTGCTGCTGCTGAGAAGCAGCGACAGCAGCTTGTCCACTTTTTTTTTTTTTTTTACTTTGATGGCAGCTGTTTTGGAGGGATTCTTTGCTGCCCCCAAATGTTGGCCACCTCTCTCTGCCTCATTATAGAGCCGTACCTGGTCAGAAGCAAATATTTATGTCAAAGATCTCGGAGGGAGACTCTTGAATAAAACCAGAGTAGGTTTAAGAGACAAAGAGGTCATCGAAGAAGCCATTGACTGTCTCTGATTAAACTCACCTGAGACCTATGATTAATGACACGAGTTGAGCATGGAGCTTGAATGTTGAGTGTGTGTAGGAGAAAATTGTAACTTTCCTTGCCCAGATCTCTGTTACATAGCAAAAACAAATATATTTTATTTATTTATTTTTACTATAGACGGGGACAGTTTAGGGTCCTGAGTCAGCTAACGGAGTTGTTAATTATCTTTATCTTTTATCTTTATTAAAACATTTGATCAACCGCTACTGCCGAAGCATAGAGCGGTGTACAATAAAAAGGTCTACACTGCAAATCATAGAAAAGAACGCCATAAAATGAAAGGAAAGTAAAAGCAAAGCACACAGCAATAAAAGCAAATAACTAACCAGATAAATTTAACATAAAAGCTAAAACTAAAAAACACAAAGGTGCAACAACACCAACAAACACACAACAACAACGGGGAGACAACTCTATGGTCAGGGAGGGGGACGGGCAGAAAGGTCGAAAGCCTGAGTGAACAGATGTGTTTTGAGTAGTGACTTGAATTGAGGATAAGAAGATTCTAATCTGAGGGAAGGTGGTAGAGAATACCAGAGGAATGGACCGAGAAAGAAAAAGGCGGAATGACGAGTCTGCTCTAACTGGGCTTGAGATGGAGAAGGCAGTGATAAACGGTTGGCGTGAAGAGACCGGAGTTGACAGTAAGGAGTGTGAAGAAAAAACAGATCCGCAAGATACAAAGGATGACCAGTATGAAGAGCACGGTGAATCAGAATCAGAAACTTATATTGATAGTGAAAACGAAGTGGAAGCCAGTGCAAATGGAGAAGGAGGGGAGTGATATGATCAAACAGCCGGGAAAAGGTGATAAGGCGAGCTGCAGTGTTTTGAATAGATTATAATTGTTGAAGCTGATATTTAGGGAGGTTGGCTAGAAAAACATTACAATAATCAAGTCTACTAACCACCAGAGCCAGAACCAAAGTGACCAGAGAATCAGGGGAAAAGAGAGAACGAGTAGCCCGAATCTGCCGAAGGGTCACAAAGGACCGCCGAGTGAGTGAAGAAATGTGCTCGTGAAAAGAAAGCGTGGAGTCCAGTATAACCCCCAGGTAACGGAAAGAAGAAACAAGAGGAATAGAAACTGAATCAATCATGGGAGAGACCGTAGGACAGGAACCGCTAAGAGATACCCACATAGCCGTGGATTTTGAGGGGTTTAAGTGAAGAAAGTTCTGCGAGAGCCAAGAAGCAATGTGAGACAGACAGTCATTAAATGGGGTAATATGCAAAGTGAAGGGGGAGACATGGTATAGGAGAATAATGTCATCCGCATAGATGTACGGAGACACCGAAAACTGCTGAATAGCAAGAGGCAACGGAGCAAGAAAAATTTTAAATAATAGAGGTGATAGAACAGAACCTTGTGGAACACCACAGAAAAGAGGGAGAGAGGAAGAAGAGTGCTTACCCGAGTGTACAGTGAACGAGCGAGCAGTGAGAAAAGAACGGAACCATTGAAGAACAGAGCCCCGCAACCTAATATCGAAAAGACGAGAAAGAAGCGTCCGGTGATCTATCAGGTCGAAAGCCGCAGAAAGATCCAGAGAAACGAGAAGAGTAAGATCACCACGATCGTGAGCAACGTGAATTTCATTAAGAAGTGCCAAAAGAACAGTTTCAGTGCTGTGCCCATGACGGAAACCTGCTTGACAGGGGTGAAGAATATGTGTAGCCTCAACATGTGAGTTCAATTGCTGAAAAACAAAGCGCTCTAAAAGTTTCGCCAAGAACGGAAGATTGGAAACTGGCCGCCAGTTGGACAAAACAGAAGGCTCTAAGGTGGGCTGTTTCAGAAGGGGGCGGACGGCAGCAGATTTCCACAAAGACGGGAAAAGGCCAGAGGATAGACTAGAGTTGATAATAGTAGTAAGAATTGGAACAAGTTGCAGAGAGGGTTCAGATAACCAGAGAGACGGGATGGGGTCCAGCACATATATATATTTGTGCTAAAGGAAAAGAAAGGATTCGCTTAGTTGAGGTTTTCCTTTATTTATTGCTTGGAATGCCCTCCCGATGGAAGTGGTGGGGGCAAATACAGTGACAGAATTCAAAATGGCCTGGGACAGACACAGTGGATCCCTTTACAGCAACAGGATAAAATCAAAATAAACTTAACTATCTAAATTCTCAACAAACAGGGGTGTCCTACATGGAGCGGTGGGTTCACCCCTAAACAAAGACATGGGGAGGGGTGGCCTGCACAGAGCAGCAGGTGCACCTACTGTTGCCATCTTACTGGGAAGACTAGATGGACCATACTGGTCTTTATCTGCTGTCATTTACTATGTTACTATGTTACTATATTTAATAAAGTGAGGTATTAGGTTTTCTTCAATGTCTCCGGGGTCCAGGATGATCACAGTGAGAGTGTAGCGGAAGTAGCATTGTGAGAAGAGTATCATCATTAAACAGAATGAAGCTGAGATAAGTGTACACCCACAGACACTGTGCTCTTTTTAGCCTATCCACAAGTTGTTTTTTTCAAGGGCAGAAGCAAGCAAGATTAAAACAGGAACAGTTGTATTTGTTAAATGTTTTTCTTTGCTACATAGAGACAGACATTTAAACAAACAAACATACGTGCTGGGTGGAGAGCAACGCTGCAGACAAAAAGCAACACAAAGCAATTCTTAGGTTACACAAATCTTGAGTAATGTAAAATAGAGAAACAGTAAAAGAGAAAAGATGGTACTTATCTTAGTTGAGCGGAACATATTTGGAGAAAGTGCAACTGTGAAGCAAAAAGATAAATAATATAATTGTCATGTGATGTTGCTTAAGTATAATTTGTGACCAAGAATACATAAGTAATAGTTTCTTCTATCTGATTAGAATAAAAATATCTGTTTGTTCAATTTAATATTTTTCATGAAAATCTTAATTGCATCATTGCATGTTAAACATTAAGGGGTATGTTTACTAAACTGCAGTAATGTCATTCATGTTAGGTTCCACGTTAAAGGTACAGATGCCCATGTAAAGGCGTGGGTGATGCATTGTTGCAGCAAGCCGTATCAGCTAACGCATGTTACAAACTAACACGCGCTACAAGGTGCCTCATAAGGCACCTTATAAAGCACCTTACAAGGCACATTACAAGGCGCCTTGTAAGGTCCCTTGTAGGGTGCCTTGTAAGGTGCCTTTTTAAGTAAGGTGCCTTATAAGGTGCCTTGTTAGGTGCCTTATAAGGTGCCTTGTTAGGTGCCCTATAAGGTGCCTTATAAGGTGCCTTGTAAGATGCCTTATAAGGTGCCTTATAAAGTGCCTTGTTAGGTGCCCTATAATGTGCCTTATAAGGTGCATTGTTAGGTGCCCTATAAGGTGCCTTATAAGATGCCTTGTAAGGTGCCTCATAAGGTGTTTTGTAAGGTGCCCTATACAGTAGGGCTCCTTAGGCTAAGCGCCATATTAGGCACCCCTGGACAAGGCACCGTAGAGGGCACCCTGGGTTATGGAACCATAGGTTATGGTGGCCTAACAAGGTTATGGTGCCCTAGGTTAGCATGGCCTAAGGACTGCAAGGTGCTTCAAGATGACATGCATGACCTCTGAGGAACAGAGACAGATGCAGCCCTAACACTAGATAGAGCACCCAGGAAAGTCAATGAACAGGTGAGTGAAGGAGGGAGTGCTGGGAGCCACTGGACCTGCCATATTTGCAGGCATCACATGTGGCTGCCAGTACTGATGACAAACATGGTGGGGGCAACTGTACCACAGAACAGGGTGTTGACAATGTACAGTACTGGAAAGACAGTTGGTGGCAGACGATGGGAATACGTGCCCCCCAGTGGAGGCAGAGGTGGCAGGATAGTTACAATAATGGGTGGACAGAGGAGTGGTGATGCCATGCATATCAGGCACAGGCAAGGCAAGCATGAAGAGGTGCAATGCAGGAAAGGGTAGCAGTGCAGGACATGGGGTGGCAGCCTGCACAGGCAGACAGGAGTCTACACAGCTGACAGACGCAGATAGATGGACCGAGGGAATGTTGGCAATTGTGGTGAGGGTACTATGGGCTGGCAGCACAAATCTGCAAAAATATGACTGTTACAGGCATGCACACTATTTGAGTAGGACAGGCATGAGAGGAGGGAACAATGAGGAACTGAACCCATGAACGGCATTGTATTAACCAGTAGGCTATACCTTGGTGGTGTATGTCACAGTAATGGCTGGGTACAGAAGGACTGCAGGTCACCGCACAAACTATCTGCTCTGAGTGCCAGAATAGGGTAACCCCACCAGTACCCATGATGCAATGCACATGCTGAATAGCTGTCTACAGCTGATCAGCAAATGGGGTCTGCACCTCTCCGGTACCTCAGCTTGGAAAGACGAACTGACAGTGCCATTGTGCAGGTTCTGTGTTCTCCCTGAGGGATAGGATGGGTGCTCAGCACTAGGTCTGCAGTACATGTGGTGCTAGAGATAGGCCCTGCTGTACATCCCCATCACTACCAGTGTGTGACAGGTGTTCCTTGCAGTGCAGCTGAAGGTAATTCAGTGTCCATCATTATCCTGCGCCATGTGGCCCTCTGGGACCAGACACCACCCAGATTAGTGTGTACCCCGTGTTAGGGTCTGGGTGACATGGGCACCTGTTATCAGGGCAGAGGCGTTTCCAGACTTGTATGAGGTTTGTATAGCAGTGCCTTTATAGGTCAAAGGGGTATACACTACATATCCCAAAGGGCTCACATCACCCTTTTTATAGGTAAGAGACAGGTGTGCCAGCCCCCATAAAGCAACCTCCATTCTGCTGGTATATGACAGCCCTCCAGGATTGGTGGGCCAGAGCCATACCTGTGGCTGGGGCAGTGGCAGACCAGCAGCAATGATGGGGTTAGTTCTGGAAAACCCCAACTGCCTCACACCACTGTCTGCCAGTCACTAGCAGACAGCACAGTCAGACTGCACCGTATAGGTGTTCTGACCATGCACAGTCTAACTGTAGACTGTCCACTAGCCAGTCCATAGTGCATGCTCACAGAGGAATTATGTGCACTAAGCAGGCATCTCAATGATTGGGGGGCACCAGTACTAGAAACACAAACATACCACTGGAGGAAAATAGCATGGAGCGCTATGTGGGAACCTAGATATGCCATGGTCACTGCTCGGTCAGAGTGAGTGCCCTCCCAGCATGCCATGCTGTGGCCATCCTGTCAATGCAGGTGGTGGTCGGTCACTACAGTGTCCCAGCCATTGCCCCACACCCTGTGAAGATGCATCCTGGCCAATCCGCCCTGTCCGGGCCAT
This sequence comes from Ichthyophis bannanicus, assembly GCA_033557465.1. Classification (NCBI taxonomy): domain Eukaryota; kingdom Metazoa; phylum Chordata; class Amphibia; order Gymnophiona; family Ichthyophiidae; genus Ichthyophis; species Ichthyophis bannanicus. The sequence continues at coordinate 258,622 of JAWIIG010000070.1, forward strand.
ACCCACAACACCTTTCTCCTCATTATGCACATATTCAGGCTATCGCTGGTAACAGTGGGACATTGTGGGTCCGGTGAGGTGTGGGCAGCCACAAAACAATGGATAGACATAAACTCACACATTCATATTGCAGCATTGTGCAAGGACAGGGGTGGATGGCAACCCTGTCCGCCACACTGGTCCTGATCACAGTGCTGACATTGCTAAATTGTGCAGGAGGTAGTAATAGTGCTCTGGTGATAACTGCAGCTCAATGCTGGGGCCAACAGCCTGACTCTCCATGCATCTTTGGATTGTGGAGCTTGTGTGAGTGGGTGTTTGTACCCCTGTTCACTGCTGCTTTGAGCTTTGCACATGTTGCTGTTGTATCTGCATTGTAGGGTAAAACATAGGGATGTGCTCTGCAGGACCACAGCTGGAGCTGGAATCTGTAACCCTCTGTTTCTGGACACACTGGCTGGGTGTACTGCACCACACTGTTACCACAGATGCTTGGTGGTCCCTGGGGCTACCTGTACATTTCCTCAGCCAGACCTTTTATGTTGCTCTGCACACAATGTACTGGTACAGAGCATGGCCTAGGTCCACTGCAGGCAGGTGCCACTGCCCCTCCAGCATGGGCACCCCCCCCCCCCCCACCATGCTGACATGACCATATGCTGTCAGTGCTGGTAGTGCACAGTCCCAGGCCATCCACTGTGTGGGTAGGTGGTCACCTAGGGAGTGGGGTCTGGGGCACGGGGCATACATGAGCATCCTCACATTCCCCCCCTCCCATCACCACCTACCAATAGTCTGTCCCTTCCGCTTGGGGGAGGGTTGGCTGGGGGATGTCAGGTCGGTGCCCTGGCAACTTTTATCTTGGGTGGACCAGGAAGATGTAGGTGGATTGTGTTTGGCCTTTGTCAGCTGCTGTCATGCTGATTTCCGGGTTCTATGTTCCTATGTGCCTCCTAGGCGCCAGCCTATTCCACCTTATGCCCCACCTGCCCCCGCTACATGTCCCACCTGCAGCCCCCTATGCTCCACTTGCCCCATCACCATAGTGGCCTTTCATACTTGAGCACTATGCTGTTGCTGGACATGGAGCACTACTATCACATTTCTTTGGCTCCCTGTCTATGCTGTACATTGCTGACACTGAAATGGTTTCTCTCTCCTGCAAATGTGCATCTAACAGCAGGTTTTCATTCGCGGTAGGATTCAGCCCTTAAGTTCAGCATGTTAGTGTGCAGGGAGCCTCTCCCCGCCCACTCCCCACCCATTGACCCCTTCCCCCTGCCCTCTCTACACCCTCTGCGGTGTTTACCGCAGCCGGGAACGTTAACGATCGTTAAGTAACGTTAACATGCGTTAACGTTACATACCATGCATTAACATTACCTAACGATCGTTAACGTTATATAACGCGCGGTCTGTAATGTTACCGCAGCTTAGTAAACATACCCCTTTGTTTCAGCATTTAACCTCTCTTTCTGAAAGCAAACTGATGTCACCGGTTGAACCCATTTGGATCTTACCCACTTGGCCACTGACATAAACAAGCAGAAAGGGTTCAAAACCAGATGAGGAGGAGATGCTGGATTTTATTTATTTATTTATTTATTTATTTAACATTTCTTTTATACCGCGCTATTTACAATCAGTGCGGTGTATATTGAACAAGAACATACTACAATGCATACAAGTAACATTGAGTTTACAATGAACAGGGAAATTTAACAGAGGACAACCGGGGGAACTATATACAGATTAACTTAATGCTATATACAGTAATATAAAACTTGTTTGGGTGTTACATGTGCTTTTTGTGTGGTTCGCCAATAGGACTAGAGAGAAGGGAGTGGAGAAGAGAAATGGGGGGATGCTGGATCCTGGAAGGGTAGAGGAAGACGAGGGATGTGCTGGACAGAGGGATGAAGATACTGGATCAGAGGGGGAAAGAAACAAAATTGGTACTGGCAGATGGTAGGCTTGGAGAAGGGGGAAACATTTTAGAAGAGTATGATGCTTGTGGATGACACAGGGGATGGGAGAAGGGGACTGATGCTGGCAGCTACTGGGGGTTGGTGGTGGGAGATGTAGGACTGGTACCTGTGTCCTATTCTGAACCATTGTGCCCTTCTCAAATCCAAAAGCCTGAACCAAAGTTGAATTAATCAAGATGGCTTCCTGTTACAAGAATCTTTTGCTGTGCTGCAAGTCTCAGACCTGACATTCAGGCAAGTGCCTGCCAAGTTTTATGTGCACATACAACAAAGCTATTGTTCCCAAACATAACTACATGCAAGAGAACTCAATTCTGAGGCTATTCTCAGCCCCAGACTGTTCTACTGGTCCTGCACATTTGCAACAATGTATGACACTGCTTTCCATCATCTTCTCTCTCACCATGGAACTCTGTCTGAAGAATTACCCCCTGACAACCACTACCTGATTTGCTGAAGATGTCTCACACTATCTGTGCACCCAAAAATGGGATGTAAGCACACACACCAAGCAGGTATGTCAGTGATTGGGCCCCAGAAAAGGGAACCCAGAAATATCACTTGAGAGAAATGCTATATAGCACTATGGGGGAACCTAGCCATGCCGTGGCCACTGCTCTGTCAGGGTGAGAGTGGCCCCCTTCCCCCAGCCTGACATGCTATGGCCATACTGTCTGTGCAGGTGGTGGCCAGGCACTACAATGTCCCAGCCATTGCCCTATGCCCTGTGCAGATACTTCCTGTCCAGGCCGCCCTGTCCGGGCATACCCACAGTACCTTGGTCCTTGTTATGCACATTGGCAGGCTAACACTGGAAACAGTGCAAGAATTGTGGGCTCAGGAAGGTGTAGGCAGCCACATAACAATGGATAGAGATACGCACACTCCCACACCTATTTCAGCATTGTGCAAATATAGAGGTGGTAGGCAGCCCTGGCCGCCACACCAGTCCTGGGCACAGTGCAGGCATTGCTATGGTACTCAATACTGTTAGGGTCATTCCCCAGGGTGTTAAACACTGTCAGAAACGAAACCTGAAACACACTCCGCAGATATCAGAAAGGTTGCTATGATGAATCTCTGTCAACAAATTGTGTTCAACTTAGGATTTGTTATCTGACATTATTCATAGCAACCTTTTGATATATGTGGAACGTGTTTCCACATTTAAGACTCAAAAAATGGTCAGTTCAGAGAGGGTTAATCATATGTGAAAATGAAGAAACAAAAACCTCAAAATCAGACCTTCAGGCAATGCCTTACTTCAATCGTAGTAACCTATTAATATGATACCATGGACAATTCTCAAGAACTTATCTAACTTATCTAATATTTGAATTTATTAAATTTTTGAACTATGGGTCTCAGACTGGAGGTTAGCTCACTCCTCTGATTTGTATCTAAGGATGTGTGCTGCGCATTACATCAACGACCCATGATGTTAATTCAGGTTAAAGCAGTTAATTCAGGTTAAAGCAGTGATCAACAAATGGACTTTTTCAATAAAAGGTAGCAGAATACGTGTATGCTTATCTTAGGCTTCCCCGACGCCTTCATCCGGCTGCCGTTCTGCGTTTCACATAACGGGTTAGTTTCATCAGGGGGGTAGTTCAAAATGTCTGCTGAACCATGGTGAATCCTGCCATTCACTGGTTATACATGTCTCAAACCTGATATTGTTCAAAAAACAAAAAACGGTTACTTTGTAGGGAGATTGCATGCCTTAATTAAGAAATGTAAAGAATTGAAGAGATCATTTGCCAACATGCATATTACTCAAAACCTAAACGTTGATACCTTACTGCTGAATTTGTTAAACTTGATGTTCGGCAAGCTGAGTTGGACCTCCTCGGTGTATAGCGGAACTTCTCAGTTTCTCCAAAAAGACGCCGCGCATGCGGACTAAATGAATGAAACGCTCTTATCTCATGGGAAATTGACTACGTATACGTGACATCAACATGATTCATCAGTCTAAAAGCTTTTTCTAAAATCTTCTCTTAATGGACCGGTGATTGGCGATGCAAAAGTTTACTGGTTACTTCTGTATGGAACTATTATAGGCATGCTGCCCAATCAATGATATTATTCATACCATGAGGGTGAATCGTTTGTAAAGTGTGTATCCAGCGTTGTTCTCTAATAATTAAGGTTTGTTCTCTAGTCTTGCCGTTCTTGCCGGAGAAACTGAGAAGTTCCGCTATACACCGAGGAGGTCCAACTCAGCTTGCCGAACATCAAGTTAAGCTGGGGCCCGCAGGGTGGGGCTCACTGTGGCCACTCTAAATTTAAAGGGAAGGCTCAGTGCTGACACTAGTGATGTCAGCTGTGGGGGAGAGGTCTAACACAAAGGGGCTTGTTTACAAAGCTGCGGTAGCGGTTTGCGATCGTAATCGGAGCCGCGGCCCCATTGATTTCAATGGGGCCGCGGCTGCGATCGCGATCGCGAACCACTACCGCGGCTTTGTAAACAAGCCCCAAAGTGTCTCCTCTACTCACACCACAGAGCTCTCAGTGGCTGTTCTTTCAATACATAGGCAGATAAATGCAGATGGAACAGCAGAGTCAAGCAACAAAAACAGTTTATTGTAACAGACAGGCAGATAAATGCAGGTAAAAAAAGCTGTACAATTAAAGCGGTGAAGTTGAACAGCAAACAGCAATCCGGATCTTTTGCAACTTCTGCATCTGTAAATGTTCAAAAAGTCTCTTTTCTCTAAGGGTCTTTTAATTATAGCCTCATAAAATGTGTACTAGCTAGCAGACTGTCTGTAGTTAGCCTGTGTATGGCTGGAGCACCTTGAAGGGTGCAGCGGGTGTAGACTGACTGCCCTCTGCTGGTGAATGTCAGATAGGGGTGGGGGGCAGCTGAGCTTTTCCAGGCCTGCTGCTCTGTCTGATGTGTACAGATCTGCATTGACTGCCCTGTAGGGTGCCTATTCCCCTCTACTGTCACCATTGCAGAGATGTAGAATGTGGATCTGTTGGTGGGAGAACCTGTACCCCACCCTGACCCACAGAGGACTGGGTGGGTGGTGCTACATAATCTGCTTTGTGGGTCCAAACACCACCCTTCACTTATAACATGTGACCATGGCACCCACACAGGATATGCACTAGTCTGGGTGCATCATAGTCCACAAGGCCTAGACATGACTGAGAAATACAGATGGACATAGGTGTATCCTAGGTGTGTCTGCAGGGACTACCCATCACACACTGGCACTGATGGGGCCCTGCAGCACAGCCTATCTCAGCCATGCCAGGTGCTGCGGACCTGGTGCTGGGCCCCCCACCTCACCCTCAGGGTGAGCACAGGAACTGCACAATGTCACGGTCTGTAACTACTCTGTGCCAGTAACCCACATGGTCAGTTACCACTACCTGGCTGAGGTGCTGTGGCGACGCATACTCCATCCTGTGATCAGATGTAGTCTGCTGTTCTGCATGTGCAGTGCATCATGTGTACTGGTGGGTTTAGCCTATCCTGGTAACCACAGCAGACAGTTTGTGTGGTGACCTGCAGTCTTTCTGTAGCCAGCCAGCGGTGTGTTAGACACTATAGAGATGTAGCCCACTGTTTTTTTCAATGCCTGTGGTTGAAGAAGTCATGGGTTTGATCCCACAGTGGTGTTATTTATGATTGCTGTCTGCAGCTTTTCCTTTTCATTTAAATCAGTGCTGCCAGCAGAAACACCCTCACAGTTCCATAGCCTAAGGTGCCTCATAGGCGCCCTATAGGCCACATTATAGGGTGCCTTGGCGGACAGGGCACTTTATAATGTGCCCTATGGGAAGCCTTATGCGGTACCTTAGGTTACGGCACTGTGAGGGTGTTTTTGCTGGCAGCACTGATTTAAAATAAAAGAAAATGCCTCAGACAGCATTATTAAATAACACAACTGCAGGATTGAACCCATGACCTCTGCCTCTGCAGTCATTGCAGCAACCAGTGGGCTACATCTTTAGAGCTTCTAACACTGTGCTGGCATGAAGTTAGGGTTAACGTCCTCTCTTCCCCTCTTCTCCCCTGCACTCCAAACTCACTTCTACAACCTTGCTGTAAATTATACCCTATGTAAATAGTTGATTACTGTATAAAGTTTCATTTATGTTTTATGTACCTTTTCTAAGTTGTTCCAATGTAAACAGTTGAAATATACTGCCTATTTTGTTCTATGTAAACCGTCTTGAATCGCAGAAAGACGGTATATAAAAACTCTTAAATAAATAAATAACGTGCGTTAACGTGCCATGGCGCCCACTATCGCGCGATACAGATTCTTGCTACCTTAAGACCAGAACGCCCACTACCTTATATGGCATTCTTCACATTAACGCTGCAACTAGCTCCGGTAATATTAAGACGATTTAGTAAACATACCTCTATGTTGTCTTTGATTCCAAAGCAAGTGGAGGAAGAGCAATGTCTGGTGGATCGGTAGTGGTCAACATTTTAACATAAGAACATAAGAACATAAGATATGCCATACTGGGTCAGACCAAGGTCCATCAAGCCCAGTATTCTGTTTCCAACAGTGGCCAATCTAGGTCATATGTACCTAGCAGTTTCCTCAAGGGACACAGGTTCCACAATGCTTGTATTGGTTCAAGCATTGATATCCTGGGTCCCTTCTTAATAATGGCTTATGGACCTTTCCTCCAGGAACTTGTCCAAACCTTTTTTAAACCCAGCTACACTAACAGCCTTTACTACATCCTCCGGTAACAAATTCCAGAGTTTGATTACACGTTGAGTGAAAAAATATTTTCTTTTATTAGTCTTAAACAGTTTACCCTGTAGCTTCATTGCATGTCCCCTAGTCTTTCTATATTCTGATAAGGTAAACAATCGAACTACGTTTACCCGTTCCACTCCGCTCATTAATTTATAGACTTCTATCATATCTCCCCTCAGCCATCTCTTTTCCAGGTTAAAGAGCCCTAACCTTTTTAGCCTTTCTTCATAGGAGTATCCTTCCATCCCCTTTACCATTTTTGGTGGCTCTTCTCTGAACCTTTTCTAATAACTCTATATCCTTTTTAAGATACGGCGACCAGAATTGCACACAATATTCAAGGTGCGGTCTCACCATGGAACGATATAGAGGCATTATAATATCCTTTGTTTTATTTTCCATTCCTTTCCTTATCATACCTAGCATTCTATTTGCTCTGTTGGCCGCCGCTGCACACTGGGCAGAGGGTTTTAACATGGTATCCACAATGACGCCTAAATCTTTTTCCTGGGTGGTGGTTCCTAATGTGGAACCTTGCATCGTGTAACCGTAGTTTGAGTTGTTCTTCCCTAGGTGCATAACCTTGCACTTGTCCACATTAAATTTCATCTGCCATTTTGATGCCCAGTCTTCCAATTTATCAAGATCCTCTTGCAATTTTCCACAATCCTCTTGGGTTTTAACAACTTTAAATAGTTTTGTGTCATCTGCAAATTTGATAACCTCACTCGTTATTCCACTTTCCAGGTCATTTATGAATATGTCAAAAAGCAGCGGACCCAGCACAGATCCCTGGGGTACACCACTATTCACCTTTCTCCATTGGGAAAATTGGCCATTTAGCCCTACCCTCTGCTTTCTATCTTTTAACCAGTTCCTGATCCACAATAGTACACTGCCTCCTATCCCATGACTCTTTAGTTTTGCCAAAAGTCTCTCATGAGGGACCTTGTCAAAGGCTTTCTGAAAGTCCAGATACACAATATCAACCGACTCACCTTTGTCCACCTGATTATTCACTGCTTCAAAAAAACATAACAGATTAGTAAGACAAGATCTTCCTTGTCTAAAGTGGAGTGGAGGAGTGGCCTAGTGGTTGGGGCAAGGTACTTCAGGCCGGAAGGTCAGGGGTTCAAATCCCACTAGAGGACAGCAACCTTGGGCCGGAAGGACTGGGGTTTCTAGTCCCACAGGTGCTCCTTGTGGTCTTGGGCAAGCCACTTAACCCTCCATAGCCCATGTTCCCTGTAAAATAGTTCTCTGTGTGCTGTGCTGCCCTGTCTAATCAATGTGTTTATACCTCAAAAAAAAAATTTCCTGTCATGATTTGACAATTTCCAATCTGTAATCAAAACCGCTGCTGATCGCTGGAAGTAGCGGTATACAAATGTATACTAAATAAATAAAATAAATAAATAAATAAAATAAAGCCATGTTGGCTGTCTCTCATTAGTTCATGACTTTCTACATGCTGAGTAATTTTATTCTTTATGATGGTTTCTATCATTTTTCCCGGTATTGACGTCAGGATCATCGGTCTGTAGTTTCCCGGATCACCCCTGGAACCCTTTTTAAAAATTGGTGTTACATTGGCGATCCTCCAATCTTCAGGTATTAGAGATGATTTTAATGATAGTTCACAGATTACTAATAGCAATCTGCAATCTCATATTTCAGTTCTTTCAATACCCTTGGATGTATACCATCCGGCCCAGGTGATTTGTTACTCTTCAGCTTATCTAATAGTTGTAATACATCTTCTCGATGTATCGATATTTCCTTCAATTCTTCCGCACCTTTAAATACCACTTCAGTCATGGGTAACATCCCTACATCTTCCTTTTTTTTGCTACGAATGTACTTGAAAAGGTCTTTACTTCACGTTTTTGCTTCTGCAGCAAGCTTGTTCTCAAATTCTCCCTTTGCCTGCCTTATCAATGCCTTGCATTTGACTTGCCAGTGCTTGTGCTGTTTCCAGGTTTCGTCGTTTGGCTCTTTTTTCCATTTCCTGAAAGATGCTTTTTTGGCAACAACAGCCTCTCTGACCTCAACTTTAAACCATGCTGGCAGTTTTTTGGACTTCTTTCCACTTTTCTTAAAGCGTGGAATAGAGCTGGTCTGGGCTTCCAAGATAGTATTTTTCAACAACAGCCAAGCCTGATGTACGTCTTTAACCTTTGCAACTGCTCCTTTTAGTTTTTTCTTGACTGTTTTCCTCATTTTATCATAGTCTCCCTTTCGAAAGTTAAAAGGTAGTACTGTGGATTTCCTTACTATCCCTCCTCCACTAATTAAATCAAAGGCGATCATGCTATGATCACTATTGCCAAGTGGCCCCAACAACCTTATCTCTTGCACTAGATCTGGTGTTCCACTAAGGATTAGGTCTGATATGGCTTCCCCTCTGGTCGGTTCATGAACCAGCTGCTCCAAGAAGCAGTCATTTATTTCATCTAGGAACTTTATCTCCCTAGCATGTCCTGACGTGACACTGACCCAGTCGATACCGGGGTAGTTGAAATCACCCATTATTATTACTGTGCTGTAACTTTTGTTAGCTTCCTTGATTTCTTTGAGCATTTCATCATCCATTTGGTCATTCTGGCCAGGCGCTCGATAGTACACCCCCACTGCCATTGCCTTCCCCCTTTTACTTGGAATTTCAATCCATATAGATTCTACAGCAGATTTTGTTTCCTGCAAAACTTTAATCCTTTCTGACTCAATGCCCTCTCTAACATAGAGAGCAACCCCTCCACCAATTTGATCAGCTCTATCATTACGATATAGTTTGTACCCAGGTATCACAGTGTTCCACTGGTTGTCGTCCTTCCACCATGTCTCTGATATTCCAATCATTTCTAACCTTTCATTTAGTGCGATATATTCTAACTCTCCCATCTTATTTTTTAGACTTCTAGCATTTGCATACAAGCATTTTAGAGAATGTATTTTATCCATATTAATTTGTCTGTTAGAGATGAGTAATTTGGGATCTTTAAGCTCTGTCTGCTCCATACTTGAGTGCATTTGGGCTACTTTACTCTTTTGTGGAACCTCTCTGCTTTTGGTAGTATCCTTCAAAGATACATTCTTCCGAACCATCTGCTCTTGGGCTACTGTCGGCTTTCCCCTAATATCTAGTTTAAAAGCTGCTCTATCTCCTTTTTAAAGGTTAATGCCAGCAGCCTGGTTCCATCCCGGTTAAGGTGAAACCCATCCCTTCGGAAGAGCCCCTCTTTTCCCCAGAATGTTCCCCAGTTCCTAATAAATCCAAACCCCTCATCTCTGCACCATTGTCTCATCCACGCATTGAGACTCCGGAGCTCTGTCTGCCTTTTGGGTCCTGCGCGTGGAACAGGAAGCATTTCGGAGAATGCTACCCTGGAAGTTCTGGATTTCAACTTCCTACCTAAAAGCCTAAATTTAGCCTCCAGAACCTCCCTACCACATTTTCCTATGTCATTGGTACCAACATGTACCAAGACAGCAGACTCCTCCCCAGCACTATCTAAGACCTTATCTAGGTGGCGCGTGAGGTCCGCTACCTTCGCACCAGGCAGGCATGTTACCAGGCGATCCTCACGTCCACCAGCCACCCAGCTATCTACATGCCTAATGATCGAATCACCAACTATAACTGCTGTCCTAACCCTTCCCTCATGGGCACATGGCCCTGGAGAAACTTCCTCGGTGCGAGAGGGTTTTACATCACCTGGAGGACAGGTTCTAGTTACAGGATCACTTCCTGCCACACCAGGGTGATGCTCTCCTGTCACGTGACCTCTCTCCTCCTTGGCAACAGGGATGCTGCCAGACTGGAGGTGGGACTTCAGGACTATATCCCTGTAGGTCTCGTCTATGTACCTCTCTGTCTGTCTTATGCTTTCCAAGTCTGCTACTTTAGCCTCTAGAGAACGGACTCGTTCCCTGAGAGCAAAGAGCTCCTTACACCTAGTGCACACGTAAGACCTCTCACCAACTGGGAGAAAATCATACATGTGACACTCAATGCAAAAGACTGGAAAGCCCCCATCCCGCTGCTGGACTGCTGTCTGCATCTTAGTTTTAAGTTTGTGTTTAGATCTAAGTTCTTTACTTACTAAGGGTTGCTATGGATAATTATACTAATAAAACTGAACCTAATACGTGTAATATACCTTGTTCACCTGAAGCTTAACTAATCTCAGGTCCTTAGTGTATGACTGATTTGGGTAATGAGCTTCACCTGAGAGCACCTCCTGTCTTTTAAGATGTGTAAGTACCTATAACGCTACGATTATCCCAGGGGTGGGTGGGTGTGGGGAGGGTGGGAGGGAATTAACACTTATTAAAAGAGGGCTGCTACACAGTACCCTGTCTTGTGCTGCTGAGGTAAGCTATATTCTGATTTGATTTAAATTATAGCTCTTAGCTGCTGCTAGGCTCTAACTTCTTATGAAATTTAAAGTACAAGCTCTCTGCTGGGTTCTAAATTTAACCAGAAAGCTCTTTTCTGTGTTGTAAATTTAAGCTAAAAGAACTTTGCTGATGCTAGGCCCTGAGTGACTATTAAATGTAAACTACAAGCTCTCTGCTGGGTTCCAAATGTAACCAGAAAGCTCTCTTCTGTGTTTTAAATTTAAACTAAAAGTACTTTGCTGTTACTAGGCCCTGAGTGACTATTAAATTTTAAGTACAAGCTCTCTGCTGGGTATGAAATGTAACCAGAGAGTTCTCCTCTGTGTTTTAAATGTAAACTTAAACTGCTGCTACTAGGCCCTGACTGATTTAACAAAAATAGTGGATCACAGATTAATTAGCTTTAATACAAAGAATTCCTTTTAGAAAATTACCAGAAGTAAATACTCACAGTTGCAGATCTCCCTCCAGAAGCAACAGTCCCCCTTACCAGTCTTTTAAAGACCATCTTATAGGGAGGTTAACAATCTCTTGAAGAAAATCTCTAAGAACTTTCTTGTGCAGATCCATGTCCCATCTTTTTATTTAACCATGTGCCACTCATTTTTAAAGTTTGGTTTCATGGGATTATTGTAGTTTTATTGTCCAAGGGTATTTATCCAAAAGAAATAGGATATATAACTTTACTCGTGTTCCAAAGGATACAAAGGCTAGTCTCACAAAGGTTTCTAGCTTTCACTCAGTCATGAATATACCCTTCAATACTTCAATGATTTCCAGTTTGGTTTCCATAGATCATATAATACAGAACTGCTCGTGGGACTTTTAGGGGCATGTTTAATAAATTGCGTTAACGTAGCAGCAGCTATGTTAAGGCACGTTATGTGCCATTAAGGTGCTAACGACACATAACGCGCCTTAACGTTCCCAGCCACGTGCTTCATTTGCAGCAACAGCATAGTGCCCTGGTATGAAAGGCCACTATGGTGATGGTGCAAATGGGGCATGGGGGCTGCAGGCGGGACCTGCAATGGGGGCTACTGGGGCATAGGGTGGACTAGGCGATTGCCGAGGTGGCACATAGGAATGCAGAAAATGGAAACCAGCAAGACAGCAACTGGCCAGGGTCAGACATGCCCATCAGTCTGTGTCCCACAGTGTCCCATCCAGGGGACATCACCCAGCAGGCACCCCAAGGGGTGCATAAAATTGACAGGCGGTGCCAGGGGAAGTGTGGACATCTATATAGGCACCCCTACCCCAGATCCCACACCTTAGGCAGCTGCCTACCTGCCCCCTGGATGGCCTGGGATGGCGCACCACCAGCACCAACAGCATATGGTCATGGCGGCATGGCAGAATGGGTGGGTGATTGTGCTGGAGGGAGCAGTGGCACTCGCCTTCAGTGGACCTAGGCCATGCCCTGTACCAGTACGCATTGTGCAGTGCAACAGAAGAGGTCTGGCTGAGGAACATAAGGGTAGCCCCAGGGACCACTGTGCTGCTGTGGCAACAGTGTGGTGCAGTACACTCAGCCAGCATGTCCAAGAGCAGAGGGTCAGAGGTTCAGGTCCCATCTGTGGATCCTGCAGAGCATCTCCCCGTAGTTTTAGCCCACAATGCAGCCACAGCAACAACATGGGCAAACCCTAATGCAGTGGTGCACAGGGGTATGGACACTCACTCACAAGGGCTCCACTATCCACAGCTTCATATAGTGTCAGGCTGTTGTCCCCAGCACAGAGCTACAGTTATCACCAGAGCACTACTACTACCCCCTGCACAGATTAGCAATGTCGGCACTGTGATCAGGACCAGTGCAGGGGTTAGGGTTGGCAACCACCACCATCTCTGCACAATGCTGAGATAGGTGTGGGAGTGTGCATATGTCTCTCCATTGTTTTGTGTCTACCAACACCTCACAGAGCCCACATTGTTCACACTGCTTCCAGTGTTAGCCTGCAAACGTGCATAATGAGCAGCAAGGTATTGTGGGTATGGCCAAGACTGGGCAGACTGGCCAGGATGCATCTGCACATTCTGGAGGGCAATGGCTGGGACACTGTTGTGGCCGACCACCACCTGCATGGACAGGGTGGCCACAGCATGTCACGATGGGTGGGGAAGGGTCACTCTCACTCTGACCAAGCAGTGACCATGGCATGTCTATGTTCCCACATAGTGCCACACATTATTTGTTTCAAGTGATGCCTGTGTGTTGCCAGTTTTGGGGCCCAATCATGGAGCTGCCTGCTTGGTGTCTGTGCTGTGCATCCCACTTCTGGGTGCACAGGGTTCCCCTGTGAGCATGCACTATGGACTGGTTAGTGGGCTGTCTATAGTTTGTGTGTGCATGGTGGGAACCCCTTGTAGGATGCTGCAGGTGCAGTCTAACTGTGCTGTCTGTTGATGAATGGCAGACTGTGGTGTCAGGCAGTTGAGCCTACCCCAAGCATCATTGCTGGTCTGCAATGGTCACAAGTATGGCACTGGCCCAACAGCCCTGGGGGGCTGTCATTCACCAGCAGGAATGTGGTTGCTAGTACTACAGCCATGCAGCCACCTGTCCCACCACACCCTCATCTACAAACAGGGTGATTGAGGCCCCTTGGGGTATATAGGGCATACTACTTAGACCCATAGTGGCAGTGCTACATCACCCTCATGCGAGTCTAGACTCCCCACTGCCCTGATAACAGATACCCATGGCAACCAGACCTTAACACCGGGTACGCACTAATCTGGGTGGTGTCCGGTCCCACAGGGCCACATATGACTGCAGCACACAGCTGGAACAGATGTACCTTTGACTGCACTGCTGGGAATACCTGTCACACACTGGCACTGCTGAGAATATGCAGCAAAACCTATCTCTAGCATCACATGTACTGTGGACCTAGTGCTGGGCGCCCATCCTATCCCTCAGGGTGAACACAGAACCTGCATAATGGCATGGTCTGTAGCTACTCTGTACCAGTATCACATACTGTCAGTGTATCTTACCATGCTGCAGTCCCGGAGAGGTGCAGACCCTATTTGGTGGTCAGCTGTAGGCCGCTGTTCTGCATTTGCAATGCATCATGGGTGCTGGTGGAGTTACCCTATCCTGGCGCATGGAGTAGATGGTTTGTGCCGTGACCAGCAGTCCTTCCGTACCCAGCCATTGCTATGCAGCAAGCCAAAGAGGTATAGCCTATTGGTTAGTATGCTGACGTTCTAGGCAGAGGTCATGGGGTCAATTCCTTGTTGTTCCCTCCTGTCCAAGGCAGATATTTTGCTTGCCTGTGACAGTCATATCTTTGCAGATCTGTGCTGCCAGCCCATAGTACCCTCACCACAATTGGCAACAATCCTTATAAGGCATTACAAGGCTCCTAATTAGGCACAGTACAAGGCGCGTTATAAGGCACCTTATTAGGCGCAGTACAAGGCACGTTAGAAGGCACCTTATTAGGCGCAGTACAAGGCACGTGCTATAGTCTCTAAATCACTTTTTAGGATGAGACAACTAAAACTGGCCATACTTTTCTCAGGAACATTTTTGTATCTTGATATAAAGTTCCATCTTAGCTTTTTTAGACTATGGTAATCTACTTCAGATTGTGTTGTTGTTATTGTCAAGTGCCATCAAGTTGGTGTTGACTCATGGTGACCCTCTGGATAGTTCTCCTAAACTGTGTTTGGTCTTCAGTCAGGTGGCCCATTGTTGATAGAGTGGCACCCAAAGAATGCAATTATGTCAGAATACCACCGCTTGATTGATTTTTGGGGTTCCCAGATATACTGCAGCTACACCATTTTTGCCAAAATTACACTGGCTCAAGGTTTCGCAATGGAATATTTTTAATTTTTTCTTAGTTTTGCTTATGTTTTTTAAATGATTATGGGGTATATTTACTAAACCATCCTAATGTTACCGGCGAAAAGTGCAGCGTTAATGTGAGCAATGCCATATAAGGAAGTGGGCATTCCAGCGTCAAGGTAGCAATGGCTGTTTATCGCATGATAAAGGGCGCCTTGGCTCGTTATGCACAGTAACCTTAATTTTGTGCCACCGCTGTGAAAATAGCTATAGAGGTGTAGCCCACTGGTTAATGCAGTGCCTACCAAACCAGAAGTCATGGGTTTGATCCCTCAGAGGTCTCATCAAATAAGGATGTCTGAGGCAATCTCTTTTGCTGCCTGTAACAGTCAGACACATCTCTACAATCTGTGCTGCCAGCAAAAACACCCTCACCTCAGTGCCGTAACCTAGGGTACCCTATAGGGTACCCTATAAGGCACCCCATAGAGCACATTATAAAGTGCCTTGACTGCCAAGACCCTGCATAATGTAGCCTATGAGGCGCCTTATAGGGTGTCCTATAGGGTTCCTTATAGGGCGCTGTATAATGTGCCCTATGGGGTGCCTTATAGGGTGCCCTAGGTTACTGCACTGAGGTGAGGGTGTTTTTGCTGGCAGGACAGATACAGGCAGCAAAAGGGATTGCCTCAGACAGCCTTATTAGAAGAGACCTCTGAGGGATTGAACCCATGACCTCTGGCTTGGTAACATAGAAACATAGAAATATGATGACAGAAAAAGACCACATGGCCTATCTAGTCTGTCCTTCCATATCAACAACTACAACAGTCCCCTTTTTACCTTTAGAGATCCTCTGTGTTTGTCCCATGCTTTTTTGAATTCAGTTACTGTCCTCATCTCTACCACCTCCACTGGGAGACTATTCCATGGATCCACTACTCTTTCCGAAAAGAAATATTTCCGCATATCACTCCTGAATCTATCTCCCTTTACCCTCATCCCATGTCCCCTCGTAGCAGAACTTGCTTTCTACTGAAAGAGGCTCTCTCCCTGAACATTTATGCCACGGAGGTATTTAAACATCTCAATCATATCACCTCTATGCCGCCTTTCCTCTGAGGTGTACATATT
Source organism: Ichthyophis bannanicus (assembly GCA_033557465.1). Classification (NCBI taxonomy): domain Eukaryota; kingdom Metazoa; phylum Chordata; class Amphibia; order Gymnophiona; family Ichthyophiidae; genus Ichthyophis; species Ichthyophis bannanicus. Next base: position 274,686 of record JAWIIG010000070.1, read on the forward strand.
AAGATCCTTCAGTCTGTCCTCATATGCTTTATAATGAAGACCACTAATCATTTTAGTATTTATTTATTTTATTTATTTATTTATTACAGTTGCTTATATACCGCACTATTCGGCATCAGCGCGGTTTACAGTATAACAAAGTGACCAAAACATACATTCTGTTTGGTTTACATCGAACAGGGGTATAAACTTGGATAACAGGGGTTGAACTATATACATGAACTATTTACAAGAAATAGGCTATAGTAGCCACCTTCTGCACTGACTCCATCCTGTTCATATCCTTTTGAAGGTGCGGTCTCCAGAATTGCACACTATACTCCAAATGGGGTCGCACCAAAGACTTATAAAGAGGCATTATCACCTCCTTTTTTCTGCTAGCCATTCCTCTCCGTATGCACCCAAGCATCCTTCTAGCTTTTGCCGTCACCTTTTCTACCTGTTTAGCTACTTTAAGATCTTCTTTAGAGAACAAAAGTACTTCACCCCCTATACTATATTGCTCCCTTGGATTGCTGCAGCCCAAATGCATGACCTTACATTTTTTAACATTAAATCCCAGCTGCCAAATTCTAGACCATTCTTCAAGCTTAGCTAGATCCCTCCTCATGTCTACTGTATTGTCTACTCTATTGCAGATGTTGGTATCATCCGCAAAGAGGCAAACCTTACCCGACAGCCCTTCCACTATAACACTAACAAAGATGTTAAAAAGAATCGGACCAAGGACAGATCCCTGAGGCACACCACTGGCAACATCCCTCTCCTCAGAGTGAGCTCCATTTACCTGTACCCTTTGTTGCCTCCCACCCAACCAATTTCTAACCCAAGCAGTAACTTTAGGGTCCATCCCTAGGGTGCTCAGTTTGTTTATAAGTCGCCTGTGAGGAACAGTGTCAAAGGCTTTACTGAAATCTAAATACACCACATCTAGGGCTCTCCCTCGGTCCAACTCCCTGGTCACCCAGTCAAAGAAATCAATCAGATTTGTCTGACAAGACCTGCCTCTGGTGAATCCATGCTGCCTCGGATCCTGTAATCCGCTGGACTCCAGAAACCTCACTATTTCTCTTTCAGCAGCATTTCCAATAATTTACTCACCACCGAAGTTAAACTAACTGGCCTGTAGTTTTCAACCACATCCTTACTTCCGCTTTTGTGTAAAGGCACCACATGAGCCTCTCTCCAGTCCTTTGGCACCACTCCCGACTCCAACGAGGCATTGAAAAGGTCAGTCAGTGGAGCTGCTGAAACGTCCCCAAGTTCCCTCAGTATTCTAGGGTGTATCCCATCCGGTCCCATCGCTTTGACTACTTTAAGTTGAGCTAGTTTCTCACAAACACAGTCTTCTGAAAATTGTTCAAGATCTCCCTCGCTTCTGTTCCTATTTGTGGGTGTTTTCTGAGTTCCTGCTCCTGGTTCTTCAACTGTGAACACAGCACAAAAATATTTGTTAAGCAATTCCGCTTTATCCTTATCAGCTTCTACATATTCCTCCCCTGCACCCTTGAGTCTTACAATACCACTTTTGCCCTTCCTCTTTTCACTAATATATCTGAAAAATGTCTTATCCCCCCATTTTATTGCATTGGCTATTTCCTCCTCCTTTTGAATCTTTGCCTTCTTGACTACTTTGCTAGCTTCTCTAAGTTTTTCCAAATATAGATGCCTGTCGTCCTTTCTCTGTGATCTCTTATATTTCATGAAGGCCTCCCTCTTTTTCTTCACTTTTTCAGCTACTTCTTTCAAAAACCATAGCGGTCTCCTTTTCCTTTTCCTTTTACCTTTATTTACCATTTTAACAAAAAGGATGGTTGCCCTTAAAATATTCCCTTTCAGTTTGGCCCACTGTTTTTCTACATCCCCCAACTGTTCCCATCCCACTAATGACTCCCTGAGATATTGTCCCATCTTCGCAAAGTTAGTCTTCCTAAAGTCTAAGATCTTCACCTTGGAATGGATTCTAACAGCCCTAGTCCTAATGCTGAACCACACCATCTGGTGATCACTGGATGCAAAATGCTCTCCCACTACAACATCAGAAACACTTTCACCATTGGTAAGCACCAAGTCCAGTATGGCCCCTTCACGTGTGGGGTCTGTTACCAATTGCCTGAATAGTTCTCCCGGTAGAGAATCCAGGATCTCCTTACTTCTAGATGATACTGCAGCAGGAATGTGCCAATCAACATCTGGCATATTGAAATCTCCTATCAGTAGCACTTCCCCTTTCCTAGCAATGCTGCGTATGTCTTCAATTAACTCTCTGTCCACCTCTTCCTCTTGTGAGGGAGGTCTGTATATCACACCAATGCAAATAGATTTCTCTTTCCCTCTTTCTAGTTTAACCCACAATGCCTCCTCTCTCCCTTTTAAGCTCTGTAATTCTAAAGCTTTAATAGTAGTTTTTACATATAGTGCCACTCCTCCTCCCCTTCTTCCTATCCTGTCCTTTTTGAATAAAGTATAGCCAGGTATAGTTACATCCCAATCATGGTTTTCTGTGAACCATGTTTCTGTAACTGCCACTAAATCCAAGTCAGCCAATCCCACCAAAGCTTCAACATCAGGGATCTTATTTCCCATGCTACGGGCATTTATACACACTGCTTTCCATATGTTACCCCTGTTACCCATTTCCATAAAGGTATTTAATGTATCACCTACCTGGGGGCTTTCTTCACCCATCCCCAACAAATCTAGTTTAAAGCCCTCTTCAGTAGATTAGCCAGTCTACTATCGAAGACGCGTTGACCTTTCTTGGACAGATGGATGCCATCTCTGCTCTGCAACCCTTGAAACAGCATCCCATGGTCTAGGAAACCCAAACGCTCTCGATGCACCATCCACACAGCCATGCATTAACGTCAGAAAGACTGCATGTCACAGCAAGAAATGTCTGCTGTGGTTACCAGGATAGGGTAAACCCACCAGTACCCATGATGCAATGCACATGCAGAACAGCAGTCTACATTTGATTACAAGATGGTGCATGCGCCTCTACGGCACCATAGCCTGGTAGGAGAAAGTGACCATGTGTGTTACTGGCACAGAGTAGCTACAGACCGTGACATTGTGCGGTTCCTGTGCTCACCCCGAGGGTGAGGTGGGGCGCCCAGCACTAGGTCCGCAGCACCCGGCTTGGCTTAGATAGGCTGTGCTGTTGGTCCCCATCAGTGTTAGTGTGTGACAGGTAGTCCTTGCAGACATGCCTAGGATATACCTGTGTTTATCTGTATTCCCCAGTCATGTCTAACCCTTGTGGACTATGATTTACACAGAATAGGGCATATCCTGTGTGTTTGCTATGGTCACTTGTTATAAGACCAGGGTGGTGTCTGGATCCACATGTGGCTTATGTAGCACCACCCAACCTGCCCTTTCTGAGTCAGGGTGGGGGACAGGATTTGCCACCAACAGAACCACACTCTACATCTTTGCAATGGAGGTAGTACAGGGGATCATCAACTCCAGTCCTGCTGGGGGAATGGGTGCCCTCCAGGACAGTCAATGCAGACTTGTACCTATCACCTAGGGTACTGGCAGACAGGCAGTAGTCCTGGAAAAACTCAGCTATCCCCAACCACAATCTTACATTCACCAGCAGAAGGCACAGTCAGTCTGCACCCTGCAAGGTGTTGCAGCCATACACATGCTAACTGCAGACAGTCTGCTAGCCAGTACATAGTGTATGTTCCTAGAGAAACTACGTGCATCCAGAAGTGGGATGTAAGCACAAACACCAAGCAGGTATGTCAGTGATTGGGCCGCAAAAAAGGAAACTCACAAATATCACTTGAGAGGACCACTGTGTAGCACTATGTCGGAACCTAGCCATGCCATGGTCACTGCTCAGTCAGGGTGAGAGTGACCTCCAAGCATGGCATGCTATGGCCACCCCTGTCTGTGCCTGGCCACAGCATGCCATGTGTGGTCAGGCACTACAATGTCCCAGCCATTTATTTATTTATTTATTTTATTTAACATTTCTTATATACCCACCTTTCATGATATCAAGATGGTTTACATTGAACAACTGAAATTACATTGAACAGGGCATTATAACTTGGAGATAACTATTTTACAGGGAACATGGGCAATGGCGGGTTAAGTGGCTTGCCCAAGACCACAAGGAGCACCTGTGGGACTAGAAACCCCAGTTCTCCTGGTCCAAGGTTGCTGTACTCTAGTGGGATTTGAACCCACAACCTTCCAGCCTGAGGTACCTTGCCCCAAGGGCTAGGCCACTACTCCCTCCACCATTGCCCTATGCCCTGTGCAGATGCATCTTGCCCAGACCGCCCTGTCTGTACCATACCCACAATAACTTGCTCCTCATTTTGCACATTGGCAGGCTAACCTGGAAACTGTATAAGCATTGTGAGCTCAGTAAGGTGTAGGCAGCCACAAAACACTGGATAGACATACACACACTACCACACCTATTTCAGCATTGTGCAAAGATAGAGGTGGATGGCAGCCCTGGCTGCCACACTATTCCTGGGCACAGTGCAGGCATTGCTAAGGTACTCAATACTGTTAGGGTCACTCTCTGGGGTGTTAAACACTGTCAGAAACAAAAAAGGAAACACACTCCACATATATCAGAAAGGTTGCTATGATGGATCTCTGTCAACAAATTGTGTTTAATTTAGGATTTGTTATCTGACATTTATCATAGCAACCTTTTGATATATGTGGAACATGTTTCCATGTTTATAACGGCAGGTCACCATGCAAACTGTCTGCCGTGGTTACCAGGATAGGGTAGACACACCCATACCCATAATGCACTGCACATGCAGATCAGCAGCCTACATCTGATCACAAGATGGGGTAAGTGCCTCTATAGCACCCCGGACTGGTAGGGGGAACTGACCATGTGTGTTACTGGCACAGAGTAGCTACAGACCATGTCATTGTACGGTTCCTGTGCTCACCCTGAGGGTGAGGTTGGGCGCCCAGCACCAGGTCCGCAACACCTGGCTCGGTTAAGATAGGCTATCCTGCAGTTCCACATCAGTGCCAGTGTGTGATAGGTAGTCCCTGCAGATACACCTGTGTCCATCTGTATTTCCCAGTCCCATTTAGCCCTTGTGGACTCTGATGTACATAGAATAGTACATATCCTGTGTGGTTGCCATGGTCATATGTTATAAGAGAAGGGTGGTGTTTGGACCCAAAAGTGGATTATGTAGTACAGGGGTCCCCAAACCTGTCCTGGAGGGCTGCAATCCAGCCAGATTTTCAGGAAATCCCTAATGAATATGCATGAGATATATTTGCATGCACTGCCCCCATCATATTCAAATGTCTCTTATTAATTTTTTTATTTATTTAACATTTCTTATATACCGCCTTTCATGATATAAAGGCAGTTTACATTGAACAAACTGAAATTACATTGAACAGGGCATTATAATTTGTGGGACTAGAAACCCCAGTCCTTCCGGCCCAGGGTTGCTGTCCTCTAGTGGGATTTGAACCCCCGACCTGCCAGCCTGAGGTACCTTGCCCCAAACACTAGGCCACTCCTTTAGGGATATCCTAAATCCTGGCTGGATTGTGGCCCTCCAGGACAGGTTTGGGGACCCCTGATGTAGCACCACCCAACTCTCTCTCTGTTGGTCAGGGTGGGGGACAGGATGAGCCGTTGGATAGTGGAGCCTGTGGGTGTGGGTGTTTGTGCCCCTGTTGGCTGCTGCTCTAGTGCAGAGGTTCCCAACTCCGGTCCTGGTGGGCCCAACACGGTTCAGGTTTTCATGCTGTCCCTAATGAATATGCATGATACTTTGCATATAATGGGGACAGTGCATACAACTGCATCACAGGCATATTTATTAGGGACAGCATGAAACCCGAATAGTGTTTGGCCCTCCAGGACTGCAGTTGGGAAACTCTGCTCTAGGGATTGCACATGTTTATGTGTGTGTGTTCTGTAGGGTATAATATTTATTTAGACAGATTTGTATGCCACCTTTTCCTTCAATCAAGGTGGTCACGTCACATCACAATTGGAGGGTTACATTTAACATTAGGGTACGTGTAGTGTCACCGCGCCCTGGCCCCAGGCAGTTGCCTAGGACTGGGCATGGGCAGTCAATATATTTATTTCTGATAAGTGCCTGTATTTGTGTAGTTGTGAAATGATTCAGCCGAGAATATATATATATAGGCTCGCAGGATTTTTATTATTTTCAGCCAACGGAACTTCTTATAAAGGTTCCAAAATATCAGGACATAAGGTAAGGATATTTTCCAGAGTAATCAAACCAAAAAGGCTTCTACTTCAGCTTCAGCACTCAAAGGAAAACTTAGTATTTCTTCATACCACAACAAAATCACAGCACTGAACTCTGGTGCAGAGAAGAACACAAAAACTAGCTTCCCACGCGGCTTTAAAACAGACACAAGTTGTAACTTTTCCAACAGGATAAAACTTCTGTTACAAATTGTTTTCTTTCTTCTCATCAAACAATTGTTTCCACTTGCTGTATTTCAAACTATATATTTTCAGCAGATAGCTACTCGGATACAGAGCTACGGCTTAGAACTTCAGTAAGCTCATTTGCATATTTCCCACAGCCATGCTTTCTTGAAAAACAGGTGCCAAGTTTTAAAGGTTCTGGAAATGGTCTAGCCTCTACTTAATACCTAGAGGCTACAGAACATTCCATTTCCATATCTGAATTTTCTTCTGTTAATCTAGGCATTTCTAGTTCCATGCTTTCTATATCTGAGTCTGTTGGAGAGGCATAAGATTCAGACTCAAAGCTATCCTGTTTTAATCCCCTTAGGATTTCTAACACCTGAGTTAAGGCAGAGTCCTCCCTCCTCTGAGGAATACTATGACACTTAGGAAGTCTCTTAGCTTTTATGAGGTTGGTAGAAGGTTTAAAACTGCTCACCTTACTTTTAGGAAGTAAGCACGTAACAGGCTTTACTGCTGCAGACTCAGTTTCCATAAAAACTTCAGGGGAAAGGTTTATGCTGCCCACATGGCTAACAAACTCCCCTGGGTAAGCTTCCCTTCTATGGGTATGTCTCCCGTCTCTCTCACAGGTCACTGGGATAGCTCCAATTCCTCTGGCTGGCCTTGCCCTTCTCCAAGAGGTTTCTGATGAAGCTCCCTTGACTCTCCGGGTACCTTCCTTGACTAGTTCTCCAGAGCTTCTCTGGCCTCCTCCCCTTCTGGGATCTTCTGACCTGTTCCAAGCTGCACTGGAATCAGAACTAGGAACCCTCGTGAAGCACTTCCTCTCACCGTCCTCAGACCTCCCTCTGAATTCAGTGTTCCTTGGACTCTGGCTGCATCTCTGCCTGCAGCTCTCTCTGCCTCTGTGTCTCTCTCGTTTCCTCTTGTCTCCGTCCTTCTTCCTGCCTCTCTCTGCTTCTTCACTCTCTAGCAGTTTATATCTGTGCTTTCCCCTCGGGCTTCCTGGCCCCACCCCTGACTGTCCCTCGTGAGCAGGGTTGGTAACCATGGAGCTGGGGCGTGTCTCCTTACTACCAGCTTTCTGTGGAGAGTTTTTTTTCTAACCCAGGAGTTTTAAGCCTTAAACGTCTAGATTTTATTCTGCTATCTGGGGAAATTGCCTGATTCTTCCCTCTTTCCTTATGCTCTCCGCTTGCTGCGCCATCACAGTAGACATTTAGACAGTACAGTTGTTTAACAGTATTTAGACAGTACAATTGAGGTAATATGAAGGTATTTAATAACATGGTATGATAGATTTGTGTGTGTGGATAGGATGGGTGTGTGTTTATTTGGTGGTGGTAGTAGTATTTTTGTTTGGGTAGGGGATGTTGCCTGAATGCTCACAGGTTTCTATAAATAACAATAAAATATAGGTGTTTATGGTGTGTTTAATTTAGCTGCAATAAAGGTTCCATCTTTGTTACCATGGTTTAGTACTGGGTAAAATACAGGGAGATGGTCTGCAGGAGCCACAGCTGGCACCTGAACCTGTGACCTTCTCCCCCTCCCCCCCCACCCCCCCATATACTGGCTGTGTGTACTGCACCAAACTGTTGTCACAGAGGCAGATCATTCCCTGGACATATCATGACTGTTCGTCAGACAGACCTTGTCTGTTGCAGTGCACGGCACCCACCTAAACAGGGCTTGGCCTTGGTCTGCTGTGGGCAGATGCCATGCCCCCTCCACCACCATGCTGACATGCCCTTCTGCCGGTGGTGCTGGTGGTGTGCAGTCGCAGGTCATCCGTTGTGCTGGTAGGCAGCTGCCTTTGGTGCATGATATGGGGTAGGGGTGCCTGCCTAGACATCCACGCTTCCCCCCGGCACATATGAAAGCCACATAAGCAAGCTGCCCAATATACACCACAGCAAACCCTCATCAACGCTATCAATGTTGGAACATTCACTTTGCAGGAGGAATCAGCATTGACCCTTCCAAAAGTGACATCTTCCTTTTTATTCTTTATGGGTAGTGTTGATTACCATTTATCAATGTTTTTTCTATTGGCCAGCTCAGTGTTTTCTATTTCTGTTTTGGTTCTGGTCATTATCTCTCTGGTTTTTGCATGTTTTGTTACTGCACATGTATCACTACTATCACTTATCTGGGTCTCCCTGCCTTTGCTCTACATTGCTGACTGAACTGGTTTCTCTCTCCTGCAAATGTGCCTCTAACTCAAGGTTTTCAGTGACGTTAATTTTCAGACCCTGATTTCCCAGCGTTAGTGTGCCTGGAACAACAATTAGCAGGTACGTCTAATTTACCCTTCCTTAGCGTCCCTCTAGTCCAGTCCCGGAACCATAGAGGATGTAACAGAGCAGTGAATATCAACGGGAGGGACAAGCATGCCCAGCCTGAAGCACCGCTGAGCCGAAACGCCCATCCTCCGCGGACAAAACATCCAAGCGGTATTGCTTGGCAAAGGAATGCAAGGATGACCAAGTCGACACCCTACAGATGTCGCCCACTGGGACCAGACTGAACTCTGCCCAAGATGCCGCCTGCGCCCGAGTGGCCTGCGGAACCACCTTGCCTTTCAAGATGTAGGCCGATGCAATAGCTTCCTTCAACCAACGGGAAATAGACGACTTCGCCGCTGCTTCTCCCTTACGCGGTCCCCCGAACGCCACAAAAAGTCGATCCGACCGCCTAAAGGACACCGTCCGGGAGAGATACTTCTTGAGAACCCTGCGGGCATCCAACAGCCGCAACTGACCCCCTGATCTGACCCCATCTCGATCGGAGAACACTGGAAGAGAGACCATTTGGTTAACATGAAAAGCGGACACCACCGTGCGTAAGAACGCCGGAACGGGATGGAGAACCACCTTGTGGTCGGTAAAAGAGAGATAGGGCTCCCTACAAGACAAGGCCTGTAGCTCCGAGATCCTCCTAGCCGAACAAATCGCCACCAAGAAAACCGTCTTCAATGTGAGATCTTTTAGCGAAGCAGTGGACAACGGCTCAAACGGAGGAGCCAGCAAGGCTACCAACACCAAATACAAATCCCACTGAGGAACAGCACAGCGCCGAGGCGGCCGCATGAGCAACACCGCCCTCAAAAACCGCCGGACATCCACGTGGGCTCCGAGAGACTGACCCTGCACTTCCGCCAGCACTCGAATCACACCATAATGCACCTTTGCCACATAAGGCAAATCAGACTCCAGTCACTTCAACTCCCTGATCCTTTCCTGTTCCAGGCGAGTAGACTGCCGTAAATACTGCGACCACCGGAAGCATGCTCTCGTCTCCCCAGACTCCCCCAATGGGAGCCTGCAAGGACAGAGCAGTGCCCCCAACGAGCGATTCAGTGAACCACCTACTCTCCTATCGCGCGCTAAAGAAGATCGCTAGGGCTCTCTTCCAGACAGTGAGTCCAAGGTGTGCACCCACAAACGTAGTACCGAGGCCTGCGCCTGCCTAGTCTCAAAATGTCAATCAAGAACAGGCCAATTCAGGACAGCTGAATACTCTGTGTTTTTTTTTTTGTTTGTTTGTTTTTTTGTAGAAAGACATCTCTTAACCAAAAATTCCTTCAGCCAATGTGGAGAAGCTAATTCCGCGCCAACACAATGCAGCAGAAAGAACTCCCTATGACAGGCATAGAAATCCACAGCCTTCCCGCTAGAGGAACGCCCCATTCCGTCTGCCTGCACCAAGCTGGACATTCCCTTTTTTTTTTTTTTGTTCTTTTGAAGGTCAACTAGCCCCTGGTGTTAGAAAAGATAGCTTTCCCATTCCACAGTGGCAATTGAGTCAGCAAAGAAGAAGCCGAGAACCCGCAGCGAAGTTCCCATTATACCACCTGGTAAAGACTACACTTCTAGACCCATGAAGCAAAAAAAGCATGCAAGCGTGCATTGTGTCCTGCCAGTAGCTGACCGAACTTATCATGTGTGTCACTACGGTTTCTTTCGGGATTGAAGGAATGCTCCGGGAGAATTCTCTGGGCAGACACCGATTCACCCCTTGAAAATTCAGAATCGGGCGAAACGAGCCTTCCTTCTTTGGAACCACAAAGTAGAGGGAGTATCAACCGTATTGGGCTGCCGGCACTGGCACCTCCGCTTTAAGTTGAAGCAGCCGCTGGAGCGTTCCTGCGACCGCCTGAAACTTTTGCGGAGCTCTGCAGAAGGATTGGACAAAGGAAGCTAATATGAGCCGATGGAGCTCCCAGGCTGACGCCAAGCAGCGTGCAAGCCATCCCGCAAACACAGCATATGATGTATGCCTTCCAGAATCTGAGCTGCTGCTAGTGCTGCGAGAGAACTAGCCGGGCTGCACGCTTCTGGCCCCCAGTAAGACAGGCGCTGAACACTAGCAGATACACTCCGTACTGGAGCCAAAATAGCCGCAAAGGCCAGAGTCCTATTCAGCGACCTCTCTCTGCTGAGCCGCCTTTTACAGAAGGAAAAGAAACCACATATAGACAAAATGAAGACATTACAAATCTACCACCAAACCTTATACAGCGGACAAAGCCAAACTAAACGGGAATATTGTCCCTCAAGAAACCACAGAACTATAAAACCCCTCTCATAACATAATGAGTATGGCAGAGCATTCCCCACCTGGGGCCTGGCCACGGCACTCACCCAAGCACCTTTTAGAACTGTCCAAGAGAGCTACCACCATAATTCCTTTTGACTTGAATATGTGTACAGCGGATCATAGCGCTATATCACAACAGCTAACCTCAAATATTACCCTGCCATAGCAACCGACTAACGCCTTATAGGACCTGCTATGGACAGCGGAAGGAAATTCTTGTAAACAACATAGTTAGGCCCCTCTTTTTTTTTTTTTAACCTTTGAAGGCCTACTGAAAAAGTGTAATCCATACTCTGCAGCTGGGTTAATTTATTTATGTATTTTAGTTTATTTTATTTTTTGCACATTTCAGGAAATTGCACCCATCCTATGCACTCTGTTCTAATAGTGATTTTCCATCTGCCATGTTCTCTTACTAACTACCATTTGAGAGGAATATGTAGTGAGAAGTTGGGATCCCGAGAGTTTTGGGCACAGCCGGGAAAGGATGTATAGGACTCCCAAAATCAAGCTCCGGCCACCTCCAATGAAATCAAAGCAGATCAGCTAAAATTACCCGAACTGCTGTTATAGCCTTGCAAAAGCTCCCAGGTCCCACTGCACCTCGCTTTCCTTCCCTCCTTATCCTGAGGGATTCACCGTTGCAGGAGGCGTTGCTCACCCCCTGCCAGAAGAGCGAAATAGAGAGCCGAACTCCTGGAAGTAAACAAATAGCGTCCAGCTCGTGGGGTTCAGAGCACCAAAAGCCCCTGAATAAATCAACCGTGGTCACTCAAAATGTACAAGGCTCCCTCTCACTAGAGAGTTTCTGGTTCCTTCTGAAATCCTGCTCTAGAAATAGATGAGAACTGCCGGGGAAGGGCACGATAAGTGATCCCCCCTTAAGCTAGGAAACACAGAGGTGGCTGCCTGTGTGAATCTAAGGAGTAACACAATTTCTTATTTTACCACCCCCCACCCCCAGGGATGGGGGCCCTGAATACTACATGTGAGTCATGAGCAGCTGTGGCTGTTAGGACAACAGAGACCAACAAACCATACAGAATTTAAGAGCTGCAATCTTGGTTATATAAACAGGAGCTGCAGCATTACAGAGAATAAGCAATCAACTGCTGCATACACAGACAGAGAAAAGCTCCATTGAGTGCATCTGCTGCCCTCTGGTGGCCATAGATCTTAGCCCAGGCATCCCTTGATTGACAGGTAACTGCTATATACTTCTTTATATCCTAAGGATTCCTAAACCTGTCCCTGTGAAACACAGGCCTTTGGGCAACTGTCAGTATAGAATACACAAAGGCCCATTTCCAGCCTGTCCCTTACAAATACCTGCTCTGGAACCTAAAACTGGCAATGTGCCTAACATCCTGTGACTTAACAGATGCTCCTCAGAGACATGATTAGAAGGGAAAGACCATGAGGAATCAATGCCACAACTGCTGTCCTATAAACTAAGAACAAACCCAAAAATAAAGAGGTCTGAAAGAAACACTAGGGCCAAAAAACTAGCTATTCAGCTTGTTGTCTTCCTCACACAGGCCTCACACTGCAACTCCCGCCATGTGGACCAAACACCCAGAGAGAAAAGGGCCCCAAAAAAGGAGGCCTCAGCAGACCGACAGAGCCCGAAGGCCTTACCTGCAGGGCAGAAAGCCACACTGCCTGCTCCTACCACCTCCTTAAAGTGCTCCAATCCTAAAACCGCGCTAATGCGCCTGGCAGCTGCGGCAAGGATCGCTCAGCCGGTTCCACTGTGTAAATCAAATCCCACAGCAACGGAGAGGCTCCGTCTCACACAGCTGCAGTGTGGATGTACAGGTCCCGGAGCTTTCTCCCGTAGTCAAGGGAGAGAGATCCGCACCAACAAAGCCCTGCATCAAGCAAAAAATAATTCAGGAGGGAAGGTGAGAGCTGCTACAAACTTAAAGAGGCCGGCTCAAATTTAAAAGCACTGTAAATAAGGATATTTGCTCCTAACCAAAGGAACTAATCCCCGGTTGCCAATTAATCAAAGGCAACTGAATCAAAAATAAAGTTAAAGTAAATTAAAGGCAAAAATCAAAATCTGACTAGAATTTCCACACTAAATGCTCCTTATCTGCTCCCCCCAAGTGAGCCCAGGAGCAAGGCTGTCTACCAAAACAAATAAATCCTGCCGTTGAAAACGTGGCCCTCAAAATGGCCACTGCCAGCATTCCCGCTCAAAAAAGCACACTCTCTCACCCCCCCACCCCACCCCCCGTGGCAAGGCCCCGAGCACCCTGCAATCCCGGGAGCCGCCGCAAAGCCTCCCCTCCCAGTTTAAACCAGCTCCCCAAAGCAGATCTGCATGGGTACTTACTGCCGCCGATCCCGGAGGGGGAGGGGAGTGAGGGAAAGGAGCCAACAGGGCACCGGAGCACAGTCTTTTTAACGGCTTCAGCTCCGATTGATCTGGGCACAACCTTCTCAGGCTTTTCAGCCCCTGCATCGCTGCTGCTGCAACTGCCCGCCTTCCACCTGCTCCTCACCCCTTCAACGCGGGTTCGGGAGCAGGGAGGCCACGGATCAGCACTGTCTCCCCTGTGCTCGTTTAGACGCTGGGGCAATGCAGAGAGGGAGGCGGAAGAACTCCCTGATCCTTTAGAAACAAAATATAAAGGTCCACAGACACAGGAACCCTTACAGCAGCAGCAGATCTGACATAAAAGAAAATGAAGTAACCAAATCAAACAGGGAAATAAACCAAAAGGAGTTAAATTCAAAAACCCAAGCTCTGCTTATTTGTTCTCACTGAGCCCAGCCCTGGGCTCAGAACCTCCAAGCTGCTTGGAGACTGAAAGTACTGGTGAGAGGGGGCGGTCCTTGCCTACTTATACTGGTGCCAGCAAAGCGATGATGTATTTCAGTCTCCAAGGCTGCTGGAGGAGGTTGACAACTCTATGGTTCCGGGACTGGACTAGAGGGACGCTAAGGAACAACCCAGTTTTTATTTCATATGATTCAAATCAATTGTGTGGATGAGTTTTGCGCATACCATGATAGTCATGAACCTCACTTCTAAGCCAAGGTATGTGGAGTATTATCTCAGTTTCTTAAATTTACTGCTAATTTTTTCCACTGTGGATCAGTTGATCGCTTTTAAGATGCAATGTGATGAGTGAAACTCTTATTACATTCAGTACACGTAAAAGGTTTCTTTCCACTGTGGATCATTTGATGGCTTTTGAGATGTGATGAGTGAGTGAAAGCCTTGTTGCACACGGTACATATAAAAGGTTTTATTCCACTGTGGATCATTTGATGGGTTTTAAAGATTGAAAAATAATTGAAACTCTTATTGCACCCGGTACATGTAAAAGGCTTCTTTCCACTGTGGATCATTTGATGGCTTTTAAGATACGATGGATGAGTGAAACTCTTGTTGCACTCAGTACACATACAAGGTTACTTTCCACTGTGGATCATTTGATGGCGTTGAAGATTCGATGAATGAGTGAAACTCTTATTGCACTCAGTGCACGTAAAAGATTTCTTTCCACTGTGGATCATTTGATGCCTTTTAAAAGTCGATGACTGTGTGAATCTCTTATTGCACTCAGTACACGTAAAAGGTTTCTTTCCACTGTGGATCATTTGATGCCTTTTAAAAGTCGATGACTGTGTGAATCTCTTATTGCACTCAGTACATGTGAAAGGATTCTTTCCACTGTGGATCATTTGATGGTTTTAAAGATTGATAAATACCTGAAACTCTTATTGCACTCAGTACACGTAAAAGGTTTCTTTCCACTGTGGATCATTTGATGGCGTTGAAGATCCAATGACCGAGTGAAACTCTTATTGCATTCAGTACACGTAAAAGGTTTCTTTCCACTGTGGATCATTTGATGGTTTTTAAGAGTCGATGAATGAGTGAAACTCTTATTGCACTCAGTACACGTAAAAGGTTTCTTTCCACTGTGGATCATTTGATGACTTTTAAGTTGCGATGGTCGAGGGAAACTCTTGTTGCACTCAGTACACATACAAGGTTTCTTTCCACTGTGGATCATTTGATGACTTTTAAGATGCGATGACTGAGTGAAACTCTTATTGCACTCAGTACATGTAAAAGGTTTCTTTCCACTGTGAATCATTTGATGCCTTTTAAAAGTCGATGACTGAGTGAAACTCTTATTGCACTCAGTACACATAAAAGGTTTCTTTCCACTGTGGATCATTCGATGACTTTTAAGATGTGATGGCCGAGTGAAAATCTTGTTGCACTCAGTACATGTGAAAGGTTTCTTTCCACTGTGGATCATTTGATGGCTTTTAAGAAACGATGGCAGAGTGAAACTCTTGTTGCACTCAGTACACATAAAAGGCTTCTTTCCACTGTGGATTATTTGATGGCGTTGAAGATTCGATGACTGAGTGAAACTCTTATTGCACTCAGTACACGTAAAAGGTTTCTTTCCACTGTGGATCATTTGATGGCGTTGAAGATTCGATGACTGAGCGAAACTCTTATTGCACTCAGTGCACGTAAAAGATTTCTTTCCACTGTGGATCATTTGATGCCTTTTAAAAGTCGATGACTGTGTGAATCTCTTATTGCACTCAGTACACGTAAAAGGTTTCTTTCCACTGTGGATCATTTGATGCCTTTTAAAAGTCGATGACTGTGTGAATCTCTTATTGCACTCAGTACATGTGAAAGGATTCTTTCCACTGTGGATCATTTGATGGTTTTTAAAGATTGATAAATACCTGAAACTCTTATTGCACTCAGTACACGTAAAAGGTTTCTTTCCACTGTGGATCATTTGATGGCGTTGAAGATCCAATGACCGAGTGAAACTCTTATTGCATTCAGTACACGTAAAAGGTTTCTTTCCACTGTGGATCATTTGATGGTTTTTAAGAGTCGATGAATGAGTGAAACTCTTATTGCACTCAGTACACGTAAAAGGTTTCTTTCCACTGTGGATCATTTGATGACTTTTAAGATGCGATGACTGAGTGAAACTCTTATTGCACTCAGTACATGTAAAAGGTTTCTTTCCACTGTGAATCATTTGATGCCTTTTAAAAGTCGATGACTGAGTGAAACTCTTATTGCACTCAGTACACATAAAAGGTTTCTTTCCACTGTGGATCATTCGATGACTTTTAAGATGTGATGGCCGAGTGAAAATCTTATTGCACTCAGTACACGTGAAAGGTTTCTTTCCACTGTGGATCATTTGATGACTTTTAAGTTGCGATGGTCGAGGGAAACTCTTGTTGCACTCAGTACACGTACAAGGTTTCTTTCCACTGTGGATCATTTGATGGCTTTTAAGAAACGATGGCAGAGTGAAACTCTTGTTGCACTCAGTACACATAAAAGGCTTCTTTCCACTGTGGATTATTTGATGGCGTTGAAGATTCGATGACTGAGTGAAACTCTTATTGCACTCAGTACACGTAAAAGGTTTCTTTCCACTGTGGATCATTTGATGGCGTTGAAGATTCGATGACTGAGTGAAACTCTTATTGCACTCAGTACACGTAAAAGGTTTCTTTCCACTGTGGATCTGTTGATGGCGTTGAAGATTCGATGACAGAGTGAAACTCTTATTGCATTCAGTACATGTGAAAGGTTTCTTTCCACTGTGGATCATTTGATGGGTTTTAAGACTCGATGACCGAGTGAAACTCTTATTGCATTCAGTACACGTAAAAGGTTTCTTTCCACTGTGGATCATTTGATGGGTTTTAAAGATTGATAAACAACTGAAACTCTTATTGCACTCCGTACATGTAAAAGGCTTCTTTCCACTGTGGATCAGAGACATTTTTCCAGTGTGTGTTCTCTGGTTTGTAATTAATAGTCCCTTATGACAGAAACCTTTGCTAAATTCAATATAGGGAAGTGGTTTCTCTTCAGCATGAATTCTCTGGTGTATTTTCAAGCTTAACCTCTGTTTGAAATATTTTCCACACTGAGAGCATTTATATGGTTTCTCCCCATTGCACGTCCTCTGATGCAATAATAAATGATATTTCTTATCAAAACTCTCTCCACGGGTGTCACACAGAAAGGATTTCTTCCCTTTCTTCCCTTCCTGGTGGCATTTAGAATTCATTTGATCACTGCTGTTATTTTGGAAGGATCTCTCTGCCCTCTGGTGTCTCTGGGGCTCAGGGATGTTTGTGAGCTCCCTGTCACTTCTCTCACACTCAGTGACTCCATCCGGTGAGTCTCCTGCCAGGTCTCTCCGCGCCTTCTCTGATTCCTGGCGGTTCCTTGTGTTTCTCCTCTCAGTCCTATGGGAAATATTCTCAGAGACTTTTCCCGATTGTTCCATTTCTACAGGAGGGTCTTCTCGATTCTCCTCCTCCTTCTTCTGTTCCTGTATGGCCCGATTCTCTGTAGGATACAAATAGAAGACATTAATGATGCATTAATGACTATGGAATGCTACTAATGATCCAGGAAATTAATTTTCTGGGCTCACACAATAACATCATGGGTTCTGTGATAGTTAGAAAATTCCATGGGATAGCAGAGGTGTCCTCGAACTATTCATGTGAAGAGTCATTAATAGGAATTTCAGGTGATGTGCATAATTGCAGGGCAGTTGCAAGTGTATTAGGTGCCCTAGGCAAAACCTCAGCACTGCACTCTTTTGCAATGGTCTTTTAGACCCCAAGCCCCCCACCCCTCCAATATTTTGATTACTAATCACATGTGTTATCATCTCAACATTATCCCTCCAAAAACAATGCAAGAAAAATGCATATTTGGACATCACATATTTAAATATTAAACTTTGTTTTGTAAATATATGCATAATGAGGAGCATTTCAAAAAGCCACATGCAAAGCTAACTCGACTATTTGCATATTGCCCATTCTTCCTGCAGGTAAAAGCATGCACACTGATGACTTTGTGTGGCTATTAGGCCCCATTGCTTTGCTTTGACTGTTATTTATTTACTTAGCAAGGCTTATGTACTGCTTTTCTACAAGTCAAAGTGCTGCACATTCAGGTACTATATATACATATATATATATATATATATTTCTCTTGTCCCTGAAGGGCTCACAATCTATGGGGGGGGGGGTTACTAAATGGCGGTAACAGACTGTGCAATATCGGAGCTGCGGCTCCATTACTGCCGTTTGGTAAACACCCCCCTATGTTTTTGTACCTGAGGGTTAAATAGCTTACCTGAGGCTACAAGGAGCACCTCTAGAACTAAAAACCCCAGTCCTCTCAGCCCAAGGTTGCTGTCTGCTAGGCAGGGGCGCCCAAGGGGGGTGCGGGGCCATGTGTGGAGACTCGGTGTGGGGTCTCATTTGCATGAATATTTGCATAATGTTACCATACACTAACTTTTAGTAAACATGCCTCTTCATGAGTGTATGGATAAAAAAAGACAAAGATTTCTACATTACTATAATCCAGTGCCACCCGCCAGGCACATTAGGAACTACTACAAACACTGCCCATTTAGAACCCATAGCAAACCCACCGTATCCCAACAGCACTACCAGGACTCATAAAGCACCATACACTACCTATCAAAAGGCAAAACTGCAAATATTAAACCAATACATTTCAGAGAATAACAATACATGACCTACTGGGGAAAGAGAACAAGTGACAATGTCAAATAGGAATTACATAAGCAGAATACCTCAGCTCAGTTACACATGCAGAACATACACCATCACCAAACAAGAAATCACAATTTAAAAACAGGAAGACAATAATTAAACTGGGAACCCTAAAAGCCAAACTTGCAATGTACAACAACAATGTAGAAATAAAACTATAAATTAATTTCCTCTTGTACTAAACAAAGCACAGACATTAATGATGCACATTTCCCAAAGCTGACATATTCCAGTTAATAAATTCAAAATAAAGAGATATCTTTGTATCTTTTGTGCATTTTTTTTCAGTTGCAATTGTTCCAGCCACTTTCTTCTGGTTTCTTTGTGTCTTCTGCTATCTCTCCATCGTCTGCTGTCCATTTGTCCTTTCTTCTCTTCTAGTTTTTTTCCATTCTCTCTCTACATCTGCTTTAACATAATAATCTTTCTCCTTTTGCTCTTTCCTCATTCCTATTTAATCCACTCAAATTTTACCCCTCCATCCTCAATCCCCACTTAGTCTCCCAATACCCGGCCAATTGTACATTTTTCTTCCCTCCCACACAAAATATTTTTCCCCTCTCCATTTCATTCTCCCAGCCCCATCCCCTTCTAATCTCCCCCAACATCAGCTCCCTTTTAGTTCCAGCCCCACTCAGTATCCGCTCCCTTCTAGTCCCCACATCAGCCCATTTCCAGTCCTGGCCCCTCATCAGTCCATTTCCAGTCCTAGCTCCCCCATCCATTTCCAGTCCTATCCGAGTCCCTTCATCAGCTCATTTCCAATACCAGCCTCCCATCAGCCCGTTTCTAGTCCTTTCCTAGCCCCACCATCAGCCCATGTTAAATCCTAGCTCCCCTCCACTCAGCCCATTTCTAATCCAAGCCCCCCATGAGCCTACTTCCAGTTCTAGCCCCTCCATGATTCCATTTCAATCCAAGCCCCCACCACAGCCCATTTCCAATCTTAGCTCCCCCCAACACCCAATTCCCAGTCCTATCCTAGCCCCTCCATCAGCCCATTTCCTGTCCTAGCTCCCTCCCCTAAGAGCCCATTCCAAGCCCCCCTTCTCATCAGCTATTTGCAGTTCAAGGCCCCTTCCACTCAGCCCATTTCCATTCCAAGTCCCCCTCCCCATCAGCTATTTGCAGTTCAAGCCCCCCACTTCCCCTCAGCCCATTTCCATTCCAAGCCCCGTCCCCATCAGCTATTTGCAGTTCAAGCCCCCCACATCCCCTCAGCCCATTTCCATTCCAAGCCCCGTCCCCAACAGCTATTTGCAGTTCAAGCCCCCTTCCACTCAGCCCATTTCCAGTCCTAGCAACCCCCCCAACCCATTACCAGTCCTAGCCCCCCATAGCCCACTCCCAGTCCTAATCCCACCAGCCCATTTCCAGTCCTACTCCCCCCTCCCCCAATTTTCAGTTTATGCCCCCCCATAGCCCATTACCAGTCCTAACCTCCCCATCAGCCCACTCCCAGTCCTAATCCCCCATCACCCAATTTTTAGTTTAAGCCCTCCCATAGCCCATTACCAGTCCTAACCCCCCATCAACCCACTTCCAGTCCTAATCCCACCAGCCCATTTCCATCCTAATCCCCCATCACCCAATTTTTAGTTTAAGCCCCCCCAGCGCCCATCACCACTCCTAACCCCTCCCCAGTGCCCATCACCACTCCTAACACCCCCCAGCCCAGCGCCCATCACCACTCCTAACCCCCCCTATCCCCCCCAGCCCAGCGCCCATCACCACTCCTAACCCCCCCCGCGCCCATCATCACTCCTAACCCCCCCAGCCCAGCACCCCTCACCACTCCTAACCCCCAGCGCCCATCACCACTCCTATCCCCCCCAGCCCAGCACCCATCACCACTCCTACCCCCCTATCCCCCCAGCCCAGCGCCTATCAGCACTCCTAACCCCCCAGCCCAGCGCCCATCACCACTCCTAACACCCCCCCCAGCCCAGTGCCCATCACCACTCCTAACCCCCCCCAGCCAGCCCAGTGCCCATCACCACTCCTAACCCCCCCAGCACCCATCACCACTCCTAACCCCCCCCAGCCCAGCGCCCTTCACCACTCCTAACCTTCCTATCCCCCCAGCCCAGCGCCCATCACCACTCCTAACCCCCCCAGCCCAGCACCAATCACCACTCCTAACCCCCCCAGCCCAGTGCCCATCACCACTCCTAACCCCCCCCCATCCACCCCAGTGCCCATCACCACTCATAACCACCCCCCCCAGCCAGCCCATTGCCCATCACCACTCCTAACCCCCCCAGCCAGCCCAGTGCCCATCACCACTCCTAACCCCCCCCCCCAGCCAGCCCAGTGCCCATCACCACTCCTAACCCCCCCCAGCCAGCCCAGTGTCCATCACTACTCCTAACCTCCCCCAGCCAGCCCAGTGCCCATCACCACTCCTAACCCCCCCCCCCAGCCAGCCCAGTGTCCATCACTACTCCTAACCTCCCCCAGCCAGCCCAGTGCCCATCACCACTCCTAACCCCCCCCAGACAGCCCAGGGCCCATCACCACTCCTAACCCCCCTCCCCAGACAGCCCAGTGTCCATCACCACTCCTAACCCCCCCCCCCCCCAGCCTGTAAATGTGCCTAGCGCGAGGGTTTCACTCGCACTCATTTTCTGAGCTGAATTTCACAGCGTTAGTGTGCAGGGAGCCACTCCATGCCTACTCTCTGCCCATTGACCCCGTCTCTCCGCCCCTGGAGAGCCTTCCTCCGCCCTCCGGGAGCCTTTCTCCACCCTCAGCGCTCGTTATCGCGCGATACATAATGTCTTCACCCGGTAAAGCACCATTATCATGTGGTAACGTCACTTATTGCGCGATAACATCACAGTAGCACAATTAGCACCCTTTAGTAAACATACCCCTTAGGAGCATGTTTACTAAACAGCGCTAACGTCGCTACTGCGGTATTAGCGCGCAATACGTAACGTTATCGTGTGATAAAGTAACATTATCACGCGATAACGTTACGTTTTGTGCGATAACGCTACCAGCAGTGTCAAAGCACACAGAGGGTGGAGTAAGTCATCTCAGAGGGTGGAGAGAAAGGGTCAATGTGCGGAGAGTGGGCGTGTTGAGGCTCCAGGCACACTAACGCTGTGAAATGTAGGGCAGAACATTAACATCAGTGAAAACCTCACGTTAGAGGCACATGTGCAGGAGAGAGAAACCATTTCAGTCAGCAATGTAGAACAAAGGCAAGGAGACCCCGAACAGTGATAGTAGTGATAGATGTGCACCAACAGCATAGTGCCCAAGTACGAAAGGCCACTATGGCGTGGATGCAAATGGGGTTCAGGGGGCCACAGGCAGGACATGCAGTGGAGCAGCTGGGGCACAGTGTGAGTTAGGTGGATTCCTAGGTGCCACATAGGAAGGCAGAAACGGAAAAGCAGCAGGACAGCAACTGACCAAGGGCAAACATGTGCATGAGTGTGTGTCATACATTGCCCCAATGGACATTAACGAGCAGGTACTCCAAAGGCCACATAACATTGGCAGGCAGTGCCGGGGGAAGTGTGCCAAGATCTCACACCTTAGGCAGCTGCCTAACGGCACACTGGGAGAGCTGGGACTGCGCACCACCAGCACCACCGGAAGAAGGGCATGTCAGCATGGTGGCTGAGGGGTGCTGGCGGTGGAGGGGGCAGTGGTATCTGCCTACAGCAGACCAAGGCCAAGCCCTGTGTAGGTGGGTGGCGTGCAGTCCAACAGACAAGGTCTGTCTGATGAACAGAAATGGTATCCCCAGGGAGGGACCTACTTCTGTGGCAATGGTTTGGTGCTAGTACATGCAGTCAGTGTGTACAGGGGCAGAAGGTCACAGGGTCAAGTCCCAGCTGTGGCCCCTGCAGACCATGTCC
Source organism: Ichthyophis bannanicus (assembly GCA_033557465.1). Lineage (NCBI taxonomy): Eukaryota > Metazoa > Chordata > Amphibia > Gymnophiona > Ichthyophiidae > Ichthyophis > Ichthyophis bannanicus. Next base: position 297,228 of record JAWIIG010000070.1, read on the forward strand.
CTATATTTTACCCTACAGAGCACATACACGATAATAATGTGCACTCCCCAAAGGAGATGTTGGCAACCCCAGTTTCGGAGGGCCAAACACCATTCAGGTTGTCAGGCTGTCCCCAATATATATGCATGAGATGCATTTGAAGGCACTGTCCCTGTTGTATGCAAATGTACCTCATGCATATTCAGTAGGGACAGCCTGAAACCTGAATCCTGTCTGAACCACCAGTACCGGATTTGTGAACCTCTGCCCCAGAGGCAACAGGGGCACAAACACCCATACATACAGGCTGCACCATCCAAAGGCTAATGAAAAGCCAGACTGTTGTGCCCTGCGCGGTGCGGCAGCTCCCACTACTAGCACCTGCATACCTTAGCAATGCTGTCATAAACATGGAAACATATCCCACATACATCAAAAGGTAGCTATGACCAATGTCAGATAACAAATCGTACCTTAAACACATCTTTCTAACAGAGATCCATCATAGCAACCTTTCTGATATATGTGGTGTGTGCCCCCTCATCACTTTCTGAGAGTGTTTACCACCCTGGAGAGTGACCCTAACAGTATTGAGTATCTTACCAATGCCTGCACTAAGCCCATGACTGGTGTTGCGGACAGGGCTGCCAACCACCGCTATCTTTGCACAATGCTCAAATAGGTGTGGTAATCTGTGTATGTCTATCCAGTGTTTTGTGGCTGCCCACACCACACTGAGCCCCCAATGCTTGCCCTGGTTCCACTGTTAGCCATCCAATGTGCATAATTTATTTATTTATTTATTTAAAAGTATTTCTAAACCGTCTTATCATAAAATCAAGGCGGTATCACAACAATACAATCAAGGTATGTGGGGGAATTTCATGCAGTGAGGGGGGTATAATGTGCGTGTGGGGGGAAGATTTTGCGGTGGCTGTATTGTTTAAAATGTGCGTGGGTGTGAGGGGTATAGATTAGGGTGGGCTATGTACAGTGTGCGCTATGATACAGCATGTTCTATATTACAAGGTACAGTCCAGATAGGGCTTGAGTTAAATCCTGGGCCGTTATGCAATCTCTCGTCAGGGTTGGGGGGGCCTTTGTTGGTTAGTCCTTGTTGATTAAGTGACGTGTCCATAATGTTCTATGAACAGCGTTGTCTTCAGCTGTTTGCGGAAGTCTTTGAGGTCCGTTGTCGATCTCAGATCGTCTGGGAGGGAGTTCCAGATAGTTGGGGCTGCCAGGGAGAGGGCTCTTGCTGTGGTGTCCTTTCGTGTTTTTCTGAAGTCTCTCGGGGTGTTGACTCTGTTGGAGGTTCCTTTTCTTCTTGGGCGGGTGCTGGTGTCTGGGTGAATGAGGGTGTGCAGGCTGTTGGCTGAAATGTGGTGCTTGATTTTGAATATGTTTATTATTGTTTTGTATTTGATGCGTGAGCTGATCGGGAGCCAGTGGAGTTCTTTGAGAACTGGGGTAATGTGTTCGTGTCTTGCTGAGCCTGAGATTATGCGTGCTGCGGTGTTTTGGGCTAGCTGAAGAGGTTTGAGGGTTTGTTTTGGTAGGCCAAGGAAGATGGGGTTGCAGAAGTCCATTAATGGTGTGATGAGTGCCTGGCATACAGTGCGGAAGTGTTCTGTGTTGAGGAGGGGTTTAAGCCGTCTGATGATTCTCATTCTGTGATATGCATTCTTGACTGTTCTGTTGACATGTGACTTGAGATTTAGTTCGTTGTCCAAGGTTACTCCAAGGTATTTTACTTCGGATTTTATTGGAATGGTTGTGTCTGTTATCCTGATGTCCGGTGGTTGGATGAAGTCAGGGTTGCGAGTGATTATTAGTGCCTCAGTCTTGTTGTAGTTGATTGAGAGGTTGTTGTTCGTACACCAGTTTGTCATTTGTGTTAGGCAGTCGGTTATTTTCTTGTAGTCTGGGTTGTTGGTGGAGATAGGTGTGTATATCATGATATCGTCTGCATAGATTGTGTATTGAATGTTGTTCGCTTTCAGGATGTCGCATATAGGCTGGATGTAAATGTTGAACAGCAGTGCCGAGAGGGCGACCCTTGAGGTACTCCTTGGCGGACTTTTATGGGTTGAGAGGTGTTGTGGCCTATCTTGACTTGGATCTGCCTGTCAGTGAGGTAGGATTGGAACCATTTTAGCGTGGTACCATGAAGTCCGATTTTCTTTAGTCTTTCCAGGAGGATAAGGTGGTCAACTGTGTCGAAGGCGGAGGAGATGTCGACGAAGATCATTAGGATACCTTTAGAGTTGTCGTCTATGACTCTGAGGATGTTGTCTATGAGGTAAATCAACAGTGTTTCGACTCCATGTTGGGGACGGAAGCCGTGCTGGTTGTCGTCTAGAGGGGCATTGTTGTCAATATGTTCCTGCAGTTGTTGTTGCACTGCTTTTTCAATGATTTTTGCCAGAAAGGGAATGCTGGATATTGGTCTGTATGCTGCTGGGTTGCTCTTGTTGAGGGTTGTTTTCTTCGGTATTGGGCGTACTGTAGCTTGTTTTAGTTGAGCTGGCAGGAGACCCTGGGTGAGAGAGTTGCGCACAATGCTGTGTATGATGTGGATGAAGCTTGATTTGGTGGCCTTGATCCATGATACTGGGCAAGGGTCCGTGGGAGCGGTGCTTGTTCTGATTGCTGAGATGATGTGGGAGAGCTGTTCTGTTGAGGGAGGGCAGAAAGTGTCCCAAGTCTTGGGGTATGAATCCGGCTGGGTTGAAGAGCTGGTTGTAGTTGGGTCTGTGGAGTGAAATTTGTCTTTGATGTGATCCGCAAATTTTTGCGGGTCTATTTGTATATCCTCCTCTGTTTTCTGTTCCTTTGTGAGGATTTTCACTATTTCAAAAAGCTCCCTGGGTTTGTTTATGGAGGTGTTTATCATGTTTGTATGGTATTCTTTCTTGGATTGGTTGATGTGTTCAGTGTATTGTCTCTGGTTTGTTAGGTAAATCTGCTGGTTTTCGGGTGTCTTGGATTTTCTCCATCTCCGTTCCATCTTTCTGAGATCTCTTTTTTTTTGTCGTATGGTTGTGGAGTACCAGGGCTTGTGATGTCTCTTGTTGTTGCAGTGTTTCTTTGGTTTGCTGGCTGTAGCTGTGGCAGCGTTGGATAGTGTGTTGTTCCAGTTGGTTATTTGAGTCTCCAGGTTGTCTGTTTCTGTAGACAGTTGATTTAACGTGTCTAGTAGGAAGGCGTCTCTGTCGAAGTTCTTGAATCGCCTTTGTGTGGGGGAATTGTTGGTTTGTTCGTTGCGCTTGTCTTTTTGAAGTTGTAGTATGATCTTGATTATGTGGTGATCTGACCAGGGGACTGGGGTGATTGAAGGTGTTGAGATTAGACCTCTTGCAGTTAGGGAGTTGGTTGCGAATATAAGGTCTGGTGTAGAGCCGAGTCTGTGTGTAGGGGCGTTGATGATTTGGGTGAATTGAAGTGATGTCATCGCTTGGAGGAAGGCATCTGCATCTTTGTTGTTGGTGGACTTGAGGTTGAAGTCACCAAGCAGTAGCGTGGGTTTATTAGTTGCGGCGAGAGCACATGCTGTTTCGAGCGTGGCTGCCAGTTCATCAGGGGGTGCTCGGGGAGCTCTGTAGGTTAGGCAGAGTGCCACGTGTTTGTTCATGATGCTGAGTGTGTTGCTTTGAGGAGTGTCGGCGGAGCTGTGCGTTTTGAACTTCAGGTTTTTCTTCGCAATTATAAGAACCCCTCCTCCGCGTTTGTGGGTGCGTGTGCAGTTGTGAGCTGTGTAGGTGTCTGGTACCAATTGATTGAGTAGGACAGTGTCGGTGGAATTGAGCCAGGTTTCTGTAATGCAGAGTATGTCTGGTTGGTGGTCTTCTATGTGGTCTGCTATTGTGTGTATCTTGTTGCATATGGACCTTGCGTTTATGAGCTCTATGTTAGTTTGCTCTGTTGCGTTGTGTGACTTCGTGGAGAATTGTGCGAGGGGTGTGATTTGTGTGTGTTTTTTCTTCTTGTTGTTGATGTGCTGTGTGTGGCTTGTTGATTGCATTGTGGAACTATGTATTGCCAGGTGGTGGGTGGGTGCCATTGGAGGTTATGGTGTAGGTAGTGGAGGTGGGGGTCTGGTGTCAGGATATGTGTGAGGAGGAGGCTGAATGGTAGAAACCATGTTGTGATCATGGTGGTATGCTGTGAAGTTGTGTGTGAGGTATGCTTGCGGTTTTGGATGTTTGATGAGGTGTGCACAGTTTTCGTACAGTTCACTGGCCCTGGTGAATGAGCTGCCGAAACTCACCTGGTCGGTTTTGTTGGTGCTGCTGTTCAGTGTTGGTCAGCTCGACCCGGTTTGTGGAACTCGAGTGGTGTGAGGATCGTTGTTGGCGAGCTCAAACCCGGCCTGGGGAGCTCAAGCCGTGGTTGCCTTTAACACTCGTGTTCAGCGCGGTGGGGGGTAGGTCCCTGGGTTTGGTGGAAGCGGTGCGGCTTTCTCGGCGTAGTGTACTCCTGTGGTATTCGTGTTGGTGGGGAGGCACTCCTTTCTTTCCGCCTTAATGGCCACCGCCTAAGGGCCACGCCAAAGGGCCCTCTGGCGAGGCCCTCAGGCGCGGGCCCGCCAGTCGCGGGCGCGCCCGGTAGGGACGCCGCTTTATGGCTGTTCGGGGTGCGCGGCTCCTCTGCTCCCACTGCCCGGATTGGGCAGGAGCTCTCCCACTGCTCCCGATTGGGCAGGAGATCGGCACACAGAAGCCGGGGCTGTTAGCGGCACAAGCGGCTCCCTCGGGGTAGGGACGCCGCTTTATGGCTGTTCGGGGTGCGCGGCTCCTCTGCTCCCACTGCCCGGATTGGGCAGGAGCTCTCCCACTGCTCCCGATTGGGCAGGAGATCGGCACACAGAAGCCGGGGCTGTTAGCGGCACAAGCGGCTCCCTCGGGGTAGGGACGCCGCTTTATGGCTGTTCGGGGTGCGCGGCTCCTCTGCTCCCACTGCCCGGATTGGGCAGGAGCTCTCCCACTGCTCCCGATTGGGCAGGAGATCGGCACACAGAAGCCGGGGCTGTTAGCGGCACAAGCGGCTCCCTCGGGGTAGGGACGCCGCTTTATGGCTGTTCGGGGTGCGCGGCTCCTCTGCTCCCACTGCCCGGATTGGGCAGGAGCTCTCCCACTGCTCCCGATTGGGCAGGAGATCGGCACACAGAAGCCGGGGCTGTTAGCGGCACAAGCCTGATGAGCAAGGTATTGTGGGTATGGCCCCTACAGGGCAGTTTATCCAGGATGCATCTGCATAGGGCATAGGGCAATGGCTGGGATATTGTAGTGGGCAAATGCCATCTGCATGGACAGGGTGACAACAGCTAGTCAGGCTGTGAGGGCACTCTCACCCTGACTGAGCAGTGACCATGGCATGTCTAGCCTCCCACATAGTGTCATGCAGTGTTTTTAATAGTGATATTAGTGTGTTCCCAATTCTGGGGCACAATCACTGACATACCTGCTTGGTGTTGGTGCTAATATCCCACAGCTGGGTGCACATAGTTCTTCTGGGAACTTGCACTAGGTATGGGCTAGCACACTGTCTGCAGTTAGCATGTATATGGCTGCAACACCTTGCAGGATGCAGCAGGTTCACACTGACTGTGGCCTCTGCTGGTGGGGGGCAGCTGAGCTGATCAGGCCTATTACCTGTCTGACAGTGGCCCTGTCTCAGGTACCAACCTGCATCAACTGTCAGGTTGTCAAAAGGATGGTGGTTGCTAGTCTTACAGCCCGTCATCATGTTGCACTGCTGCCCCTATGGGAGATGTTCAGAGTGTGGGTCTATTGGGGGCAGATTATGTTCCCCCACCCTGATCCAGAGATAGTGCTCTGCTATGTGCATATTCATCATGTGAGTCCACACACACCCCTGCTCCACAAACAAGTGATCATTGCAAGCACACTGGCTATGCACCAGTTTGGTTGCATCATGGTCCACAAGGGGCAGACATGACTAGCATATACAAACGGAAACAAGACAAACGCAGGCATCGCTGCAAATACCTATCACACACTAGCACTGATGGAGACCTGCAGCAAAGCCTACCTCAGCCAACTCGTGTACTGCGGACTTGGTGCTGCCCACGCCACCTCACACTCAGAGTGAGCACAGAACACACACAATGGCATGGCCTATAGGTGGTCAGTAGCAGTAACACGCATGGTCACTCCCCCCTACCAAGCTGATGTGCTGTAAAGGTGCATACCCCATCTGGTGAGCAGATGTAGACTGCTGTTCTGCATGTGAATTGCATTATGGGTACTGTTGTTTTTATCCTATCCTGGTTACCACAGCAGACAGTATGTCCAGTGACCTGCACTCATTGTGTGGCCAGCCATTGGCCTGAAACACCCCATGTTGATGTAGTACAATGGTTTACACAATGACCTCAGTAGCATAAGTCATGGGTTCAATCCCACAGTGAGCCTCCTTTAGTAAGATTGTCTGAGGGAACTCTCTTTTATGCCTGTAACAGTCACACATAAGCCTTTCCGGACAAAACACACTCACCTCATTTGCCTAAGGTAACGTCCCCTGGAAACTGCCTTAGCTGTGCGTTTCCCCTATCCCAGTATGAACAGCAGAATGTTCGTGCGGTGACCTGCAGTTGTTAACCATTGCTATGATTGATAGCATCGCACAGTGGTTAGTACACTGACCTCCCCACCAGTGGTCATGGGTTTGACTCCTGTGTGTTCTCCTTTTTTTATGCCTGTCCTACACAACTGTATTTCCTTCCTGTAACAGTCATATCTGTGCAGATGTGTGTGGCGGCACATTTTAGTCTCATCACAGTTGCCAAGCATCCTTCTGTCCGTCTATCTGTGGCTGCCAGCTGTGTGGCGTCCTGCCCTAATGTGCGGACTACTACCCCATGTCCTGCGCTGGGGCCCTCTTCTGCATTGCGGCTCTTCATGACTGCCTCTCGTGTGTCTGCTCTGCATGGCACTGCTACTCCTCTGTCGTCCTGTTATGCTGCCACCTCTACCTGCTCTGGTGGACACGTATTCCCATCCTCTGCCACACACTGTCATTTTTTCACTTTACATCACCATCACCCTATGCATCAGTACAGCTGCCTCCGATATGTTTGTCTACTTTACCAGCTGCCACATGAGCTGCACGCAGATTTGTCAGGTCCATCAGCTCCGCCATGTGCTACCTTCCATAATTTGTTGATTGGCTTTCCTTGGTGCTCTGTGCAGTGGTAGGGTTACATCTGTGTTTGGCCCATACATTTGGTGCTTTTCAATTTGGGCCACCTTACTGCCATACTTTTCATGGGTTACCTTAATCTCCTTTGGTAATCTTTAGCTGCACCTGAGGTTGCACAAGCTAATGGGGCGCCTTATATGGTGCCTTGGAGGGTGGCAAACTTCGGCACCTCATAGGGTGCCCTAAAATGCGCTTCAGGTTACTGCACTGCAGCGAGGGTTTTTTGATTGGCAGCACAGATTGTTCAGATGTGTCTGTTGCACGCATTAAAAGGAATTGTTTCAGACTGCCATATTCTATGAACCCAGAGAAATTGAACTCATGAGTACTGTCTCCGCAAACATTGTATTAACCAGTGTACTATACCTCTGTAGCTATTATCACAGTGCTTTTATGTAATTAGGCTTACGGTGCGCTGACGTGCTATGTCACACACTATCGCACGAAAATGGCAAGGCGCCCTCTATCGCGCGATAAACAGCTATTATTAACTTAACGCCAGAACGCCCACTTCCTTATATGGGATTCTTCACGTTAATGCTGCACTAACGCCGGTAATGTTAGGACAGTTTAGTAAACATCCCCCAAAGTCTCACAATGCATCAAAAAATCCATGTAGGACTGTTTCTATGTAATGAGTGTGGTAAATGCTTCAGCCACAGGCAAGGTTTCAGAGGCACCAGACAATCCATGCCCCAAGAGTGAAACACTTTACATGTAATCAGTCTGGTAAAAGCTTCAGTCAGAAAGGAACCCTCACAATGCACCAGACAATCCACGAAAGGGTGAAACCATACACATGTACTGAATGTGGTAAAAGCTTCATTCGGAAGAGAGACCTCAAAATGCACCAGAGGATCCATGTGGGAGTGAAACCATTTACATGTTCTGAATGTTATAAAAGCTTCACTCAGAAGGGAGACCTCACAGAACACAAGAGAATCCACATCAGGATGAAACCATTCACATGTACAAAGTGTGATAAATGTTTTAGTCATAAGGGAGTCCTCAAAAAACATCAAAGAATCCACATGGGAATTAAATTATATGCATGTACTGAGTGGGGTAAAACCTTCACTTGGAAAGAAAACCTTGTAGGGCATCAGAGAATCCATTCTGGAGTGAAACCTTTTACATGTACTGAGTGTGGCAAATACTTCCCTCAGAAGGGAGACCTCACAAAGCACCAGAGAATCCACATGGGAATGAAGCCATTTCTGTGTACTGTGTGTAATAAAAGCTTCACTCAAAAGGGAGACCTCACAAATCACCAGAGAATCCATTTGGGAGTGAAACCATTTCCATGTTTATTTATTTATTTTATTTAACATCTTTTATGTACCGCGCTATTCATCATCAGTGCGGTTTACATTAAACAAACCTATCTAGACAACATAGTCATAAGATAGTTTACAAATAACATGGAACTTAACATGGAAGAACTGGGTAAACTATTTACATATAATCCGAGTGTGTTAAATGCTTCTCTCAAAAGTGTACATGTTCCGAGTGTGGTAAATGCTTCTCTCAAAAGGGAACCCTCAAAATACATCAGAGAATCCATTTAGGAGTGAAACTATTTACATGTATTGAGTGTGGTAATGGATAGTTACAACAAAACAAATTGTGCTATGGTGCTGGAAGATGAGACTCCCAGGTCGGAAGGCACTCAGCTAGCTACTGGGGAAGAGCTGAAGACTTTTCAGAGTAAAGCCAGCATTTATGATGTGGTTGGATCAAAGCCCTCGGGAAGTCTGACTGCTGATGTAGCTGCGCATGAAATGAGAGTCAGAAGCTGTAAAGATGTCTTACGCATTGGAACATGGAATGTACGAAGCATGAACCAAGGGAAGTTGGAGGTGGTCAAGAATGAAATGGAACGTGTACAACTTGATCTGTTGGGTGTCAGCGAACTGAAATGGACTGGCATCGGGCACTTTGCATCAGATGATCACAAGGTCTTCTATGCTGGAAATGAAAGACAAAGAAGAAATGGTGTTGCATTTATAATAAAGAAGAAACTTGCAAGAACTGTAATGAAATACAATGCAGTCAGCGAACGCTTAATCTCTATTTGTTTACGAGGATTGCCTATCAACACAACTATAATTCAAGTATATGCCCCAACAACAGCTGCAGAAGAGAATGAAATTGAAGAGTTCTATGAACAAGTACAAGCTGAAATTGACAGAACATGCAAATAGGATATCCTGATAGTCATGGGTGACTGGAACGCAAAGGTTGGCAACAAAGAAGAAGGCAAAGTAGTTGGAAAATATGGACTTGGCAACAGAAATGAAGCTGGAGAAAGATTGATAGAATTCTGCAAGACCAATGATCTATTCATCTCAAACACCTTCTTCCAGCAACACAAGCGGCGACTGTACACATGGACTTCACCCAATGGATTGTATAAAAATCAAATTGACTATATCTGTGGAAGTCAACGATGGAAAGCTCTGTAACATCAACAAAGACAAAACCTGGAGCTGACTGTGGTACAGATCATCAACTACTAGTATGCAAACTCAAGCTAAAGTTGAAAAAGAGCAAACCACTCATGAATGCAGCAAAATATGACCTTGAGAATATACCACTGGAATTTAAAGACTGCCTGCAAAATCGATTTGCTGCTTTAGATACAAATGACAGAGCTCCGGAAGAGTTATGGAATGACATCAAGAAGGTTGTGCTGGAAGAAAGCGAGAAGTCTCTACAAAAGGTGAAAAAGCAAAAACGGCCAAAATGGATGACGGAAGAAACTCTGAAAATTGCCCAGAAACGCAGAGAAGCTAAAGCCAAAGGAGAAAGAAAGACAATCGCAGAACTCAGAGATTTCCAATGTGCAGCAAGACAAGGAAAAGTACTACAATGACACTTGCAAGGAAATAGAAGCAGAAACTATTAGAGGAAGAACAAGATCGGCTTTCCTAAAGCTGCGAGAGTTAAAGAAAAAGTTCCAGCCTCGAATTGGAATGTTACAAGATGCTCAAGGTTCTATGTTGAATGATGCTGAGAAGATCAAGAAAAGGTGGAAGGAATATACAGAGTTTTTATATGATAAAGATCAAGAGGACCAACAGCCGTTTCAACCTATACCTTATGATCAGGAACCATTGGTGATGAAAGAAGAAGTTGAAGCAGCATTGAAAGCCTTATCAAAGAACAAAGCACCAGGCATTGATAGCATTCCCATAGAAATATTGCAGCAATCTGATGCAGCTGTTACCGTACTTACAAGGCTCTGCCAAGAAATACGGAAGACAACATTCCTGTTTAATGTAAACCGCGCTGATGAAAAAGAGTGCGGTATAGAAGAACTACAAATAAATAAATAAATAACATCATGGCCAACTGACTGGAAAAGATCTGTGTTTATACCAATACTAAAGAAAGGTGATCCAACTGACTGTGGAAATTATCGCACAATCGCTCTGATCCCACATGCCAGCAAGATTCTACTGAAGATTATTCAAAAGAGACTACAGCCATACCTAGAACAAGAACTACCTGAAGTGCAAGCAGGGTTCAGGAAAGGGCGAGGAACAAGAGACATCATTGCGGATGTGAGATGGATCCTTGAAAAGACTAAAGAATACCAAAAGGATATCTGTTTGTGCTTTATCGACTATAGCAAAGCTTTTGACTGTGTAAATCATGAGAAACTCTGGGCCACATTAAGAAGCATGGGTATACCAGAACACCTGATCGTTCTCTTGCGCAATCTGTACATTGATCAAGAAGCAACAGTTCGAACGGAACAAGGAGAAACAGAATGGTTTAAAATAAGCAAAGGTGTAAGACAAGGCTGCATACTTTCCCCCTACCTGTTTAATTTATATGCAGAACAAATCATCAGAGAAGCAGGACTGTATGAAGACAACAGAGGTGTGAAGATTGGTGGAAGACTCATCAACAACCTTCGCTATGCTGATGATACCACATTACTGGCTGAAAGTGAAGATGATCTGAAACTTTGCTTCTCACAATCAAAGAACATAGTCTCAAAATGGGCCTGCACCTTAATGTAAAGAAGACAAAGATCATGACAACTGGCATAATCAACAGGTTCATCGTTGAAGGAGAAGAAATTGAAATCGTGAACAACTTTAACCTACTTGGATCAACTATCAATAAAGAAGCAACAAGCAGTCAAGAAATCAGACGATGCATTGCTCTTGGCAGAATGGCTATGAAAGACCTAGATAAGATTCTCAACAGCAGAGATGTCTCTCTCCATACAAAGATTCGACTTGTTCAAGCCATGGTATTTTCAATAACATCATATGGATGTGAAAGCTGGACAGTGAAAAGACAGACAGGAAGAAAATTGATGCCTTTGAATTATGGTGCTGGCGGCGAATACTGTGTATACCATGGACTGCCCGAAGAACAAACCAGTCGGTACTAGAGGAGATCAAACCTAAGCTTTCTTTAGAAGCTCAGATGACAAGACTTTGACTTTCATACTTCGGACACATCATGCGAAGAGAGAGATCATTAGAGAAAGACATCGTGCTTGGCAAGATAGAAGGTCAACGCAAAAGAGGAAGGCCAGCAATGAGATGGATCGCTACAATAACAGCAGCTACGGGTACCAGTCTGTCAACAATGAGCCGCCTGACTGAAGACCGAACACAATTTAGGATAGCTATCCAGAGGGTCGCCATGAGTCGACTCCGACTCGATGGCACTTAACAACAACAACAATTTTAAGAGAAAAGTAAAAAACTGCATGAGCGACAGTATAATACTGTAAAGTAATCGAGTTTTCTGTATAAAAAGAGAGAGAGAGAGAATGAGCAGGACCTAGTTAGAAGCACTAGAAAAAAGGTATATGCAGAAAAAGAAAGAAGAGTCCCAGTCCAGGAAAGAAGAACAAGGGAAGCTGGTAGAGAAAGAGAAAGGCAGAGCCAGAAAGAATATGATAGTAAGATAAACAAGGCCATAATCTGTATAAAAAAGTTCCAACTATCGATATTACAGAAATAACGGTCCAGCAAAAATCATTAATGAGTGAATTCTACTGACAAAACACAGGGACAGAGGAAAACATAGAAAGATAAAAACTTCTTCATGGAACAAACGCAATGAAGGAAAAACAAAATCACTATATGCAGAAGTGTCCCTGATAGACGGATTTCCCAAAGGGGTAAATTTGCTAAAGATAATGAGAAAGATCCAGAACATGGAACTGAAACCTGCTGCATTATCAGAAGAAGACCTTCAATTCATATCCTTCAGTAATAGACTGAAAATAGCAGCAGATACACCACAATTGCCAAGTTACCCATTTCCAGGCGTCAGATGTTTTGCCAGTTCTGGTTTTACGTTTGCACTGCAGTACAGTGTGGTATTTGCAGTCCTTGATATTACCCACTGGAATCAGTGCTGCAGGTCCCAAAATGCATCAGAATGAGATTATCAGAAATTTAGGACTGGCTTAAAATCTCATTCCTGGAACTGGGTAACTTGGCATCTCTGATACACAAAAACGGAAGCGTGTGGTCTCCTTTGGAGACTGTCCCCTGTTTTAGGTGTGCGTATGTTGTTTAGTGTTGCACTTGCCACTTCCTGTGTCAGTTTCATTGTGTTTGTGTTCGTCTCCTTCTTCCTGATGTCTAAAACTGAGCAGGAGCAGGTCGTTCCCACTGTTTCAGGCTATGGCTGGTACAGTTTATTTTCTCCCATCTTCAAACCCTGTCATGCTTGTAAATCTTCAAGAGACCCTTGTGACAAATACTAAGGGAACTGTGAATGTCCTGCCTGGATGCCCCAGTTCCTACCTATAACAATATCTGCTTCCCAGGAACCCATATAATATACTAAACATACAAAACAGGATCCACTCTGTGAAAAAACAAACACACTTGTAGGTATACCTTCAAAGGTAAAGAAAATCTTGGGGGAAAAAAGACCTCAGATCTCAATACAGCCAACGCAATGGGCAACAATGCCTACACAAAGGCTCTTTCTCTGCTTGAGCCACACTGGCTTCCTGCAGTCGAGTATCCTTTCATCACCTGTCTCAGAAAAAAACAACAACATTTCAAACAGCTGGAAAAGTTTTCAGACAGCAAACTGGGACTGGTAGTTATAACTTCATAGCTAATAAACAAGTACATGCAGGCAAACTAGCAAAATCACTAGATAAAAATGGCAACAGCAGTATAAAGACTTAGGGGTTTGTTTACTAAATGGCGGTAGCGGACTCCGTATGATATTGGAGCTGCGGCCCCATTGATTTCAATAGGGCCACGGCTCCAATATCGTATGGAGTCCGCTACCGCCGTTTAGTAAACAGACCCCTTAGTTGAAAGTGGGTACACCCCAACAGGTCAGATTTTTGGAATCAGAGTGGATCCAGTTCCTATCTAGACATCCAATGCAAAGTGTAACCCTTTTATCAGTTACTTGTTCCATGTAAACAGTTGAAACATACTGCTGTTATTGTTTTATGTAAACCGTCTTGATTTGTAGAAAGACGGTATATAAAATCTGTTACATAAATAAATAAAGTGGGGTTTGTATACAGTCATTGTACTTACTTAATACTTTACCATTCTAACAAAAACATTCATTTTGGTTTTCACCCGAGCCCCTCCCTTCCCAGTTCACTGCCCAACAGGAACAGGCCCTGTATAACACATAATCAGGTCGATGCAGTAAACTGGCGCTAGACATAGTATAGTAGCATAGTAAATGATGGCAGATAAAGGCCAGTATGGTCCATCTAGTCTGCCCAGTAAGATGGCAGGAATAGGTGCCACTCTGTGCAAGCCACCCCTCCCCATATGCTGAATCAACTTTTTACGCGCCCGCCAATGCACACTTTTTAAAACATGATGCAACAAGGATAGGGTGTGCAAATGAAGAATGCGGTAGCCATGCACATGCAAATGAGCCACTGCAGTGTTAAACTGGGAGAGCAAGCCAAACACCTGTGCACAAGACATCGGCGCTAGTTTAGCATGCTCTCCCAGAGAAATGCACACTGCATGGCTAATTTGCATATCAGCCCTGACAGTGTTTTGATGGCATTGCGGACGATAGCAGCAGCGGGGAAAGCCCCCGATGCCATCAAAATACTGTCGGAGGCCGGTGCCTCAACAATAAGAGAATCCCATGTGGCCCAGCAGCCCCAATCCCTTCCGATAGTATTTTGATGGCATTAAGGATGATCACGGCATTGGAAAAAGTCCCCGATGCCATCAAAATACTGTCAGGAGCCAGTGACCCAAAAGAAAGTGACTACCTGGTGTTCTAGCGGCCCCTGAAACCCCCATGTCCTATCACAAATTAAATTAAAATAACCTGGTGGGCTAGCAGCCCCTGAAACTCCCACCACAAATTAAATTAAAATAACCTGGTGGTCTAGTGGTCCCTGAAATCCCCACCACATTCCAAATTAAAATAAAATAACCTGGTGGTCTAGCAGCCCCTAAATTCACCCCTCCCACCCGGTACCTTAAAATAAGTGGGAGCGCTGCCTACACGTGCCCGCTGTGGGTCTGCTATCTTGAAAAATGGCAGCACCTGGTCCCACGCCATGCATTTGGGATGCACTGGGTGAGATCAGACTGCCATATAAGGTAGACTATATGGCAGTCTAATCCTGGTGCATCCCAGCGCTCCCACTTGTTTTAAGGTACTGGGTACAGGGTGGTGGATTTAGGGGCCTCTAGACCACCTGCTTAATTTAATTTGGGTGGGGGTTTCAGGGGCTGCTAGACTACTAGGTTATTTTATTTTAATTTGGGGTGGGGGGTTCAAGAGAAACTAGACCACAAGGTTAGTTTATTTTAATATGGGATAGGGGGGGTCAAGGGCTGCTAGCCCACTTGGTTATTTTATTTTAATTTAATTTGATGTGGGAGTTGGGTTTCAGGGGCTGCTAGACCACCAGGCAGGCTCCGGCCCCCGACAGTATTTTGATGGCATCGGGGGCTTTTCCCAATGCCATGATCATCCCCGATGCCGTCAAAATACTGTCCGATGGGGGGGGGGGGAAATCGGGGCTGCTTGGCCACCAGGGATTTAATTTCACTATTTTGATGGCATTAGGGGCTTTGCCCGATGCCAGATCATCTGAGGAGAAAATGATCTAGGCATCAGGGAAAGCACTTGGTGCCATCAAAATACTGTCGAGGGCATGTGTAGAGATTTAACATAGAAACATAGAAATACGACGACAGAAAAAGACCCCATGGCCTATCTAGTCTGTCCTTCCATAACAACTACAACAGTCCCCTTTTTACCTTTAGAGATCCTTTAAGTCACCTCAAACCCTGCAGTAAAAACATTGGTGCTATGACTGGTTCCAAAATCCTCTACGCCTGTCTCTGCATCGGGTGTAGCCATGATTCGCATACCAGACTATTATGTTCATCTCGGTTTCCTACAACTTAAATACTCATGGCATTAACTGAGTGCTAATATTTCCTTCGATGTTTATGCACATGCGTCCGTCTGTTTTCTGCATTTAAAATGTACTTAAAAGTAGCATTATAGATGTTTAAAGGGCACGCTAGCTTTCTGCATCGGCCCTCCCTAGACCCTTTAGACCCTGCCAACTATCGTCCAGTTTCCAACCTTCCTTTTCTCTCTAAACTTCTTGAAAAAATTGTTTTTGCTCAGCTATCCCATCACCTGGACTCAATGAACTTCCTTCACCCCTGTCAATCTGGTTTCCGCCCCGGACACAGTGTCGCAACTGTTCTTCTGGCCTTCACTAATTCATTGCATGTAGCACATGATCGTGGTGACATTTCGGTGGCAGTTGCCCTTGATCTTTCTGCTGCCTTCGACTTGGTTGATCCCTCCTTCTCTTATCCCGGCTGCGTGAAGCTGGTCTTTGCAGCACGGTTCATTGGTGGTTCCACTCCTTTCTCTCTTCCCGATCTGACACTGTACTCTCTTCCTCCCCGTCTGTCCCCCCTTATGACTCATTTCCCCTCTCCTGTGGGGTTCCCCAAGGTTCCGTTCTCGCTCCTTTGCTTTTTAATCTCTTTCTGACTCCTCTCACCTTGCTAATTCAACAGTTTGGGATTTCGGCCTTTTATTATGCTGTGTGATGGAGAAGGTCCCTCTGACCCCTTAGAGAGAGATAAAACACAGGATCCAGCTTCAGGCTGGGAAAGAAAACAAATGCACATGGCTCCTGGTTTCCCAGGCAACCATAAACAAAGCAGATCAGAAGAAGGGAAAACACGCCCCTGATGTAGTTCAGAGCAGCAGTCACGAGTTAAGCCAGAACACCTGTTGGTGGGAGGAGCCAGGGTCAACCCAGGAAACTAGGGATTTAAGGGAAGCAGCTGGGAAGAAGGCAGCTGGAAAGGACGCAGCTAGGAGGGACACAGCTGAGGAGAGCACAGCCGGTAGCTCAGAGGAGAGCTCAACCAAGAGCATGGCTGAGAACACAGCTCTTAGAACCATCACGAGAAACAGATGATTGCTTTAGGAATGAAGACTCAGAGGAATCTATGGTAATTGATGATTCTCTGACCTTTGACTCAGAAGTGGAAGTCAGCCGAGGAAACAAGCAGGGAGTTGGTATCAAGGAGCCAGGTACAAGTAACCCGGGTTTGGTGCTGGGAGTAAAAGGCAACCAAAAGGGAAACGTACTGGGAAGGCAGACTTGTATGCACAGAGAAACTCCAAGGCTCACGTTTGCAGCTGATCCTAGAGGACCAAAGGAAACTCTCATAAGGAAGCCAAGAGGTGGGATAAGTGATCGGTATAAACAGAAAGCTGTTTTTAAGTGCTCTGATATTAACCCAGAAGGGTGGGGCTCCACATGCTGGGAATATTGTGGCAATTCACAACCGTGTATATCAGAAGGCTGTGAGGAAAAGTGCAATGCTGAAAAGATAGATGTGTGTTTGGAAACACCCTGTAGCAACTTGCAAACATTTCCAGCTGGGGTTCAGGTTGAACCAATGGACACTGAACCACCTTTAGAATGTCAGCCTAGCGAACCAATGGATTGTACGATATCTGTATCTGAGAAGATAAGTCCTGTGAAATAGAATTAAGCTGTGCAGAGAGAGAGTGCTGCAGGTAGCAGCTGACCAGAAAAGCACAAAAGGGTTTTGAAATAGAAAAGTGTTTTTCATTTGGATTACAATGTTGCTGAGATAAGAAGCTTGAATTTCTTTCTTATATAATTTAGTGCCAGAAGTGTATGGCCAATTTTCCTTTTGTTCTACATGTGAAACCACTTGGGGAGGGGATTAAAAATCCTGTTTTGCCTGAAACACTCGAGACCACAACTCTCTTTATTTGGGATAGAGAAAACTTCAACTCCCAGAAGGCAGTGCTTTCCCCAAGCACCAGTAACTTCCTGAATAGAGAATCAGGATGTCCATCTCCACAAGCTCTGGCTGTGGAGGTAACAGCGACATCACAGGTTGGCGTAGTTTTGAGGATTTGCATGGAGTACAAAGGACATTTGTAAGAAGAAAAGACACCAACTACCAGGGAGAAGAAACTGCTGGCAGAGAGCTCCAGGATCGCCTGACAGCTGGTCAGGAGGAGTAAAGGCTACTTTCTCAGTGCTGGACTCTGCACTGTGCCGAGGTAAAGGTAGCTGGGCACAGGTGTGGGAGGATAATTAGGGAGAAAGGGGAGCCATTAATCTGCTGCAGCAGGGAGCCATTTGAAAAAAAAAAAAGAGAGAAAAAGTTTTGTTGTGGTGTAAGTACCGCACTTGGTGGGTTTTTTTGTGTTTGTTTTCTTGCAGGAACAGCTGAGTCCATAATGGAGCCACAAGAGCTGTTGAAGTGGATGTCCAGCCAGTTGGACAAACAGCTGGAGCTGTCGCGCCACACCCAAGAACAGACTGCAGCGGCCATCTGTTCCCAACAGAAACCGCTTATGGACTTAATGGAGGCTCTTCTCAAGAAGCAAAAGGAACCAGAACCACCTGCACTGTCTTTTAATCAGGCAGTAGGACTGCCTAATGGTAGCGCTATGGCGCTGGGACCGTTTAATCAAACTGATAACCTAGATGATTACATAGAAGTGTTTGAGCGTATTGCAGAGGTTACTAAATTGCCTGAGGAGCAATGGGCGGTACGATTCGCTATGTCGCTCTCAGGGGAAGCCTTAGCGGCTTATAAGTGTATGCCTGCAATGCTTGCTTCTAATTATAAGGCAGTCAAAGAAGCTGTCAAGGATAGGCTTGGCCTAAACCCTTTATTCTATAAGCGCATGTTCCGGGAGGCTAAGTTAAAGCTCAATGAAACCCCAAAAATGCTGTTCCATAGAATAAAAGGTTTAGCATGGAAGTGGCTTGAACCCAGCCCAAAGTCTCTAGAAAATGTATTGGATGCAATTGTACTAGAGCAGTATATGAATGGAGTACCCGTTGATGTGAAAACCTTTCTGATACTCCAAAGTTGTAAAACTACAGAGGAAGCGTCTAATCTTACAGAGAGGTATTTTGAAGCTGAGCTGGTTAGGGCTTCAAATCCGGTGGCTCTGAAGGAGATAAAACCTTCCTATCTTAGGAGATCAGAAAAGTTTGCAAAGAATAAGTTACCTAATGACAGTAATGTTACACCGGTGATAAAGGGTAAATGTTTCAACTGTGGGGAGTTGGGGCATTACCGCAGGGATTGTGCACTATGTACAGCACTAGTGTCTGGAGGTTAAAGCAAACACATGAGGGATTTGTACTTAGGGTACAAGTAGAAGGTGTTGAGGCCCAGGCACTGCTTGACTCTGGTGCTGACCAGAGCATGGTGTCCCAAAAGATCTGGCAGGCTATTGAAGCCCACCTGCCGTCAGCATCGAGTCAAGCAGTGGCCCATGTTAAGATACGATGCATGCATGGGGCAGCCTCCTACTACCCAGGGTATAAACTGTCAGTGAAAGGGCTGGGCACTGAGAAGGAAATATTGGTGGCGGTGGTACCACGTCTTCCGCAGGACATTGTTCTAGGAAGAGATTGGCCGGCTTTCAGCAAAGGGATGGAGAAGGGCCTTGGGGAGAAAAAGGGCTTGATATCCACACGAGCGCAGGCCAGAACCCCTATTGCCAATATTGACCCAGCAGAAGAGTTAGAAAATGCATCCCAGGAAGGGGAGGGTTCATCTGGGAGAGAGGTGGAAAGGGGGGAAGAAGAAGCAGACCCCTTACCTACGCATGAAGATCTGATACAAACTTCGTCAAAAGGAATTAGGAAGGGGAAGGCTGAGAAAAAGCAAGAAAGGCGGCACAGGGCCCAAGGGAGGGCTGGATTAGAGGCCGGAGAGGGACTACCCTGGGTGCCATCCGAACTGGTTAAAAAGTTCCCTTCCATTCCCCAGTTGATAGAGATTATATCAAACCTCAATACTACCACGTCATTACTTGACCCTTGCCCGGTGTCTTGGGTTAAAGCAACAAAATCTGAACTAGCCCCATACATTTTGAAGCTGGTAAACCAATCTCTACTTCAAGGATTCATGCCGGATGATCTGAAATACTCGGCTATTCGCCCTTTACTAAAAAATAAAACCCTTAACAGTTCTGACCCTTCCTCATACCGCCCCATTGCAAGCATACCTTTCTTAGCTAAAATTATTGAAAAGGTAGCTCAGACACAACTTCAGGATCATATTGATATGAACTTCCCATTAGATGAGTACCAATATGGTTTCCGCTCATATCACGGAGTGGAAACCCTACTCATATCCCTTCTTGATTCACTTATCCGAGGTATGGATAATATAAAGCAGACCTTCTTGCTCATTTTCCTTGACATTTCTTCAGCCTTTGACAGCGTTGATCATATTACGCTCTTATCTAGACTATCCCAACTAGGTTTAAAAGATACCACTCTTAACTGGTTTAAGTCCTACATTTCTAATCGCTTCCAATATGTCCATTTAGACCATTCCCCCTCACTACCATTCCCCCAAGAGCGTGGTATCCCTCAAGGATCCTCACTCTCTGCATTACTCTTTAACCTTTATATACAACCTATTTGCACAATCTTTCAACGCCACAATCTAAAATATTTCATCTATGCAGATGACATCATGCTATTCGCCCCGTTAGACATAGCTAACCTTAATTTCAACAAAATCGCCACCTGCCTCTTTGAAGCTGAAAAATGGCTTCACTCAATCCATATGGATTTCTATTTCAAAAGACCGAAGCACTCTTCGTAACCAGAAATACCACCTTCACTCCTCCAACTTCCATCAACCTTATGAACATTACTCTCCCAGTCAAGTCTGAAATTAAATACCTTGGAGTTACACTAGACAAGACCCTAAGCATGACTAACCACATAAAGCAGACTGCCAAAACTATATTTTTCAAACTGAGAACTATACAGCAACTCAGACCCCTCATTGACATCAACGATTTCAGAACAGTTGTCCAGGCTCTTATTATGCCACATTTAGACTTCTGCAATGGCATACTCCAAGGAACATCCAAAAAGAATTTACACATCCTTCAAAGAGCTCAGAATGTCACTGCTCGAATAATTATGAAAGCTAAAATATTCGATCACATCTCTCCTATCCTATACGCTCTCCACTGGCTTCCTATCTATAGTAGGATTCAATATAAAACACTTGTCACCACTTTTAAACTCATTAATGACCTAGCCCCATCACAGTTGGCCACTCTACTCCAAACCCCACAAGAAAACAGAACCAGAAGAAAAACTAACCTCAACATGCTATTAATTCCCATTGCAGTGACAAAATCAAAGCAAATAACCACCAACACTGCTTTTTCATATTATGCTCCCAGCCAATGGAATAAACTCCCACTATACCTCAGAGAGATTAAGGATCTTACATCTTTCAGGAAGGAACTTAAAACCTACCTATTTAGTCAACACTATAGCAACCTACAACCTGGAACCAAATTTACTACACAAAAACATGCAACAAACCAAACACAGGTCTACCCCACCTAATGCCGGACTTCATTTCTCATATCCACCCAAGTTAGTCTACTCCCAATACTTTATTTATGATCACAAATAACTATTATAATCTCTTACTAACCATGTAAATCTACCCTTCTGGTTCCTTGTAACATAGTTTTATGACTCCTTGTAACATAGTTTTATACTTCCTTTTATGTTAATAACCCTCACATTGTTTTCCATTTAACCTAGTTATTATGTAACCTAGTTTATGTTCACCTAATATTTAATGTAATTCAATATTGCACTGTTCTGCTATATTGTTGTTTAAGTTCCTTGTTTTTTGTTCACCTAATATTTAATGTAATTCAATATTGCACTGTTTTGCTATATTGTTGTTTAAGTTCCTTGTAAACCGCCCCTGATCTCTGGAAGGGGCGGTATAGAAAAGCACACAAATAAATAAATAAATAAAATGACCCCGCTTTAAAACGTGCCTTTGAGTTTGCACAAGAGGACAGGAACATCCTTCCTCGGTTCCTTTTGGAAAAAGGCATACTTTATAGGGAGAGTAACAACCCCCACACAGGAGCTGTGAGAAAGCAGCTGGTGGTGCCAACCACATTTAAGGCCATAGTCATGCGGTTGGCCCACGACCATCCTGTAGGTGGCCACAAGGGGATCCATGGGACATTGGACCAAATCCTGGCTCGTTTTTACTGGCCAGGGGTCTTTAAAGAGACCACTCGCTACTGCGAGTCATGTCCCCAGTGTCAACGGGTTACTGCCTCTAAACCAAAGGCTGTACCCTTAATATCTACACCCACGATATCTACTCCGATTCGCCGGTTAGCAATGGATATCATAGGACCCCTAGTAAAGACTCCCCGGGGCTTTCAATATGTTTTGGTGATTATAGACCAGGCAACCCGTTTTCCCTGGGCTATACACCTCAGAAGTACCTCAGCAAGAACGATAGCATTGGAATTCGTTAAAATATTCTGTGAGGTCGGGTTCCCACAAGAGGTGCTTACCGATCAAGGGAGTAACTTTATGTCCAAGTATCTAGCGACAGTATGGGATGCCTTTGGCATACATCATGTGCGAACAGCGGCCTATCATCCCCAGTCCAATGGGCTGGTTGAAAGGATGAACCAGACTATTAAACAAATGCTAAGGAGAGGCCTAAACGGTAAGAAGACCGAGTGGGATACGTTATTGCCATTTGTTTTGTATGCGTGTCGTGAACGCATACAGACATCCTTAGGGACATCACCCTACGAGTTGTTGTTTGGCAGGGCCCCTAGAGGGATCTTGGATATATTGCAAGAGCAATGGGTAGAACCGGACAGAGAAGAAATGGGCGTACCCCAGTTTCTCAGGAACTTAAGAGACCGGTTAAAAAGGACATCCCAAATTTCTGTAGAAAATCTGCAGGCTAGTCAGATTAAGCAAAAACAATATTATGACCGAGGAAAGAAACATCGCCAACTAGAGGTGGGTGACAAGGTGATAATATTAGTGGCTGGTATGGGACCCAAGTTTGAGTCTCAGTGGAAGGGCCCATGCAGAGTTGTAAAGCAGGTAGAACCTGTCTTTTACACTGTGGAAAATGCTAAAGGGCGCCACCAAACATACCATGTGAATGTTTTAAAACCATGCTTGGAAAGAGCAGCAACAGTGAGTTGGGCTACTTGAGAAAGACACGTGAAACTAGTATCCAGGATTACGTGCTGTCCATTAAAATTCATGGCAGCCCGTAATATCTTAAGGGGGGGGGGATATGTGATGGAGAAGGTCCCTCTGACCCCTTAGAGAGAGATAAAACACAGGATCCAGCTTCAGGCTGGGAAAGAAAACAAATGCACATGGCTCCTGATTTCCCAGGCAACCATAAACAAAGCAGGTCAGCAGAAGGGAAAACATGCCCCTGATGTAGTTCAGTGCAGCAGTCACGAGTTAAGCCAGAACACCTGTTGGTGGGAGGAGCCAGAGTCAACCCAGGAAACTAGGGATTTAAGGGAAGCAGATGGGAAGAAGGCAGCTGGAAAGGACGCAGCTAGGAGGGACACAGCTGAGAAGAGCACAGCCGGGAGGAGCACAGTCGGTAGCTCAGAGGAGAGCTCAACCAAGAGCATGGCTGAGAACACAGCTCTTAGAACCGTCACGAGAAACAGATGATTGCTTTAGGAATGAAGACTCAGAGGAATCTATGATAATTGATGATTCTCTGACCTTTGACTCAGAAGAGGAAGTCAGCTGAGGAAACAAGCAGGGAGTTGGTATCAAGGAGCCAGGTACAAGTAACCCAGGTTTGGTGCTGGGAGTAAAAGGCAACCAAAAGGGAAACGTACTGGGAAGGCAGACTTGTATGCACAGAGAAACTCCAAGGCTCACGTTTGCAGCTGATCATAGAGGATCAAAGGAAACTCTCATAAGGAAGCCAAGAGGTAGGATAAGTGATCGGTATAAACAGAAAGCTGTTTTTAAGTGCTCTGATATTAACCCAGAAGGGTGGGGCTCCACATGCTGGGAATATTGTGGCAATTCACAACCGTGTATATCAGAAGGCTGTGAGGAAAAGTGCAATGCTGAAAAGATAGATGTGTGTTTGGAAACACCCTGTAGCAACTTGCAAACATTTCCAACTGGGGTTCAGGTTGAACCAATGGACACTGAACCACCTTTAGAATGTCAGCCTAGCGAACCAATGGATTGTATGATATCTGTATCTGAGAAGATAAGTCCTGTGAAATAGAATTCAGCTGTGCAGAGAAAGAGAGAGTGCTGCAGGTAGCAGCTGACCAGAAAAGCACAAAAGGGTTTTGAAATAGAAAGTGTTTTTCATTTGGATTACAATGTTGCTGAGATAAGAAGCTTGAATTTATTTCTTATATAATTTAGTGCCAGAAGTGTATGGCCAATGTTCCTTTTGTTCTACATGTGAAACCACTTGGGAAGGGGATTAAAAATCCTGTTTTGCCTGAAACACTCGAGTCCACAACTCTCTTAATTTGGGATAGTGAAAACTTCAACTCCCAGAAGGCAGTGCTTTCCCCAAGCACCAGTAACTTCCTGAATAGAGAATCAGGACGTCCATCTCCACAAGCTCTGGCTGTGGAGGTAACAGTGACATCACAGCTGATAATATTCTTCTCCTTTACCACACCTCCCCTGTGTCCCCTGATCTTACCCCGCTTAACTCCTGTCTCACTGCTGTCACTAACTGGATGACCCAAAACTGTCTACATCTCAACCTCGCAAAAACTACTGCAATTTGGTTTCCTCATGGCCACCAATCCCCTTCTCTGGCTCCCTCTTTCTCTGGTATTCCCATTTCCTTGGTCTCCACTTTTCGTTATCTTGGTGTGCTCTTTGATTCTGATCTTTCTTTCTCTGCTCATGTTTCCCATATCACCAAGACCTCTTTCTTCTACCTCCGTCAAATTCGTGCGTTTCGCCCCTTCCTCTCTCCCTCTGCCCTTACGACCCTACTGCTATCATTGGTCATTTCCCGTCTTGACTTTTCCAACTCAGTACTTACCGGCATTACCAAATTCCAACTAACCCGCCTACAAAAATCCAGAACACTGCTGCCAGACTTGTGACCTGCTCCTCCCCTAAAGATCATGTCACTCCCCTTCTTATCCATCTCCACTGGCTCCCCATGTCTTTTTGTATCCAGTTTAAACTACTCACACTTGTCCACAAAGCTGCACACCTCTATCCCGCAATATCTGGCAAACCTACTTTACTTCCATACCCCTAAGGCATACCTCTCGATCCTTCCATCTCAACCACCTCGCACTACCATTTCCTTCCCGGGCCCACCTTCAATCCACCCGTTCTTCAGCCCTTTTCTTCATTGGTCCTGCTCTTTGGAATTCCCTACCTACTACCCTCCGTCTGGAATCTCACCACTCCTCCTTCAAACAGGCAGTGAAAACTCACCTCTTCTCCCTGGCTTTTGACCTCCCCTCCTCCTCCCCTTAGCCTCTTCCCTGTGATTACGGTTTTCTGCTAGCTCTCCTCTCTCTGTCCTATCAGACATTGTAACTTCCTTTTCATTTTCTGGCCTTTGTGCCTTCCTTTACTGAAGTTTTTATTGTAATCAGAGAAAGGCTGAACTTTTACAGAGCTCTGCTAGTGAGTGGATTTTTGCCTCCTGGGACATCTTACTGTGAGTTCTAGCTGTTTATTTAATTATTTACTGTTTGTCTAACTGTTGTTTGTTTAATTATTTAGTGTTTGTCTTAGTGGTGTGCAAGTTCAGCCTTCTCAGCTGTACTTACCTTGCCTCTCTCAACTAACTGGGCTTTGTGTGGTAGCCATTTTGAATTAATCTCTCTCCCCAGAGCCTGTGTTGTTAAGCTTTTTCCTGTCCTTGCCTGTCTGAGTGAATCCTCCCCCCTCCCCCCTCCCCCTGAGGTATCCTGTAGCCTTCTTCCTGTTTTCTCCACGTGTGCATAGGCTGTTTTAGTTTGCTTTTCTCTGATCAGAGAAAGGCTGAACTTTTACAGAGCTCTGCTAGTGAGTGGATTTTTGCCTCCTGGGACATCTTACTGTGAGTTCTAGCTGTTTATTTAATTATTTACTGTTTGTCTAACTGTTGTTTGTTTAATTATTTAGTGTTTGTCTTAGTGGTGTGCAAGTTCAGCCTTCTCAGCTGTACTTACCTTGCCTCTCTCAACTAACTGGGCTTTGTGTGGTAGCCATTTTGAATTAATCTCTCTCCCCAGAGCCTGCTGTTTGTTAAGCTTTTTCCTGTCCTTGCCTGCCTGAGTGAATCCTCCCCCGCCCCCCCTCCCCCTGAGGTATCCTGTAGCCTTCTTCCTGTTTTCTCCACGTGTGCATAGGCTGTTTTAGTTTGCTTTTCTCTGATCAGAGAAAGGCTGAACTTTTACAGAGCTCTGCTAGTGAGTGGATTTTTGCCTCCTGGGACATCTTACTGTGAGTTCTAGCTGTTTATTTAATTATTTACTGTTTGTCTAACTGTTGTTTGTTTAATTATTTAGTGTTTGTCTTAGTGGTGTGCAAGTTCAGCCTTCTCAGCTGTACTTACCTTGCCTCTCTCAACTAACTGGGCTTTGTGTGGTAGCCATTTTGAATTAATCTCTCTCCCCAGAGCCTGTGTTGTTAAGCTTTTTCCTGTCCTTGCCTGCCTGAGTGAATCCTCCCCCCTCCCCCCTCCCCCTGAGGTATCCTGTAGCCTTCTTCCTGTTTTCTCCACGTGTGCATAGGCTGTTTTAGTTTGCTTTTCTCTGATCAGAGAAAGGCTGAACTTTTACAGAGCTCTGCTAGTGAGTGGATTTTTGCCTCCTGGGACATCTTACTGTGAGTTCTAGCTGTTTATTTAATTATTTACTGTTTGTCTAACTGTTGTTTGTTTAATTATTTAGTGTTTGTCTTAGTGGTGTGCAAGTTCAGCCTTCTCAGCTGTACTTACCTTGCCTCTCTCAATTAACTGGGCTTTGTGTGGTAGCCATTTTGAATTAATCTCTCTCCCCAGAGCCTGCTGTTTGTTAAGCTTTTTCCTGTCCTTGCCTGCCTGAGTGAATCCTCCCCCCTCCCCCCCTCCCCCTGAGGTATCCTGTAGCCTTCTTCCTGTTTTCTCCACGTGTGCATAGGCTGTTTTAGTTTGCTTTTCTCTGATCAGAGAAAGGCTGAACTTTTACAGAGCTCTGCTAGTGAGTGGATTTTTGCCTCCTGGGACATCTTACTGTGAGTTCTAGCTGTTTATTTAATTATTTACTGTTTGTCTAACTGTTGTTTGTTTAATTATTTAGTGTTTGTCTTAGTGGTGTGCAAGTTCAGCCTTCTCAGCTGTACTTACCTTGCCTCTCTCAACTAACTGGGCTTTGTGTGGTCCTGAGGGTTCAGGACAGGGTACCTTGTAACTGCCCTCTTTAATAGGACTTATCTCCCCCCCTCCCTCCCCAGCACCCACCCACCCCTGGGGTAATTGTAGTTTTATAGGTACGTGCACATCTTAGAGGAAAGGGGCTGCTCTCAGGTGCAGCTGTTAATCCAAATCAGTCATACACAGAGGACCTGTGATTAATTAAGCTTCAGGTACACAGGGTGTATTAGGGGTATTAGATACACTTTTATTAGTATAAGCATCTACACCAATCCTTATTATATACCGATTTAAAAGACCTAAACACAAGCTTTAAACTAAGATGCAGACAGAGGTCCAGCAACGAGATGGGGGTTCTCCAGTCTTTTGCATTGAGTGTCACATGTATGATTTTCTCCCAGTTGGCGAGAGGTCCTACATATGCACTAAGTGCAGGGAGCTCTTTGCTCTCAGGGAACGAGTCCGTTCTCTAGAGGCTAGAGTAGCAGACCTGGAAGACATAAGAAAGACAGAGAAGTACATGGACGAGACCTACAGGGATATAGTCCTGAAGTCCCACCTCCAGTCTGGCAGCATCCCTGTTGCCATGGAGGAGAGAGGTCACGTGACAGGAGAGCATCACCCTGGTGTGGCAGGAAGTGATCCTGTAACTAGGACCTGTCCTCCAGGTGATGTAAAACCCTCTCGCACCGAGGACGTTTCTCCAGGGCCATGTCCCCATGAGGGGAGGGTCAGGACAGCTGTTATAGTTGGTGATTCAATCATTAGGAATGTAGATAGCTGGGTGGCTGGTGGACGTGAGGATCGCCTGGTAACATGCCTGCCTGGTGCGAAGGTAGCAGATCTCACGCACCGCCTAGATAGGATCATAGATAGTGCTGGGGGGGAGTCTGCTGTCTTGGTACATGTTGGTACCAATGACATAGGAAAATGTGGTAGGGAAGTTCTGGAGGCTAAATTTAAGCTTTTAGGTAGGAAGTTGAAATCCAGAACTTCCAGGATAGCGTTCTCCGAAATGCTTCCTGTTCCACGTGCAGGACCCAAAAGACAGGCAGAGCTCCGGAGTCTCAATGCGTGGATGAGACAATGGTGCAAGGATGAGGGTTTTGGATTTGTTAGGAACTGGGGAACATTCTGGGGAAAGGGGGGGCTCTTCCGAAGGGATGGGCTTCACCTTAATCAGGATGGGACCAGACTGCTGGCATTAACCTTTAAAAAAGAGATAGAGAAGCTTTTAAACTAGAAAATAGGGGAAAGCCGACAGTCACCCAGGAGCGCATGGTTCGGACAAAGGTATCCTTGAAGGATACTACCAAAAGCAGTGAGGTTCCAAAAAGGAGTATAGTAGCCCAAATGCCCTTGAGTAAGGAGCAGACAGAGCATAAAGATTCCCAATTACCCATGCCTACCAATAGCCAGATTAATATTAATAAAATACAGTCTCTAAAATGCTTGTATGCCAATGCTAGAAGTCTAAACAATAAGATGGGAGAATTAGAATATATAGCATTAAATGAGAGGTTAGATATGATTGCACTCTCAGAGACATGGTGGAAGGAGGATAACCAGTGGGACACTGTGATACCTGGATACAAACTATATCGTAATGATAGAGCTGAACAAATTGGTGGAGGGGTTGCGCTCTATGTTAGAGAGGGCATTGAGTCAGAAAGGATTAAAGTTTTGCAGGGAACAAAATATGCTGTAGAATCTCTATGGATTGAAATTCCATTTATGAAGGGGAAGGTGATGGCAGTGGGAGTATACTATCGACCACCTGGCCAGAATGAACAAATGGATGATGAAATGCTCAAAGAAATCAAGGAAGCTAACAAAAGCCACAACAGAGTAGTAATAATGGGTGATTTCAATTACCCCGGTATCGACTGGGACAGTGTCACAGCAGGACAAGCTAAAGAGATAAAGTTTCTAGATGAAATAAATGACTGCTTCTTGGAGCAGCTGGTTCATGAACCGACCAGAGGGGAAGCCATACTGGACCTAGTCCTTAGTGGAACGCCAGATCTGGTGCAAGAAATAAGGGTGTTGGGACCACTTGGCAATAGTGATCATAGTATGATCATGTTTGATTTAATCAGTGGAGGACAGTTGGTAAAGGAATCCACAGTACTACCTTTTAACTTTCAAAAGGGTGACTATGACAGAATGAGGAATATAGTTCGGAAAAAACTAAAAGGAGCGGTTCCAAAGGTTAAAGACTTACAGCAAGCTTGGGTGTTATTTAAAAATACTATCCTCGAAGCCCAGACCAGCTGTATTCCACGCATTAAGAAAAGTGGAAGAAAGTCCAAAAAACTGCCAGCATGGTTTAAAGGTGAGGTCAGAGAGGCTGTTGCTGCCAAAAGAGCAACCTTCAGAAAATGGAAAAAAGAGCCAAATGATGAAAACTGGAAACAGCACAAGCACTGGCAAGTTAAATGCAAAGCATTGATAAGGCAGGCAAAGCGGGAATTTGAGAAGAAACTTGCTACGGAAGCAAAAACACGAAATAAAGACTTTTTCAAGTACATTCGTAGCAAAAGGCCTGTGAGAGAGTCAATTGGACCATTAGATGATAGAGGGGTAAAAGGGGCAGTAAGAGGAGACAAGGCTATAGCAGAGAGACTGAATGAATTCTTTGCTTCGGTCTTTACTGAGGAAGATGTAGGGGTGTTACCCAAGACTGAAGTGGTATTTAAAGATGATACTGCAGAGGAATTGAGAGAAATATCGCTACACCGGGAAGATATATTACAACTATTTGATAAACTGAATAGTAGCAAATCACCTGGACCAGATGGTATACATCCCAGAGTGTTGAAAGAACTGAAATATGAGATTGCAGACCTGTTATTGGTAATCTGTGAACTTTCATTAAAATCATCTGTAATACCTGAAGATTGGAGGGTCGCCAACGTAACACCAATTTTTAAAAAGGGTTCCAGGGGTGACCCGGGAAATTACAGACCGGTGAGCCTGACGTCAGTACCAGGGAAAATGGTAGAAGCCATCATAAAGAACAAAATTACACAGCATGTAGATAGTCATGGCCTAATGGGAGACAGCCAACATGGCTTTAGACAAGGAAGATCTTGTCTTACTAATCTGATATGTTTTTTTGAAGGTGTGCATAAACAGGTAGACAAAGGTGAGTCGGTTGATATAGTGTATCTGGACTTTCAGAAAGCTTTTGACAAGGTCCCCCATCAGAGACTTTTGGCGAAGCTAAAAAGTCATGGGATAGGAGGCAGTGTACTATTGTGGATCGGGAACTGGTTAAAAGATAGAAAGCAGAGGGTAGGGCTAAATGGCCAATATTCCCAATGGAAAAAGGTGAATAGTGGAGTACCCCAGGGATCTGTACTGGGTCCGCTACTTTTTGACATATTCATAAATGACCTGGAAAAGGGAATAACTAGTGAGGTTATCAAATTTGCAGATGACACAAAACTGTTTAAAGTTGTTAAAACCCAAGAGGATTGTGGAAAACTGCAGGAGGATCTGGATAAATTGGAAGACTGGGCATCCAAATGGCAGATGAAATTTAATGTGGACAAGTGCAAAGTTATGCACCTAGGAAGGAACAACCCACACTATAGTTACACGATGCAAGGCTCCACATTAGAAACCACCACCCAGGAAAAAGATTTAGGAGTCATCGTGGATAACATGTTAAAACCCTCCGCCCAGTGTGCAGCGGCGGCCAAGAAAGCAAATAGAATGCTAGGTATCATAAGGAAAGGGATGGAGAATAAAACAAAGGATATTATAATGCCTCTGTATCGCTCCATGGTATGACCGCACCTTGAATATTGTGTGCAATTCTGGTCACCGTATCTTAAAAAGGACATAGAGTTATTAGAAAAAGTACAGAGAAGAGCCACCAAATTGGTGAAGGGGATGGAAGGCTACTCCTATGAAGAGAGGCTAAAAAGGTTAGGGCTCTTTAACCTAGAAAAGAGGCGGCTGAGGGGAGATATGATAGAGGTGTATAAATTAATGAATGGAGTGGAACGGATAAACGTGGATAAATTGTTTACGCTATCAGAATATAGAAGGACTAGGGGGCATGTAATGAAGCTACAGGGTAAACTATTTAAGACAAATAGGAGAAAATATTTCTTCACTCAACGTGTAATCAAACTCTGGAACCTGTTACCGGAGGATGTAGTAAGGGCTGTTAGTATAGCTGGGTTTAAAAAAGGTTTGGACAAGTTCCTGGAGGAAAGGTCCATAAACCACTATTAAAAAGGGACCCAGGATATCAATGCTTGGCCTAGTACAAGCACTGCAGAACCTGTGTCTTTTGGGGAAACTGCTAGGTACGTATGACCTAGATTGGCCACTGTTGGAAACAGGATACTGGGCTTGATGGACCTCGGTCTGACCCAGTATGGCATTTCTTATGTTCTTATGTTCTTATGCTCTGATTATTACAGAAGGGCGGTCAAGCAAATAAAATAAACATAAACATAAACAATATGGTTAAATTAGACTTACCTGCTAATTGTAGTTCCTGGAGTAACTCCAGTCTAGTCCTGGAATCTCTGGGGTTGTCAACCTCATCTAGCAGCTTTGGAGACTGAGAAACTTCAGTGCTGTGATGTCACCAGTATATAGGGGCTGGCACCGCCTTCTCACCTCAGTTTACCTATTGACAAAGCAGACTCACCAGAGCAACAAGTAAGTAATACAGTGGAGAACCAAATCTCTGCTCAAATAAACTACAACGGTCCACCAGCCCCCCCTCCCCACTGACTACACAAACTATGCGGCAAGAGTGCCGCGAGATCCCCTGTCCAGCACCCCGAAACAGGCACCCCGGTTTTCCCCAAGTCACAATTATCATGAAGAAAACCCAAAGTAAAATTGCTTACCAGTAACACCGCTGCTGCTTCAGGTCCGAGCTCCCAATGAGCCCGGGTGGGACACGGGACTAGACTGGGGTTACTCCGGGAACTACAATTAGCAGGTAAGTCTAATTTAACCTTCCTGATCATCCCTCCAGTCTAGTCCCGGAATCTCTGGGGATGTACCAGAGCAGTACATTATGATGAACGGGAGGGATCCGCTAGACCGGCCTGAAGCACAGCCGATCCGAAACAGGTGTCCTTGTCTGCCTGTATGTCCAGACGATAATGCTTCACAAAGGTATTCAACGACGACCACGTAGCCGCTCTACAGATGTCCGCTGCCGGCACCAAACTACATTCCGCCCAAGACGCCGCTTGCGCTCTAGTGGAATGAGCCTTTAGCCCCTCTGGCACCATGCGACCATGCAGAAGATACGCTGAAGCGATAGCCTCCTTTACCCAACGAGCAATGGAGGCCTTCGACGCCGCTTCCCCTTTCCTGGGTCCGGCAAACAGCACGAACAGCCTGACTTCCTGAACAGCGCAGTTCTATGGACATACTACTTTAACGCCCTCCGAATATCTAAACTATGAAGCCGCTCCGCTGAGCGACCTTTTCCTTTTTCGCGAAACACAGGTAACGCCACCACGTGGTTCAAATGAAAGGCCGAGACCACCTTAGGCAAGAACAATGGGACTGGCCTCAACACTACCTTAGAATCGAAGAATGCTAAAAAAGGTTCCCTACATGACAGTGCTTGCAACTCTGAAACACGCCTAGCGGAGGCAATGGCCACTAAAAAGACCACCTTCAGAGTAAGATCCTTCAAAGAAGCCTCCCCTAAAGGCTCAAAAGGCGCCTTCCCTAAGGCCTCCAATACTAATGGCAGATCCCAAGCTGGAACCGTATGCATACGGGGTGGTCGGAGAAGTGATACCGCCTTCAAAAAATGCTTAATATCAGGATGAATTCCCAGGTGCCCCCCTGCACCTTTCCCCTATAACAGGATAAAGCCGCCAGCTGAACTTTCAGAGAAGCTGCCGCCAAGCCCTTCTGAAAACCATTCTGCAAAAAAGAGAGAACGTGCGGAATTGATGCCCTTAAAGGAACACAGTCCCTGTCCGCACACCAAGCCTCAAAGAGACGCCACACCCTGACGTAAGCCAAGGAAGTCGACTTTCGTCTCGCCTTCAACAAGGTAGTAATCGCTGCCGCCGAATAACCTCTCGCTTTCAACCGCGCCCGTTCAATAGCCAGACCGTAAGCGAGAATTGATCCACCTGCGGCATGCAGAGAGGTCCCTGGCTGAGGAGATCCATGTGAATGGGAAGCCTCCATGGCCTCTCCCCTAACAGTCAGACTAAGTCCACGTACCAGGGCCTTCGCAGCCAATCTGTAGCAATGAGAACCACTCGCCCCCGGTGTCTCTCTATACGCCGTATCACCCGCTCGATTAACACCCACGGCGAAAAAAACACATACAGCAGCTGCCCCGAGCATCTAGGCCTTCCGACATCCATTCTCTTCTTCTGCTGAAGAAACGATCGACCTTTGCAGACTGAAACGACGCCATGAGATCCATCACTGGCGTGCCCCAGCGCTGCACTATCATTGCAAACACTTCCGGATGTAGAACCCACTCGCCTGGGTCCACCTTTACTCGACTCCGAAAATCGGCCTCCACATTGTCCACTCCGACGACATGCGTGGCCAACAAAGCCTCCAGGTTTTTCTCGGCCCACTTGAACAAACCGTCCGCTTCGGCCTCCAGCGCCACGCTGCTGGTGCCCCCTTGGCAATTTATGTAGGCTACCGCCGTCGCGTTGTCCGATAACACCCGAACGGCCTTTTTCTGAAGCCTGGGACAAACTCCTGAAGCGCCAACACCACCGCTCTCAATTCCAGTCTGTTGATCGCCCATGACCTTTCCAGGTCGGACCACTGGCCTTGTACCCAGCGACCTTGACAATGGGCTCCCCAGCCGTACAGGCTGGCATCCGTCATCAGCGAAATCCAATCCGGTGTCTCTAACGACATTCCCGAATCTAGACTCCCCAGCCGCAACCACCACCATAGCGCCAGCCGGGTTTGTGGAGGACAGGTTAACCTGTGGGAGAGAGAATCGTCCTGATGCGACCACCTTCTCAACAGGGCCCGTTGGAGAGGTCTCATGTGGGCCTGAGCCCACGGAACCAATTCCAGAGTCGCCACCATAGTCCCTAGCACCTGCAGATAATCCCAGGCTGTGGGACAGCTCTGGCCTAGAAAGCGACGTATCAGAAGCCTGAGACCCAATACTCTCTGCTGAGGCAGAAACACACGCCACGCTCCTGTATCGAAATGTGCTCCGAGATACTCCAGGTTTTGGGACAGCTCCAACTTGCTTTTTGCCATGTTCACCACCCAACCGAGACTCTCTAACAACGCTATCACTCGTGCTGTGGCAGAAACACTCTCTTCTCTGGACTTTGCCCTGATCAACCAGTCGTCCAAATACGGGTGTACCAAGACGCCCTCCTTCCGCAAGGCCGCCGCCACCACCACCATGACCTTGGTGAACGTTCGCGGTGCCGTTGCTAGGCCAAATGGGAGCGCCCGAAATTGAAAATGTCCCGTGGGCACCGCGAACCTGAGGAATTTCTTATGCTCCTGGCGTATCGGGATGTGCAGATACACCTCCAATAGATCCAGGGACGTCAGAAACTCCCCTCTCTTCACCGCTACAATAATGGATCACAGAGTCTCCATCTGAAAATGAGATACGCGCAGACACCGATTCACGCGCTTTAGGTCTAAAATGGGACGCCAGGTGCCCTCCTTCTTTGGCACTACGAAATACATCGAGTATCGACCGCACCCAAACTGGTCAGTCGGAACCGGGACAATCGCTTTGAGCCGGAGAAGCCTTTGCACCGTCTCCTGCACTGCCTCCTGTTTTGCTCGCGAGCTGCACGGGGACCAAACGAAAGACTCGGAAACCGGCCGTAGCAGCTCTAGAGCATAATCTTCTCGAACCACCTCTAGCACCCACTGATCGGACATGAGTTGGGCCCAGGCAGGGTAAAACTCCCGTAGCCGACCCCCTATGGGAATTAACTCCCCCTGGACCCCCCGACTTCATTGTGGTTTCTTAAAGGAGGAGGATGAGGATGCAGACGCGAACCCCTTGTTTGCTCCTCGAAACCACCGAAATCCCTGGGACCTATTAGGGAAACGCCCTCGCTGGGATTGGCCTCCCCTCGGGGAAGTGAAGCGGCGAAAGTCACGCTGCTGACCTCTAGGCCTGGGAACCGAACGGCTCTGCTTCTGTTTGTCTTCCAGCAATCTGCCTCCTTTGGATTCCCCTAAATCCTTCACCAACTTCTCCAAATCCTCACCAAAAAGCAGCTTCCCCCGGAAAGGAAGCTTACTCAATCTCGCCTTGGAAGACCCATCAGCTGCCCAATTTCATAGCCACAGACACCTCCGCTCTGCGACCACCGAAGCCATACTCTTGGCTAAACCCCAGATCAAGTCATACTGAAGATTGGCGAGATATGCCGCACCTGACTCTAACCGTGCCGCCTCCTCGGTGACCTCATCCAAGTGGTCACCGCAGACCCTCTGCGCCCACCGCAAACAGGCCCCGCAAACAGGCACCGCAAACAGGCCCCGCAAATAGACGCCTGTAAGGGTAAGGCATTAGCCTCAAAAATCTGCTTTAATAAGGTTTCCAACTTTCGGTCCTGCGCATCCTTAAGCGCTGCCGCACCTTCAACCGGGATGGTAGTTTTCTTTGTTACTGCAGAGACTGCCGCATCCACCCTTGGTGCTTTAACCAACTCGCGATCCTGATCCAAAAGGGGATACAGCCGCGCCATGACTCTCACTCCCTTAAGCGCGGCCTCTGGCATATCCCACTCCTCCTGAATCATCTCCCTAAATACCCTATGCACAGGAAACACCCTCTGATTCCTTCGAAAGGCCTGCAGCAAGGGATCCTCCAGGGTAGAGTCTTCTGACGGCCCCGCGTCAGGCATATTCAGGGCCTTGAGGGACTCTGCAATGAGTGCCGGTAGTTCCTCCCTACGAAACACCCGCACTACGCGAGCTTGATCCTCCTGTTCGCGGATCTCCCCTTCCTCGACATCCTCCAAGTCCCTGTCCATATCTGCCTCCTCTGACCGCAAGTCCTCTGACCCCACGGAGGGAGCTAACTGTTCTTTAACTGACCTGGCCCTCTTGGCACTAATGCCAGACGCTACCGCTGACCCAGGCGAAGCTGGTCTCTTCTGCCCCAGCTCCGTTCCCAAAGTACTGGGACTGGGCCCCCCTTGAGGGCCAGTCAAAGACCTTTGGAGCAGAGCCAGAAAGTCTGGCGAAAAAATGGCAGCTAAACTGCCCGCTATAGGCTGCTGCGAGAGCTGAGGTGCCAGAGCAAACTGAGAACTGAGCCCAAGCTCCGGAGCTGGCAGGGAAGAGAGACCAGGATCCATGGGGGCCTCCAAAACCACCTGCCCTCTCTCTGCCTCAGCCCCTGTGTCTCTAGCTTCCAACTCTGGAGCGCAGCGCCTACAAACCCCTTCAGGCGATACTGAGCTCTTCTTGGCCCCAGATAATAAACAAGGCTGTTTGGAAGGCATGCTGCCTCTATACTGCCACCCACCCACTACCTGGGCCTTGAGGGTTTCCAGGTAGGAGCAGCCTTTGATGCCCTTCAGGGGTAGAGCACTAACATTTGTCCCCCCAGGGATTCTGAGAAATGTAGTTACTGGGCCTCCTGAAGGATTGAGGTTGTAGTTGTAGCTTGAGCAGACAAAGGCAGGCAAGAAAATTTCTTTTAAGAGGGTTTATTTCCAACGCATTGAAGCTCAGTGCTTCCAAAAGAAGAATAAGGCACATTCAACAAAAGATGGGAAAACCAAATATACAGAAGTTGCAGTGTTGAGACAGCTTTCATTCAGCTTATTCACAGTTCCTTCTCAGACTCACATTTTAGGCAATCACGTGACTCTTCAATGAACAGAAAGCAATGTCCTTTTCACAATAGCAACAGGTAAAGTAACCTTTCTACTATATTCTTTCCATATAGTTTCAAAGCTCTTTATCATGATTATCTTCAATAATACAAGTAGAACAATCCATGGCTAGGTCCTGTTCTGTTGAAGGCAAAGAATTATCTAACTGCATTTCTTCCTCACAGCTATTGGCATGCTGTATAGGGTTAATTGCAGAGGCTGCCTTTTTCTCTAGGAACTCCTTAAAGTGTGCCAAAAGTAATTCAGCCTGCTTGTGCCCTTTGACAAGCTGATAGCTTTCTTTCTCCTAGGACAAGCAGGATGAGTCAGCCACAATAGGGGTGACGTCATCCGACGGCGCCGAGACGGAAGTACTCTCCATAGCTCAGAAGGGCTTTGCCCTTCTGAGCATGAGCCAACTGGCCCCACCCCCGGCCCGCCCCTAGCTAACCAGTTTCACTTCTTCCGCCTTGCCAGCAAGACGGACTCTTCTACTCTCCACCAATTTGATTCTAATCCTGCTAATCGTATGTATTAACAGTTCACTGACTACATTTTCTGAAGCTTCCTCTCAGGTCTGGCCCTGCCGAACCCGTTCTGCGGGCCTAGTAGATTCTACTTCTTATGAAAGCTTCTTATGAAAACTTCTATTACTGTACAGTCAATTCAACCTGTTATTACGGTACATTCTGTTTCAGCTGCATTCTCCCATATGTATTCGCAGTCTACCTGCTCGACCTTGTCTCTAATACTAGATTATGTTTCTAAGCTCCTTTTCTAAGCGGCCCAGCTGAACTTGATTCTGCGGGCCATGTGCTCCCGATGTAGAATTGTTGATCACTTCACTTGTGCTCCTGTGTTACTTTAACAGTGCTCCTGTGTTACTTTAACAGTATAAATTGCAGTTTTTACCTTGCATTCAGGCTTGTCCAGCTTCTCTTTATCCTCAGGGCTGCACTTAATCGCCTCTCAGTCAGGCGCCATTGCTCGGACCCTCGTTGGACCTCGCCGAATCCCTGCCAGCTCTGCCGCCGCTGTGGGTGCGCCTAAAGGCCTACACCCCAGCCGCAGCCTTGAGCCCCCGACTCTATGCCGCTCAGGTTGTGCCTAAAGGCCTCCAACCCCAGCAGCGAGCCTGTATCCAACGCGGCTCGGACTTGAGGATCCAACGGTTATAAGACTCCTCCACGTGGCTTCATGGGGGCAGCCATTTTCCATTCCGGCGTCTGGGTTCTGCCTCTGCTTGGATCACCGCGCAGATCAACTTCATTACGCCCTCAGCTCCTGGCAGGCGCTCCCTGTAGCATGAGGATCCCACGTTGCTGCTCCTCATCTCTTCACCTCGTCCTCCCCGGTGCCCTGGAGTCTCCAAATGCCTTCGAGCTCTTCTCCGGCTTGTCCTGTTGCAACCCAGCAGACTCGGGGTCCTCATGGCTGCGTCCATCTGCCCCTCCAGGCTCCTCCCTCCTGCTGCGCCATTGGTCGGTGTCGATACAGCTTGGGAGCAGGAGCCACTCTTCAAGGCGTTCTCATCTGCGCTCCGGCGAGCTTCTGCGCCAGCCCCCGGGCATTGGCGCCAGCTCTTCAAGGCGTTCTCATCTGCGCTCCGGCGAGCTTCTGCGCCGGCCCCCAGGGCATCGGCGCCAGCCTTCTGCCCAGGTAACACCTTCTCCGAACGGGACCAACGGCTCCACAACGCAGAAGTTCTCCCAGGGAAAACAGGAAGAAGGAGCGAGCAAACATAAAGGAGCTAAAGGAGCTTCTCAGCACCAGCGCCCGAAGCATCGCCGCTGACGACGCCTCTGCGCTACAGGGACACCCTATAATGGATTTATTGCGCCAGTATCGGCACTGCCGATCCCCCCCCCCCCCCGAAAGCGTCTCCTGGAAAGGGAGTCTCCCCGTGTCAGCAGGCGCTGCCTACGCCTCCGCACCGTAAATGACACTGGGCAACATATAGGCTGTTCTGCCTGCTACCCTGGCTGCTAATGCCCGTGTGTCAGGGAATGGTAACGTTACAGGGAGCTCGGGCTATAGAGGGTTAAGGGGCTCACCCATGCCTTGCCCCAGCCAAGGAGCTCCTCTGAGACTAGAAACCCCAGTCCGTCTGGCCTATGGTTGCTGTCCTCTAATGGGATTTTTAACCCCCGGTAGACTACTCCTCCATCCACCACTCAACCAACAGGCGTAGCAACACTTTTCGATCCTGACACCGGCAGTAACCTCGGTGCCGCTGCCCCTGGATTCGCCGGTCCCCTGTCGTGCACAAGGAGGATGGCAGACCCGACCCCACGCCATAATAACATGGCGCCGATCTGGGAATCCCCAGCAGTGCAGTGAAGGGAGACATCTCAGTGCCCATATCAGCCCTTTGAGGTACCATTACAAAGGGCAGTACCACAGCACAATGGTTAAGACTCTGACCAATGGTGCAGGGATCAGAGGTTCGACCCCCCACAGTACTGCTAATGCAGCCCTAACCCTGCAGCAGCCGCCGTACCCGTGCTATTTCACTGCTCTTCATACCAAGCTAAAGGCGCTGGGTACCCCCCTAGGGTTAGCCCTGGTTCCACCAGGCGGAGCCTCTAAACACTTCAGACATGGGGGGAGAATTTTCACGAATCTGAAAATCCGTATCAGACGGACATTGCATCAAGGAGTTTATGACCTTGCTCTAGCCTCAGACTCAACAGGCAGGGGTGGACACTGCAAACTGTGCACAGACAGTGTGTGAAGGAACAGAGCGTCAGCCCAGCTGGGCTACTTCCAATCAAGCCCACATAACTAATACTGGTTGTCCATAGGTCTTATGGGGTCCCTGGGAAGGCGTTTGATCCCGCCCCCCAAAATACTCTGCCGACACACTTGCGCCTGCCCGCTTATAGATGCAGTGAGGAGCCCTGCCCTGTGCCATGTGGTCCAGCAATTAACTAACCATCAGGACCCTGCCCTGTGCCATGTGGTCCAGCAATTAACTAACCATCAGGACCAGAAACTGCCTGTGGTCCAGCAATTAACTAACCATCAGGACCAGAAACTGCCTCGCCAAGGAGGGATAAGAGCATATGCAATGCTTTACCGACCAGTAATCGCTCAATATTACTGTGCAGGTCTCTAAGAGTAAGTCTCATACATCACCCTACCACAGAACTCCCAGCTATGCCCTACTCCACTCTAATTTGATGTGCCACACCTAATTGATGTGTGTGGGGGCAGAAGGTCACAAAGGTACGGGCTACGGCTTGTACGGGCTCCATCTGTGAATCAGGCAGCCCATGTTCCCAACGACCTTGGGAGCTAGAGTACTAGATCTCACCTCCGAAGGAGCACTGTGGTCGGCATCCCCGTTTCAAAACCCGGAAACCCAGGGAAAAGCTGTGCCCGACCAGTCACACAGCCCTGTTATGAATTAGAGATGCACCAGTCACACAGCCCAGGCGACAGGTCACACAGTCTCCCCCCAAGATCATGGAAGACGGGTGCAGGACACAACGCGGTACCTGACCCTCTCGGCAGATTGTAAACCTCGTCGACAGGTTATAATCCTGACATGACCACCTGACTACCCCCAGAGCCACGCAGCCAATATGTGAACTCCTCTAGGGCTGGGCTACGGCCAAATCCACTGCCATGCATTCCCTGCCCCGCCGAGCTGTCACGCGCACTCAATCCTCCCTCTTCCGTGCCACCCTCACTAACCTCAAAGGAGTCGCAGCAGGCAGAGGAACTTAAAGACAAGGGCAAGCGCAGTACGCACAGCAGGCGTCCAGGTGCAGAAGGTCAGGTTCAAGTCCCAGCAGTGACCCCCACTCTTCTGTCACAATGCGCAGGGGTCGGGAGTTCGATCCCCCAGTGTGCCTAACGCTTAAGGCTGGCTGTGGCATCACCCCTTACGTTAGGTCCGGGGTCCACTCAATACCTTCAGCGCCGCATTGCAGATCCGGGCATCGCCCTCTAACACTCAACGGG
This sequence comes from Ichthyophis bannanicus, assembly GCA_033557465.1. Lineage (NCBI taxonomy): Eukaryota > Metazoa > Chordata > Amphibia > Gymnophiona > Ichthyophiidae > Ichthyophis > Ichthyophis bannanicus. The sequence continues at coordinate 337,984 of JAWIIG010000070.1, forward strand.
TACGGCAATCGCAAGCGGCCCATGGCAAGGTTCCTCAGACACAGGCCCACCAGGCCTCCTGGAGAACACCCCTCTCTCTTGCCCTTCAAACTATGGGTGCTCTCGCCCCCTCCCTGAGACTGAAACGATGCACAAGACCCTTCGCCACCAGCCTTTACCTTATGGCCTAAGGCTATCTGCATCAGGAAAGGCTCAGGAGCATGCAGGGCAATCTGGTTTGCGCTTCCACACTTCTGTGCAACCACAAAGGCCTGAACCCAGCACGGCCTGTGCATCCACACCCTTGGGAAACCTACCCCCACTCCCCGTTATCGGAACACTCATGGCTAACATCATAATGATTAGGACCCTGACTATGGTGCAGGGTTCCTGGGCTCCATTCCCCCTATGCCCAATGTTTGGGCTCCCTTCTTGCCCATGGCTACCAGTGCAAAACCAGCATCCTAACTGCCAGCCCTAGTGGCACGGCCTACCGCGCACACCGCCCTGCCTACTACCCCCGGCCTACAGGAGAGGCCGATACAAAAAAATAAAAATAAAAATAAATAAATAAATAAATAAATAAATAAAATTTAACAGGGGCCTACTGCCAAGGCAGTGGTGCAGTGGACACAGCCAGTGCCTTTAGGACCAGAAGGTCACAGGTTCAAATCCCAGCGGGGGCTCCTGACAACCCAGTCCCTTACTTACCCCAGTCGATCACACCTCTGGGCCTCCATCTGCATTGAGGGGCCTAGATACTGCCCCAGTGGATCTCACCCCTGGGACTCCTTCTGCATTGAGGGTCCTAGATACTGCCCCATTGTATCACACCTCTGGGACCCCATCTGCATTGAGGGGCCTAGATACTGCCCCAGTGGATCACACCTCTGGGGCTCCATTTGCATCTCCTCCCAAAAGAGGTCCTGACTACAGGGTCTATCAGATCCCCAGCCAGGACACCGGCGGAGGCGCCGCTGCACCTCTCTCGATACTCTATTGGAAAGTACAAGGTCATCAACTACTTCTGCAGCTCGCAACGCAATACACCCAAGCCAAGCCTACTGCAGGCTTGAGGGGCGAGCCCTCGCCGATCGCGTAACATGGCCCATATTGCTTGCTACTCGCTGCTACCATAACAACATAGGGTAGGCCGTGGACCCGAGTTCCCATTGAGCCCACCGAACCCATTCTGTTCTTCTAAGGTGGCACACGTAGGTCGCCATCACCTAGGAGCTACCACATAGGAGCATGATATAGGCCGTGGGCCCAAGCTCTCCGTTGGTCCGCCTAACACGGTTCCTCCCTGGTGATAAGCATTCTCGGTTGTAAGCACCTAGCAGCTAAAGACACTTGTCCCTCTATGCTTGTTGGACCAAGCACTGGTTCCCCTAAGTTGTCTCCCACCTACATGCCGGCCCACGCTGTCTTACAGCGACCAGCTCTCTACCACCGCCGTAGCAAGGCTCAAGGCTCCTACCTGCACCTCCCTCGTGGCTACTCGTCTGAAGCCTCTGCTGTGCTTGATTGCCTATTAGCGGTATACTTCACGACCGCAACAGTGACGTTGCGTGTGGAGGTTGCCCAGTATCGGCAACTGTCGCATTTGCATGCTTCCTGACTGCATCGCTACTGTCGCTTTGCATACTTCCTGACTGCATTGCCTAATAGCGGCATACTTCACGACCGCAACTCTGACATTGCGTGCTTCTTGATCTGGAGGTTGCCCAGTATCGGCAACTGTCGCATTTGCATGCTTCATGGCTGCAGGCCCACAGGCTCTTCTTGTGACACGCCAACTGCAAAACCACAGGCTCTGGTGTGGCGACGCGCGGTTCCACATGACTGCGCGCTGGCCCTGAGGAGGTTACCTCGACCTCGTCCTTCCCCCATCCACCTCAGCGCGTGGCAGCTTGGGAGGCACCTATTGTGGCTGACTCATCCTGCTTGTCCTAGGAGAAAACGGAGTTACTTACCTGTAACTGGAGTTCTCTGGGGACAGCAGGATAAGTCAGCCACACATCCCACCCTCCTCCCCTGGAGGGGGGAAGGACTAGCCCTCCGGAACTGGTGCCCGCCTCCTAGCGACTAAGGCTCAGCTAGTGATGAACTGGTTAGCTAGGGGCAGGCCGGGGGTGGGGCCAGTTGGCTCATGCTCAGAAGGGCAAAGCCCTTCTGAGCTATGGAGAGTACTTCCGTCTCGGCGCCGTCGGATGACGTCACCCCTATTGTGGCTGACTTATCCTGCTGTCCCCGGAGAACTCCAGTTACAGGTAAGTAACTCCGTTTTCTCTTCAGGCAAACGTTTGTTTAAGACTCCCAGCTCATGGTAATTAGCTATGCTGTTCTTATCAAAGCAACAGTTCTCCGTGTGGGTAAAACCCCTCCCCCACTTATCCTTAAGAGCAAGTGTCGGGGTTGTCTTTAGAAGTTTAACACGTTCTGGAGAGTTTCTGAATAAGCAATCATAGTAAGAAATGTCAGCTTTACCTTGGCTCAAGTCCTCTGAATAAGCATTAGCACCTTTCCTTCTACTGGCCTTCAGGATTTGTGCTCGAGCTGGCTTATCATTAGTCCTTGTGCTTTTCAAGTGAACATCAGGCTGAACAATTCCTCCGTGGCTCTGTCTGTTGTTGCTTTGGGTTCTAGTGCTGTGCTTCCCGCTGCCTTTGGTCCAGGTATCAAACCTGCTAGCTCCTTTAACCCCAGGTTGTACCTTGTAATGAGAGTGTCTCCAGGGTGGATCCTTGCACCACTGATTACTGCTCAAAGGTCCTGCTTGGTTCTCAGGTGGCTCTGCCTGTAGTTCCAGGTCTCTCTGTGCTTCTGAGTCTCTCCGTCCTTTGGAGTCTCTCTGTGCTTCTGAGTCTCCTAGTAACTCTCCAGGTTCTCCTAGTGATTCTCCTAGTAGTTCCTCCGGTTCTCCTAACCACTCTGACTGTGTTATAACTGCTTGCGTATTTAACAAGCTCTCACTACGTTGCACTGCCTGCCTCCTGCTTGGGCGTGCCCAATCAGTGACCAGACCTGTCTCCTCCCCTAAGGTGAGGTGTGGTTTTAGATCAGCTGAGTGTATTTTTTCCTTTTGAAGTGAAAATCCTGCTTTTCAGTGCAGTACTACTTTTCTCCACAGGATTTCCAGCTATCTCCATTGCTTCTTGAGAAGCTTCTTCATCACAATACTCACCAGCAGTCAAGCTCCCCCCCCCCCCCCCACAACAGAATTTTTTTTGTTTAGACCAGTAGCCCCAGGATTAGTCCCTCTGCCAAACCCTGAAGAAAGGACCTAAAAACGAAGCCCCTGGGCTGAGAAAAGCAGCGCCAAAGCCCCAACGCTGAAACCGTGATTTTCCCGCCTGTCACACATGCGGGCAGGCCTGCTCTGGCAAACGCCAATGTCCGCCGAAATTGCAGCCGCCCGGGCAGACGCTGTGCGCTAACACCCGCAACTGCTCTGGGGGCTCTCCCCCTCTCTTACCTTTGTCCGGTTGAACCGGACTTCGAATTCCCGCCGGTGCTCCGCACCCAAAAACACCACACAGCTGCGAGTGACTCCCCGAGCAGACAGCTATGGCAGGCAAAGACTTCTGCACTTGCTGTGCTCTGAAGCCAGCTGGCTCCTATCCTTTCAACCCGGACAGGTAACCAGTTGAAGATCCTCTTCCCCCGAGTCTCCGAGAGCCCTGTCCAGACTCCTGACTGCCCCACTGAGCAAAGAACTGGATGGGGGGGGGGGGGGGGGGGAGCAGGGGATCTCAGGGCAATACCAGCAAACGCTCACCCAGCCACTGCCAGCAGAGAAGTTAACAATACCTCAGATTTAGCCACCTATCTAATACCTATTCTAGCTTTACTTAATCGTTCCTCAAGTGAGCCCCTAGACCCCTGGGCTCACCACTCCTCTAGCTGCTTTGGAGACTGATAAACTGAGGTGAGAAAGCGGTGCCAGCCCCTATATACTGGTGACATCACAGCACTGAAGTTTCTCAGTCTCCAAAGCTGCTAGATGAGATTGACAACCCCAGAGATTCCGGGACTAGACTGGAGGGATGATCAGGAAGCTTCTTAATTCACCATCCCCACTTGCCCTCCTCCCCCCCCCCCTACTGTGCTAATCCTAATAGGACAGGAAGAGTTTGTTCTGGACAGTAACATGTCTCCCATTCCTAGTTATTCTCATGGGACTGCAGAGAATAAAGAGCAGAGGTTTTTTTTTTCTCTCTGCACGGAAAGCAAGATGGTAGCCTGCTGTCCCTATTTCCCGGAGATAGGCGGGTTGAATGTTCCTGTCTCAAGATGACAGAACGCAGCCAGTAGGCGCTTCCAGGAACTGTGGATCTTAGTGCTGCTCTTGGCCTTGTGTACCTGTCTCTAGGGGACCATGCTTGTGTGCCTGTCTCTAGGGTACAGACTGCAGCCACTGATCGCACCAGGAATTGCGGATCTGGGCGCTCCATGTGGAATTTCATCAGAGATGCAGGCTTCACAGGGGGCACTCAGGAAGGTGCAACAGGGACCTGCTTTCCGGGATCCGCAGTGTGACACGGATCTGTGAATCCTTCTTCAAGATAAGTGGGTGCATACTGCCCCCGCCCTGTAGCCTGGTTTATGGGGAGGTGCCCTGAGCCATGAGGATTGTCTCTGCATGCAACAGCACCATGCTGTTGATGATAAATCCAACAGCGCCCCGCCAGTGCTGAAGTTCACTCTTGCAATGTGTGCCTGCGAGTCGGTCCTACTCCTGGTGACCCAGAAGCTCCTGGGTTTCCTTGGCAGTGTCACTGGAAGTAGATTAGCAGGCCTTCCTTCCGAGGCCATGAAGGGAAGTGGCTTGCCCAAGCCTCAAGGGGTGCTAGTGGGAATAGAACCCTGTTTGTTTGGTTACCAAGCCAGTGTTGAACCCACTAGGCTACTCTTCTGCTCTGTTCACTCTGATGTCCATTCCAAGGGCACTCCGCCAGTGCAGAAGCACTCAGTTGCTGCGAGGCTTCTAGGAGGGCAATGCTTGGTTGAACCTCGATGGTCGCTCATTTCCCAGATGGGGGGATACCAATATCTGCCACCGGAGTCAGTTGCCACCCCACCTTGGGGTAGCGGCGTGGACCTTCTGAGCATCCCTGAACTGTAGAGGATGTGAGGAAGTCCAGGCAGAGGATAGGGGCACGAGGCGCAGGCCTGGCAGTATGGCCAATGTGGCTGAGTGAGAGGTGCTGCTGGGTGTGCGGAGGTAGGGGGGGGGGTATCCAACATAACTGCCCAGTTTGCTGGCCTGCTCCTTGGACTACCACAGTTGTCATACCTCTAGGAGCAGAGGATGGTTTCCAATGCCAGTCGTGGTAGGTTGTTCCCGAAGCTCATGTACTAGCTAGAGGACTATGTTCATAGCGACCCGGCTACCTCTGGGTTTACTTGGCAATGTAGCACTGGGAGTAGATTGCCAGCCTTTTCTTACGAGGCAATGGAGGGTAGGGGCCTGCTCAGAGTCCCAAGGAGTGCCAGTGGGACTGGACCCTAGAGTTTCTGGGTAAAAAGTAGCACTAATCACCAGGCTACTCCTCCATTGCATTCTCCTCTGTATGTGCCTTCGTGGCTACTGCTGTCACTGTCAAAGGTGAAAAATGGAGAATGGAATGCGGATCCCCTTGGGAGATAGGGTGGTGTCCCAAACACCAACCTGGTGCATGAAGGATGATAGACTCAGGCAATATATAATGGACCTGGTATGCAGGAGCCACACTTGAACCTGCAACCTTCTGCCCCTGAACACTCTGACTGTGTGTACGCACCAACTGCTGCCACTGTTTGTACCCTGGGGAGTCCTGTTGGGTACGTTCAGCCCTGTGGTTTGTACCATGACCTGTCGGTCTAGGGAAGAGCCTTGGATGGCCTACCACTGGAAGGGGTCGGGTTAGAGACCTGTTCCTGGTCTACAGCTCCAGCCGGAAGAAACTACATCCAGCATTTCTTGATCTTGCACTGCTGGTGGGCGGTGCTGGCTGGAGGATTCAGCGGGTGCTGGCCGAAGACCCATGATCTGGTCTGTGCCTTGACTCGGGCCAAGCATTACGGTGGAGCTAAGTGCGGCTCAGGCTCTGGACTTTGACTGAGGGCTTACATCCCGTTTTTTTTTTTTTGAATGAGGCAGGAATCGTGTAAAACGGGTATGAATAAAAAACCTTGGCCCCTCCTTATGAGGCCGTGTCTGGCTCTTTCTCAACAAGGCCTGGGACTGACTTGACGCCCAAGGGAGGGGGTCTCCCTTTTATCATGGTTAGGTGAGGTACCCCACGCAGCCAGCGCTGGTATGTGGATCCCATACCTTGAAGAAGGGCTCGGAGAGCCTAGGTTCCAGTGGGTAACCGGGTAAACTGCTTCCATTCATTGTGTAGCATATCAGATATTTAAGTGTGCACTCGGTGCATGTAAGGCCTACTGGCCAGGGACACTTATGAGGTACCACGACTTGGAGTAGGGATACTTAGATGCACAGGATGTATTTGTTTTTCCCCTAACTCTTTCCTACAGCCTCTCCCCTATGGAATGGCTGAATGTGAATCTGTGCAGGTAAACGAGCACATGCATTCCAATAGGAATGCTATCTGGTAACTGTGAAGCAGTTAAGGTGCAGAGCCTGCTGGCCTTCCATCAGGAGAGAGTGCCCTAGGCTCCCCACGAGCCGATGGCACGATCCACAAGGATCAGTGGAGGCAGCTATGCTTGCTGGCCTCGGGGAGTGGTCATGTCAGCCTCCCACCAGGAGAGGATGCCACCTGAGGAGCCAGAATGGTCCGTACAGCCTACAAGCATGTCACTGCCTGCGGTCTACTGCCCACGTGGATGCATGTATGATCCTAAGGACGGCATGATTGGTCGATGCAGTGACATCCTGTGATGTGCCATCATGCCGGTCCTGAAGTCAGACGGCCCTGAAGTCAGCCGGACCAGCCACCTCCGAGCCATGCGCTCTCCATCTCCTGAGCGCTGGGGTCAGTGCTGATAGACGCCGTTCTGGTCGGCAGGCTCAGAACAGCGTCGTGGGTAAGAAAACACAGCGCAGGGGCCCGGATCGATGCCGTGCCGGGGGGGGGGGCATCCAGAGCTGACTACCATGCGGTGCCGGGGAGTCTGCGCGGTCCTCAGGGTGCTTCGGCGCTGATGGAGCCTTCAGTGAAGGGGGAGTCGGGTCGGCGCTGGGAGTGCCGGCTGACATGTCTGCGCCGAATGGTGTTAGCGCTGGACGGATAGTCGGCGCTGGGAGTGAAGGCCAGGCGAATGGCTCCTCCTTCATGACGATAGCATCGGCGCCGGCCAATGGCGCCGTAGGGGGAGGAGCCTGGGCCATGATGTCACAGGCATGATGGCCGCCGCCATGGGCCCTCGTGGCCGGCCCGATCGGGAGAGCAGGGAGGGAGGTTGCCATACTCGCGCTGCTTCCTGAAGTGAGACTGGAGCCCGGAGAAGCAAGGAAGATGGATTCCAGGGCAGAGAGAAGCAAGGATGATGCCTCCATGTCCTCCCCACATAAACGGGGGTATCCGGTGCTGCCGGTTAGAGGCGGGAGAGACGGAGGCCTTGCTAGGCACGTCTAGAGCTGCTGCGGGGCTTCCGGAGGTCTACTGCGAGCCAGCTTCGTCCCGTGCGCCGGGGGCATCCGCTTGGCCGTCTAAGCCCATTCTCTGGATTCCAGGGCAGAGAGAAGGAGGTAAGGCTGGCTAGCCGGGAATGAAGGCCTGGAAGGCACATCCTGGACTGCCACACAGGCAACTGCCACCTGGGCGCTTCCTTTTCTAGCCCGTTTTCCTGGGCTTCGTTGTATTTCAGGACCTCTGGACTTGTGTTTGAATCTGAAGAGAGAGAAAAACATCCAAAGGGTTAGAATAATTTCTTAATACAATGCATAGATATCATTCTTGTTAGATTTGGTGGAGAGTAGAAAAATCCGTCTTGCAGGCAAGGCGGAAGAACTGAAAACTGGCTAGCTAGGGGCGGGCAGGGGGGTGGGGCCAGTTGGCCCATGCTCAGAAGGGCAAAAGCCCTTCTGAGCTATAGGAGAGTACTTCCGTCTCGGCGCCGTCGGATGACGTCACCAATTGTGGCTGACTCATCCTGCTTGTCCTAGGAGAACATGTCTCCCATTCCTAGTTATTCTCATGGGACTGCAGAGAATAAAGAGCAGAGGTTTTTTTTTTTTTTCTGGAGCCCAAAAACAGGATTGAGCAGTGTCTGGCTCATTCTTTCTTCTGCTTGCCCCATGCACTATGTGTGTATCAGAGACTGGATGGCATTGCCTCCCCTGCTGCCCATCTCCTGCCAGTCTCCTACCTGCTGAGGAGAAAACCCTGCAGCCATTCTCCTGCCCCTCCCCACAGCATCAGCGACAGCCCTGGCTCCTTCTTCAGTGTGAAGCTCCGCCCTCCCTTGTGATGTCATCAATCGCCGTCAAGCAGGAAAACGAGCTGCCTGGTGCCTGAGAGAGACGCACTGAGTCTTTTCTGCTTTCTTCCTTTAATTTACAGATTAACCTAAACCTCCAATCTCAAGTCTGAGCTTCTGCTCTTCCTTCCAGTACTGCAAACAGCAGAAGCAGAGAAAGAAATGCCTGCAGGAGCTTATGCACAGGTAAGAAATTACTCTGAACTTTCAGCCCTCTTCCTCCAAACACTGTTGCAGCTTTCTATACAGGGCTACTGCAGAGTCAGGACTCAAGCAGACCTGAGGAAAGCCACTTTGGGACCTCTTAAGGGGAAAGAGAAAGATCAGGAGTCCCACAAGGGCAAATTTTGTGTCACAAGTTCTGTGTGTTAGTGGTTTACAGTTGCTATAACCCTAGTCCAGGACTTTGTTACCTGAATGACTAGCACTGAGAGATCTGAAATATAATCCTGCTCTGTGACTGTGTACTGTGTGAATTTTATTTTATTTATTTATTGTTTTTTATATGCCGCGCTCTTTAAAATCAGCGCGGTTTACAGGTAACATTTGAGCATCTCAATAAAATCTGATGTGCATTTACATTGAACAGGGGCTACAACTTGGATTTTAACTAGGGTAACTATTTACAACATTTACAATTCTGTACATTATGAACCATGGGTTGCCACCTGGCTTGTTGTTTAGCTGGATGTGATGTGGCTGGTATTAGGGTGTGAGTAGTGTAATAGGAAGAGATGATGTTTTAGGACTTTTCTGAATTGATTAATATCAGTAATTGCTCGTATGGAAGATGGAAGTGCATTCCAGCATGTGGGGGCATAGAATTTGAAAGCTCTTCTCTTTGTTGCCTGGTTGCATTTAGTTATTTCGCTGGGAATTTGGAGGGTATTGATGGCGAAAGATCTCCTCACTCTGTTTGCTGGGGTAGGGTGGAGCAGCTCAGTTAGGGAGGAGGAGGACATGTTGTTGATGGCCTTAAATGTCATCAAGACTATCTTATATGTGGTACGACAGTAGATAGGCAGCCAGTGCAAGTCCTTTAGAATCGGGGTAATATGGTCTCATCTGGATGCTCCATGCAGGAAGCGTGCGGCGGTATTCATTGCTAATTGTAGCGGGCTTATAGTGCTCTTGGGTAGGCCATGAAGTATCGCATTGGCGAAGTCAAAGTGGGGGGTCACAAGGGCCTGAAAGACTGTTCTGAAGTCGCTTGGCTGTAATAGTGGTCGGAGATGTCTCAAAGTTCTAATTTTGTGGTGGATCTGTTTAATGATGTTATTGATGTGCATTTTGAACTCCAGCTGCTGGTCCAGTGTGACACCGAGGTATCGGATGGTGGGTCTGCTTATGAGCTCGGCGTCTCTTGTCTTTAGAGCCGATGGGGGGGGGGGGGGGAGAAAGATTGATTTCTTGTAGTGAAGAGTACATCTGTTTTGCTGAAGTTTATTTTGAGGCCTTGTGCTTGGAACCAGTCTGTGACAGCCTCAAAGCATTTAATCAGTGGGGAGAAATCCGGTTTGTCAGTCGAGAATGGTATGAAGAGTAGGACATCATCAGCATAGATCAGACATGAGACGTTGAAGGATCGGATTAATTCACATATGGGCTGCATGTAGATGTTGAATAATAAGGCGGAGAGTGAGGAGCCTTGCGGTATGCCATGTTTCTGTTGGAAAGGTTCCGAGGTTGTGGAGTTTGTACGAACCTGCTGCCATCTCTCCGTTAGATATGATTTACGCCAACTCAATGCTTGACCGTTGATTCCCTTATCTTGTAGCCGTACCAGGAGTTGATTGTGGTTTACAGAATCAAAAGCAGCAGCTATGTCCAGGAAGATCAATGCAAAACCTTGTTTGATGTTGTCGGTTCCTGCAATCAGTGTGTTGATTAGAGTGGTTAGGAGGGTTTCTACTCCATAAGATTCTCGAAAGCCATGTTGGGATGGGTCGAGGGGAGCTGCGGAATCGATGTGGTCCTGTATTTGACGCTGGACGACCTTCTCGATTAGCTTTGCTAACAGCAGGATGCTCGATATTGGACGATAAGATTCTACCTTCTGCGGGTTTAGTTTGTTGTTCTTCAAAAGGGGCCGGATTGATGTCTGCTTGAGGCATGATGGGAATATACCTGTGGAGAAGGATAGGTCCATAATCTTGCATAGTATAGGGCTGATTTCCTTATGTAATGCTCTTATCCAGAATGCTGGACAAGGGTCGTTCAGAGCAGTGGTGGCATTCATGGTAGAGATGATGTCCTCAGTTTCTGTAGGTGTTGGTGTTCTGATGGTGGTTAGTGGCTTAAGTTGTGTTGGGTTGCTGTTGGGGCTGGATAGTGTGGTTTTTCCAACGCTATTGATTTTGGCCTGTAAGTAATGTGCGTAGTCCTGTTGGTGAACTGTGGCTAGATGGGTGGGTGAGGGTTCTTTTGTTAAGGTTTTTACTATGTTAAAAAGTTCATGGGGTTTGTTCAGAGCACGGTTCAGGAGATTTGAGTGATGTTTTCTCATTGTTGTGGATATCGAATCTCGATGCTTCTTAAGGTGGGAGGTGTATGCTGTCAGGTCTGATGTGGACCGTGTACGTCGCCAATTTCTTTCCAGTTTTCTTAGTAGGAGCAGAGAGGTTCTTAGTTCAGTGGTGTACCAATGTGCTGTTTTCCTGTTTCTTGTATGCTTGCCCGGGGCAGGCGTATTGGTTTGGGCAGGTTTGCGGGCAGCTCAGGCTGTTGGGAAGGCATTGGCGTGACTGTCCTGCAAGGTTGGAAAATTGAAATCACCCAGTACCCAATTTGGCTTATGTATATTTTTGGGGTCGGATGCTAGATCAATAATAGTTGCAAGGTCTTCAGCAGAGGCAGTCGGGGATCTGTAGATAAGGTTAATGGTGTTATGGTTGTTGGCTATGGTGATTACATCAAGATGGTCTGAGCTGCTGGAACTAATTGTTTGGTATTGGAGATCTTCTTTCGTCAGAATGAGAGTACCACCTCCTTTATGATCTATTCTGTGGCAGAAGTGTATTGAGAAGTTCGGGGGGATGAGTTGATTAATGAGTACTGAGTCTGAGGTGGTGAGCCATGATTCTTTTAATAGTAGGATGTCTAGCTTGAGTTGTGTTATGAGGTCAATAATGACTGGCCACTTTTTACGGACTGACCGAACATTTATGAGTGCACATTTTAGGCTACGTGGGTCTAGGTGCTGCCTCTCTTTGTGTTTTGTGTTATGTTGGAGTGGTATGTGGATTAGGTAAGAGTGAGGGTTCTGGGGGGGGGGGGTTCAGGCACGATGTGATGTGAGTGGTTGTATTGTCTCCTTCCTTGTGTTTGTACTATTGGGATCAAGTTATGGGTGGACGCAGCGGATAGGGTGCCAGTGATGGAGATGCTGAAAAGGTATAGACTAGAGAGGGTTAAGAAGGAAATGGGCATGTTAAACTGGTTCATTATTTCCTAGTAGTAGGATTCCTTTGGAGATAATGGGTATGCTGGTGGTGCTTCTAACCAGGATATGCATGGCCTGCTAGGTTGTGTGGAAATTAACTAGCGATTATGTGATGGGAATTTGCAGCAACAGCAGTATTAAGAATGCTGGCAACAATGGTAGCAATATTACTGTCAGCGAAAGGAGCCCAACTATTGGTAATAATAATAGGAAAAGTATTGGCAACAATAGTAGTAATATTACAGGCAATAATGGCAAAAGGCTAATTGGCAATAGTAGAAGTAAGGTATAGGCAATAGTAATAGTAAGACTATCAGTAGTAATGGCGGCAACGTATTGGCTGTGGAGCTTTCAACAAGATAGTAATAGATATACTTGCAGCACGTGGTTGAGGGGAAGCGGATGGCTGATCAGGTCACTGTGTGGAAAACATTGCTTTTACGGCGTCTTGAGGGTTTTCTTTAGGGTTTACTTCTTATATCCCCTGGATTCGTTGGTTTTGTTGGTCTTGGTGACTGACCTCAGCCTAAGGGCCGAGCCAAAGGGCCCTCTGGCGAGGCCCTCAGGCGCGGGCCCGCTGGGCACGGGTGCGCTGGCTGAGGCTGTTCTTAAAGCTGCAGATCAGCCCCGATTGGGCAGGCGATGCGCTGGTCGGCAGTCGGAGGCGGAGCGGGTGCAGGTCAGCGGCTCCAGTCCCACCTGGGAGAGCTCCGGGACGAAAGGACTGACCGGCTCAGCTGAAGCTGCTCTTAAAGCTGCAGATCAGCCCCGATTGGGCAGGCGATGCGCTGGTCGGCAGTCGGAGGCGGAGCGGGTGCAGGTCAGCAGCTCCAATCCCACCTGGGAGAGCTCTGGAACTTTTCCCTTGCCCTGCTGAACCAAGAGTAGCCGTAATCCAGGACACAAACGCAGGTATTGTAGATCATCATTTATCTTGAGACCTTGTTTTACCGCGACACTGAATATATCTACCACGATACCCCTTACAGATACCCAAGAAACGTGCTGGTGATACCCGCGCTGATAATAGCTGAACCTTAGCTTGTTGTTGTGGGCCTACAGCTCCAGGAACCACCTATAAGAGTAACTACTAACTACTAAGAGTGACCACATAACTCCCATCCTATTTGAATTGCACTGGCTCCCTATAAACAGCAGAATAACATATAAAATAATCCTAACAACATTTAAACTCATCAATGACATCTCACCATCACACCTAACCACCCTCCTGCAAGCTCCACCTGAACTTAGAACCCGTAGGCAAGGCAAAACGCAACACACTCGTTAGACATACAAAAAACCATCCGTAAAACAAAAAAAAAACACAAGCTCTAGAGCCTTCTCATATGCTGCCCCTGCCATTTGGAACAAACTTCCTTTAAATCTCAGAATGATAAAAGACCTCCATCTCTTCAGGAAAGAACTTAAAACCCACTTATTCACAGAACACTTTACAAACGCAACAAAGCCTCATCAGAACACAACATACCTCACAAACCCACCATAAATACAGAATACAACCCCCAACCCTACACCACACACAAGCTAAAGGAACCCACAAACAAAAGAACTCAGATGAAAAGTCTAATGTAACTTTATTGATTCAAATCCAACACAAGAACTCCCCATGTAATTGCACAATGCTCAATGTAAATGCTTAACAATACTACCAATTCCACTGTTCCTGTATATAGTTGACTGTAATTAATTAGTTTTACAAAATGTTGTTGTTTTGAAAGTTGATTGTAAATAATTCAAAAATTCGTTCCATGTAAAACCCTGTTCAATACTTGTTATATGTAAACCGCCTTTGATCTCTGGAAGAGGCGGTATATAAGAAAAGTTTAAATTAAAAAAAAAAAATACTAGGAGAGACCTTCCTTACCAATTGCCTGTTCACGACTGTGCCGCTAATACTGCTATACTGCCTGTATTCCTTGCATTGCCTGTATTCCCTATATTGCATGTACTCCTGGTATTGTCTGTATTATTGCCTGTATTCCTGGTATCGCCTGTATTCCCTACATCGCTGTATTACTTTGCACGGCATTGCTGTATTTCTAGACTACCACCTGCCTAATAACAACCTGCATTACCCAACCCTCTAGCCCACAAGTAAGTCAACGCAGCAAGATAGCGACTTTGCTAAATCCGGAGCGGAGACACAACATGGCCCTCTCAAGCATTTGCATAGTGACATTATACCTCCTAGCTGGTTGACTAGGTAATGCCGTAGCTGCTTTCCTCAAACCATAACCAAATACTCATTCTTCAAAGCCACAGGAGGAGGTGTGCAAGTACACCCCACCACATATCCGATGGGGATGCGCACCCTCGCCAACCCCACCTACTACACATATCACGTCAACATAATACGAAAATAAAAAAAGAAATACTCACTCACCCACAGAATATAAAATGTGCCCTCATAAACGCACGATCAATATGCAAGAAATGGCCAGTCATACCAGACATGATTTCCCTCCATTGCCTAGACATACTCTTGATAACCGAGACTGTCACCACCAGGGGGCAGACCGCTTCCAATCCAGCAAGCCTGTGCCTGATGGCGAAGAAATAGTTGTGCAACTCGAGTGGTAAAGCAAAAATGAGGTTTTATTCCCCTCCCGGGGTTGGATTATTCAAACAGGTAAACAGAACACAAGCACTTAAACAAAAGTATCCATATCTTTTGGCAAAACACAAAGAACATAAGGGCAATATCTTCTTGCTTCAAAGTAAGAAATATAGTTATATATTTAACTGTAGCACACAGCCTTTCTGTGTGAAACCAACACGTAGTGTTTTCCTGTAACACTAGGTTTTGCTCTGGTTAGCATAAAGACATTTTCTCAGATGAAATCAATGTACAGTCCATCGGGTCACAGGTGGATGAACATTCACTGAGGGTGTCCACTAACATTGGTTCCTGCACATTTCCAGAGCCTTCCTTGTTTCTATCCTCTGGTTGGGATATAGGGTATTCTTCTCCCCTCCTGCTATCAAGCTTTAGCCTGCAGGGTTTTCTTTGGGGTTTAGAGATTCCTACCAGGTCCTCCTCTGACATGCATACGTCCTCTGGTAAATCTCTATGCTTCTCTGAAGGCAGTGAATGCTCTCTTCTTACACGGCTAGGTTGGGAGTTGCTGCCCTGCCCCCACCTTAGGCTTCCTGTATAAGGGTGCTCTGCATTCACACGATAAGAACTTTTGTCCTTCTTAACTTTTAACTGCCCACATTCATTCCCCAAGTCCCAGCTTCTTGGTACATACTGTTTTGACACTGGCTTGCACTCACTCCGGCTAGAACGTAGCCTCCATGCTCCAACGTCTCTGTAATCAGCAGGGCATGCACACCTGGCTTCTGCACAAGTAAGCTGCTTCCTCCTGGTGGATTCTGGGTAGCTATGTGGGTGAATCCTTCCTGGTTCTGACTCTGAGTCACTTCCTAGGTTAAAGTGAGAGACTCTTCCTGGTTCCTCCCAGCCAGCTGCTGTAGGTAAGACAGGCTGTCTTCTCTGCCTACACTGTTCAGGCTGTTCCAGGTCTCTTACACTCAGGTCTTGTTCCAAGTCTGACTCCTCTAACAACTCTTCTCCTCGTGGCAGCTCCCTGGAGGTGTTGCTCTTGTAATGAACGGACTCTGTGTTCCCTGCACTGTCCTTATAAGGGCTGTAAGTACTTCTCCCTCCCAGGTGTGTGCTATCAGGAACTAGGGCGTTTCTCTTTGCTAAATGTTTTCTCAGACCTCGTGGCTGCCTTTGTTGTCGTTGTCCCTGACAACAGTTGCCCACATGGTCTGTTCTCCCGTCAGTTTTAGAACTGAAATGCTGTGAGTTTTGCATTTTTAAAGTAGAAATTGGGGCTTCTTCATCACAAGACATGGCTATCAAATGATGATAATGTCCTCCTCAACCAGCTACTACCTAGCAACTTTTCAATACACACATGCCACAGAAGCGGTAAACGAGGAGGAGGTATACTCGCTATCACCAAAACAGACCTCCAGTTCCACTTGAGCAATGCAACCAACGCAACATACATAGACGCAATCACCATTACCAACAAACACTGTTCCATCAACCTGATATACAGAGCCCCATCCACAAACTCCGATTCCCTTGCAACAACAATTGATCTCGCATCCAACTCACAATACCCAAACACTCCAAGCTGGATCATAGGTGATTTCAATTTACCATCCTTGCCAGAGGCACAGGCCTCAGCATTCCTTGAAGCATTTAAGGAATTAGGATACATACAACTCGTCCATGAGCCCACCCATGTGAAAGGCGGAACATTAGACCTTGTTTTTGCCCCGCAGACTAGCTGTAACACAATAACCACTACAATACTCTCCACCACTGCAGTCCCCTGGTTTGACCACAGGTTAATTATCTTCCAAATATTACTGCCCAACAAGTTCAAGAAAAATGCCAATAAGCCCAACAGTACCACCAAAACAGCAACTCATAGGTTCCAAGCCTTTGATAAAGACTCGCTCACTCCTCGACTTGACATCTCTCGATCCTGAAGAGCTGGTTTCCGCCTGAATGAAAATTTCAGTTCTATTGCTCTACGACCACCATCAAACAATCCACCCAAGAAAAGAGCCTCTGCAGCCTGGTACTCCATCGAACTTAGAGTGTCACTCTCCTGCCTAAGAAAACTGGAAAGACGCTGGTGCAGAACCCACTCCACGGATGACCTAAAGGCATACAAGGTTCAACTGGAAAAGCACCGCCAAGCAATATCGGAGAGTATGAAAAGATTCCACACAGACACACTAAAGCGGTCCCTAAACAAACCACACAACCTGTTCACCCTTGTAAAGAACCTAGCAAAAGAGCCAGCACCAGAGCAACCTAGTCAGATCCACCCCCAAGTCTTCACTGACTACTTACAAGCGAAGCTGTGCCAGACCAATAAGTCACCTGCACCCACAATTCTCCCACACACCTCATCCCACTGATCATGGTTGTGGTGTTACGCTTCTACTTTCTCCTTCCTGTCAATTTCAACCTCTCCTGTTGCCTCAATCTCACTCCTTTCCCTCCTCTGAAGTCCATTCCATCCAGCTTTTTACTCCACTACCTCTCCAATTAGCTGTTATTTATCAACCCCCTAACAGGTCCATCTCTGCCTTTCTCTCTGACTTTGATTCGTGACTTTCCTTTTTTCTGGATTCATCTTCCACCTCCCGTATTCTCGGGGATCTTAACATTCATGTTGATCACCCCTCTGACTCTTATGCTTTAAAGCTCCTTTCCCTTATCTCATCATTCAACCTCCAGCTTTGCTGTACTGCCCCCACTCCTCAGCAAGGTCATTGCCTTGACCTTGTATTCTTCTCTAATTGCTTAACCTCAAACTTCTGTATCTCACTTAAGAACATAAGATATGCCATACTGAGTCAGACCAAGGTCCATCATGCCCAGTATCCTGTTTCCAACAGTGGCCAATCTAGGTCATAAGTACCTTGCAATCTCCCTAAAAGACACAGGTTCCTCAATGCTTCTATTGGGTGAAGCAGTGATATCCTGGGTCCTTTTTAATAATGGTTTATGGACCTTTCCTCCAGGAACTTGTCCAAACCTTTTTTAAATCCAGCTACACTAGCAGCTATTACTACATCCTTCGGTAACAAATTCCAGAGTTTGATTACACGTTGAGTGAAAAAATACTTTCTTTTATTAGTCTTAAATAGTTTACCCTGTAGCTTCATTGCATGTCCCCTAGTCTTTTTATATTCTGACAATGTAAACAATCGATCTACGTCGTTTACCCGTTCCACTCCATTCATTAATTTATAAACCTCTATCATATCTCCCCTCAGCCGTCTCTTTCCCAGGTTGAAGAACCTCAACCTTCTTAGCCTCTCTTCATAGGAGTATCCTTCTATCCCCTTTATCATTTTGATGGCTCTTCTCTGCAACTTTTCTATTAACGCTATATCTTTTTAAATATACGGCGACCAGAATTGCACACAATATTCAAGGTGCGGTCGTACCATGGAAAGATACAGAGGCATTATAATATCCTTTGTTTTATTTTCCATTCCTTTCCTTATGATACCTAGCATTTTATTTGCTCTCTTTGCCACTGCTACACACTGGGCGGAGGGTTTCAACATGTTATCCATGTTGATGCCTAAATCTTTTTCCTGGTTAGTGGTTCCCAATGTGGAACCTTGCATCGTGTAACCATGGTTTGGGTTGTACTTTCCTAAATGCATAACTTTGCACTTGTCCACATCAAATTTCATCTGCCATTTGGATGCACAGTCTTCCAGTTTATCAAGATCCTCTTTCAGTTTTCCACAATCCTCTTGGGTTTTAACAACTTTGAATAGTTTTGTGTCATCTGCAAATTTGATAACCTCACCCGTTATTCCCTTTTCCAGGTCATTTATGAATACGTTAAAAAGCAGCGGACCCAGCACAGATCCCTGGGGTACTCCACTATTCACCTTTTTCCATTGGGAAAATTGTCCATTTAGCCCTACCCTCTGCTTTCTGTCCTTCAACCAGTTCCTGATCCACAATAGTACACTGCCTCCTGTCCATTGACTTTTTAGTTTTACCAAAAGTCTCTGATGAGGGACCTTGTCAAAGGTTTTCTGAAAGTCCAGATGCACTATATTAACAGACTCACTTTTGTCTACATGTTTATTCACACCTTCAAAAAAACATAACAGATTAGTACAACAAGATCTTCCTTGTCTAAAGCCATTTTGGCTGTCTCCCATTAAGCTATAAAGTAACTAAAAATTTTTAGCTCTACTATTCAACGTCGAGATTGTGTCTTTTCTTTTGTTCTCAATATTTTTCTTCTAAAAGCAACAAGGTTTGCGTTGCTTTGTAAAAATTATTCTTTTTTGTCATTTCAACTATTCTTTTTATATATCATGTCATGGGGAGTGCATTAGAAAAATCAGAACGGTGCTTATCTTAAATCTTCCCTGTGGGAAAAAGAATAGTTGAAATGACAAAAAAGGAATAATTTTTACAAAGCAACGCTATAAGGTCATTTATGCAAAAGAAAGCATTGAGTCTAAAAACAATTCAAACTTGGACGACTGCTTTATTTTAGTCTGATGCTTTTGAAACTATTGACCACAACCTTCTCCTTGATACCTTGTCTTCGCTTGCTTTTAAGGGCTCTGTGCAATCTTGGTACTCTTCTTATTTCTCCCATTGTTTTTTCAGTGTTTGTTCTGGTGGATCTCTTGTAAAATCGAATTGCAGTAATCCAAGAGTGAGGTGATAATGGCTTGGCATACTGTCCTAAAGTGGTTGAGGTCCAGTAGCGGATGGAGGTTGTGCATTTTCTTAATATTCAGTTGCTAGACTAATGTGACTCCAAGGTATTTCACTTCCTGTTTTACAGACAGGGTGATGTCGTTGACCTTGAACGTTTCTGGGGGTGAGTAGGATATCTCTCTGGTGATGATCAGGACCTTGATCTTGTCGCAGTTGATTATTAGGTTGTAGTCTTTTATCCCACCTACGACAGCCTTGCAACATGATTTTATTGGTGAATATTCTGAGTTCTTGGTATTGAAGGGGGCGTATAGCATTCAGTCATTGATGTATAAGTAGTAATTTATGTCGTGGCTCTGAAGAAGTTTGCAAATTGGTTGTATGTACATGGAGGAACCTTGGGGTATGTCACTTAGATGTTTAATTGGTTTGGAAGTTTTGTCCCTTACGTTTACTTGCTGCATGCATGCTATCAAGTAAAACTGGAACCAGGAGAGGAGGGTGCTGTTTATTCCTATTTCTGTCAGCCTATCTTCAGGGTTGCGGACCACTCACTGTCCGCCCTCGCTCAGCCACAGCGATGCCCCTTCACACCCACATCAAAGCCTCCCTGTAAAACACATTGTTGGTATGGAAATGGTTTTGTCAGGGCCGGCAGGGGAGCGAATAGCAGGGATCGATGTTCCCGCTATTCACGGGACAGAATGTCCCCCAGAGTGTTTACGAGTGAAGTGAGCTGTGTTTGCACATTGCATTTTGGTCTAAACTCATGTTGTTGCATGTTCAAGGGGGTGGAAGTGTTATGAAGTTCTGTAGCTGTAATTGTACTGCCTTTTCTATTATTTTCACTAAATTTGGACGTATCTTTGCATTGTAGGGATACTGTTCTGGACATATCATGTAAGATGGATTATAACATCAGTTTTAAACCACTTACTTTCCTCTGGGACTTCCCTAGCAAGCTGGTTTTTATTCTTATTGGCTGAAGACTCTGGAAGGCATTTTCTCACCTTCTGATTCTGGAACTGAGTTCCTGAAATTAATGCCTCTGATAATGGAATCACCTAGTATTATCAGTTTTCTGTTTCAAAATACCTTGACATTTCTCTTACACTGTATGTCAATCTTCTTGTCTAAGACGTCACCTCAGTTTCCATTAATGGAGAATCCTTATTTACCAAGGCAGAGAAGGTATTAGGAAAGGATATCTCGAGGTGGAGTGGGTGTCTCCGTGTAATGGGTTGCAACCTGCTAGAACCCACTGTGATCCATTTATTCTTGAACTGCTGGATTTTTTTATTATTATTTATTTATTTTCTTTAAAGGTTTTTTATACCGCTTTTTCCAGTAATCAAAGCAGATTCCAGACAACAAAACTTCTTACATTGAACATAATAATATCAGAGTGAGATGGTAGAATTATATAAAGATTTTTCATCTTTTTCAATATCAACTTTATACAGTGGCATATTTAAATAACATATTTACAAAGATAATTCCATTCCCATCATATTTACTAAGCTCAAGTGTTGTCTACTGTATTGGAATGCATGGACGAGAAGGCTAGGTTGGATAGACCTTGACTTGGTCCTGTGGGTTGCAAAGTGCTCAGCAAAGAGATTGGTTTTAAGGGCCTTACGAAATGTGGAGAGATCATTAATGGATCTGAGCTTATCAGGGAGGGAGTTCCAATTCATGGGTGCAGTGTATGTAAAGGCTGTGTTGCTTATCAAGCACTTAGCCTTGCGGAAGTGTGTGGGGACTATGAAGGTGTTGAGAGTTGAGTATGATAGAGCTATAGTATATTCTTTAGAAGTTTGGATGTGATCATGAGTAACTTGTATTTTATACAGCTATAAATTGCCAGCAAGTGTAATTCATATAATATGGGTGTGAAATATTCAGTTCTATTAACTTACCAAATAATTCGTGCAGCCACATGTTGGGCCATCTGTAACTGGCTTATTACCTGTTTGGAGAGGCTATGGAAAATGCTGTTAGAATAATCAAAATGTGGGGTGATCATTGCCTGAATGACAGACCGAAAGTCATAGCTTGATAGCAGTGGTCTCAATTGCTAAATCATCTTTAGTTTCTAATAGATCTTACCAGGGGTTAATTTTATATGGGTGGTCATGCTAAGGAATTGATCTAGAGTAATCCCAAGGAATTTCACCTCATTCTTTACCTGTAAAATAGCTTATTTTAGGTGTAAAGTTGAGGGAGGTTTAAAGTCATGGTTCCTGGTTACCTATAGTATATCAATTTTCTTGAAATTAATCAGCAGATTATGGAAGTTAAGCCACTTTGACAATTCAGGACATTTCTCCTATCACCTTTCCATTACCTATCATTCATTCCTTATGCCGATCGTACACTAAAGTTAAATTTCTTAATTCAATTTCTGAAAAATATGAATGTAAACAATGGTTCATTCAGATTTATTTATTTATTTATTATTTATTTGCAACGTTTTTATATACCGCCATTTCCCAAGATCAGTGGCGGTTTACATTGAACATAAGTCAAAATACAGAGAACAATGTGAAAATACAGAGAAACGATAAAAAACTATCAACCAAATACATGTAACTTCAAGCAACTTTGTACAGTTATGAAAGTTCAGAACTATTTACAAGCTTTGTCATAATTTACATATATACAGGTTTTAGATATCAGCTTAGGTAGGAATGTGGGTAGTAGTAAATTGAATAGCATACTAGATACAGACTATATTATGGAGGATGGGAAGTCGTATCCATACCACAATCGATATTGGAATAATGTTGTGTGAAGAGGTGAGTTTTTAGTTCTCTTCGAAACATTTGTAGGTCTTTTATCTCTCTAAGCTGAGCAGGGAGTTTATTCCACAAAGCTGGTGCAATATAAGAGAAGGCGCTGCTGCTTGTTGTTTGTTTAGTAAGATCAAACTCATTGAAGGAGATCAGTCTATAGTCAAACCAAATAACTATCTCCCTTGTTTAAAATGTTCTTTCATCTATCCTCGATCAATTAGAAATAAATTACCACTGATTAAAGATCATATTACTGACAATAACTTGGATATTGCAGTGTGGACCTTTTATTGTACACCGCTCTATGCCTCGGCACTAGCGGTTTATCAAATGTTTTAATAAAGATAAAGATAAAGAAACATAAAGATATTCTTTTTTTATAACTGAATCATGGTTAACAGTTAACAATACGGTTTTAATAAAAGCCATTAGGCTACGACATCTTTAATTATCAAAGATTTAATAAAAGAGGAGGAGGAGTAACTACTTTAAAAAGAAGGAATTGCAACTTTCTAAAGGTCCAAGTGAATTTCCGTAAATATGGATGCTCTTTTAGTTGAAAACAAGAGTATGTTATTACTCTTAATTTATAGGCCCCCTTCTTCAAATGGTAAAGATCTTTTTAATATAATTGATTTTCTTTATAAAAAAATTTCAGACAATAGATTCATAATCATTCTAGGTGACTTAAACTTACCTTCTTATTACTTCACATTTAACACAGAATTTCTTGGATTCAGTGGATGCCATGGGTTTCAAACAAATAGTTCAACAACCAACTCATATAAAAGGAAACACTCTAGATCTCATATTTATCTTTCAAGAGATGTCAAGTAATATTTCTGATTCAAATGTACAAATACAACATATTCCTTGGTCTGATCACCACATTATCCAGTTTAAAATCACCTTTCTTCCCAGTAGATCAAATACAAATCAATCTTCTTATCAATGTAGAAAGTTCCCCAAACTTGACAATTATCAGTTTTTGAAAGAAATTCTTCCTTAGCTTCAAATTGACTCCAGGGATACTGATTTCCTCATTAACAGATGGACCTCATTGTTCTTTCAAGCAGCTTCAGTTTCTAATAACTTCGAAATTCATAAGTTTCATACAAGGGTTGGAGCAGTTTGGTACACAAAAGAGGTTCGTCTATTAAAAAGAAAAAACTTAGAAGGTCAGAAAGGAAATGGAGGAAACATAAGAATTTAACAGATAAATTAACTTTCTTCAATATTCTCGAAGAATACAAAGCATTGTTAAATAGTAAAAAAACGTGATTATCATATGAAATTGATTATGGCTGCTTTAAATAAACCAAGAGAATTATTTGACATAGTTAAAAAGTTAACAATCATTCCAAAGGAAGTCAATTCTATGCTTGCCCCAAATGCATCTACAATGGCTAAATTCTATAATGAAAAGGTGGGCATCTCTAAATTACCTTTGTATCATTTTTATTCTTTTACTTTTTCCACTATTCAAGATTGGAATAAATTCACTACTATAACCATTAGACAACTAGAAGATATAATAAAGTCATAGATTGTGAGCCCTTTGGGGACAAGGGAATGTATCCAGTACCTGCTTATATAGTGATTGTAAACCGCTCTGATGCCCTTCAGCCTGGGTGGTATATCAAGAATTGCATAAACATAAACATTAAATACTGCAACATCTGCTTTGGATCCTTGTCCAGACACATGGATTCGGTTGTCTCGTGATAAGTTAATTAGATTCAGAATATAGGGAGCTAAACTATCACTTGAACAACCCTAACGAGTGCCTCTATTCGTCCTCTTTTCAAAGGTAAGAAGCTTGACATTTCTAAACCAAGCTCATACAGACCAATCTCAAGCCTACCTTTTATGGCAAAAATATTAGAAAAGGCAGCTCAGCTCCAACTTCCAAGTCATGTAGACAGCTTTGCCCCACTTGATCCTCAACAGCATGGTTTTAGAATTGGACACGGTGTTGAAGCTCTTCTTTTGTCATTAATGGACAAGCTTCTGAAAGGAATTGAAAAACCCATTTCTGGTTTCATTTTAATTTTTCTTGATATATCAGCGGCTTATGACTCCATCTTACATGATTAGCTTTTATTTAGATTGCAAGAAATCGGTTTGAAAGATAAAGTTTTCTCTTGGTTTAAATCATATCTATCAAATCGATCGATCCAAGTAAAAATGGGTAATATTTTATCAAAACCATTTTTTCAAAAAAATAGACATTCCTCAAGGGTCCACGTTATCATCTCTCCTTTTTAATTTATACATCCAACCTATCTGTAATATAATCAAGAGTCATGGCATTTATTATTACCTTTATGCTGATGACATTATGTTATAGACTCATTTCAATACCAAGCAGCTACAATTAAATAAAATAAATGAATGTTTCAGCAATATCACCACTTGGCTAGCAGATCAGAACATGTATTTAAATTTTGACAATACAGAAATTCTTTTTATTTCAAAAGACATTTTTTTTGTTGCTCCAGATGTACTAATTTTAAAGGTAGCAAACATACAAGTTAAAACAGAAGTTAGATACTTGGGTGTTATACTCGATCAACAACTCAATTTTTCCAAACATGCGCGCAATGTAACAAAAGCTATTTTTTCAAAATTAAAAATGTTCCAACATTTAAGACCACTCCTATCTCCAAGTGACTTTAGAACAGTAATTCAGACAATGATATCTCTTCATTTGGATTTCTGTAACACTTTGTTTATGGGCCTTCCTTAGCAAATTATTAATAGGCTCCAACTAGTTCACAACACGGTAGCAAGAATTATTCTACAAGTACCAATTAAAGAGCCTATTACGCCAATCTTAAAACTTCTACATTGGCTTCCTATAGAGAGTGGGATGAAATTCAAAGCCATTCATACAATATTTAAATCAATTCATTCAGAATCTTCCTCTTGCCTGAAAGAAGTTATCCAAATTATTCCTGATAATAGAGCACGGAGAAGTATCTCTAAGAATCTGCTGCTTACTCCCTCTGAATCTAAATCTTGCAGTGTATCTACTTCAAAGAAGCTTTTACTCTTTTTACCCCCTCTTTATGGAATTCACTTCCTCTTTTAATTAGATCTTCAGATGATCCAAAGTGCTTACGAAAACTTTTAGAAACATTTCTATTTAAGGACTATTTTGGCGATTTAATTTCTTAAAATTAATTTAGAGAGTTGTATTACTCATCATGTATTAGTTCGTATAACTTTTTAACATTTGTTTCAACTTACTCTGTATTTTATTTTGATTTATTATTTGTTAATTGTATTTTTCTCTTATTTTCAAGTTTTACTGTAAACTGCTTTGATTCTTGAAAGGCGGTATATAAGTTCAATTAAATAAATAAATGATCAGATAGAGGTTAGGGCTTGCAGTTTCAAATGAGAGATATAATGCTATATCATCTGCATAGATGTGATACTCCACTTTAAACTTATGGAAGATACTACAGATTGGCTGGAGATAAATTTTAAATAAAAGGGCTGATAGAGATGATCATTGAGCTAAGCCCCTCTCTTTGTCAATATGTTTTAGATGCCTGTAAACTGATGTTGACTTTCTTGTCTAAGGCCACCTCAGTTTCCATAAATGGAGAATCCTTATCTACCAAGGCAGAGAAGGTATTCTGCAAGGGTATCTTGAGGTGGAGTTGGTGTCTCTGTGTAATGCATCATAATCGGCCAGAACCACTGTCATCCATTTATTTTTGCTTTCCTGGATTTTCTGAGGGAGTTGCATGAATTGTTTGCAAGCTGTATCTTGGGGGAGGTTTGTTTCATTGCAGCTAAGTCTTTCCTCAATTGAATCAATTATTTTTCAATAGCAGATAGCTTAAGATGGATAGGACAATCTCAAAGGCTCCAAATTGTTTTCCTGAGGATTAAAGCACCACAGCTGTTGCACTGATTAAAAATAACTTTGATTAGTGTGTCAAATATGGGGCAGTTGTCAGATGAAAAGCAATAGAGAAGTGCTTTCCACTAAAGTTATGAAAAGCGACTGTGTGTCTTGGGGTGACTAAGAACTTCCAATCCTGGGGTGGGTGGATGAGGGGAAGGATGGAGAGAAATAAGTGGCAGTAAGCTACGAGTTTGACTTCCTATGCCAGAGACCATGCAGGGCAGCTGTTACTTCCCAAAGCACAAACTTGCCTCTGCAATACAGGCCAAATGTATTCTTTTAAAGCTACTTTTCTAGAACAGGTTGAAGATTTGAACTCTTTGCTAAAAAAATTTAAATAAACATAACTATCTCTTATATCTCAACAAATAGGGGTGACTTACACAGAGCGGTTGGTACACCACCTAAACAAAGGCATGGGGAGAAATGATCTGCAGAGAGCGGCAGGTGCACCGACTCTTGCTGGCTTGCTGGACAGACTAGATGAACCATACTGGTCTTTATCTGCTGTCATATACTATGTCACTATGTTAAACACAGGCAGTAAGTAAAGAAGGGCAATTACAATAATTCCAAATGACTGACGAGGTACAGGCAGCTAAAACTATTCAAAGCATGCAAAAGAAAAAGAATAAAAACGTATCCAGAGAGATCCACTCAATGTGCTTCCACCCCCGGTGCTCTAGAGACCAGTAATAGCTTCAGGGACTGTTGCTACAAGTTTTAAATGCAGAGCTCCCTTGGATTTCTAGGGGAGGAGAACAAAGCCAGCCAACATCTAATGTACTCTGAGCACCTCCACGTGTCCCTGAGTGTGTTTCTGGTTTGTGTTTCAGATGCGGGTGACATTTGAGGACATCGCTGTCTCTTTCTCCCAGGAGGAGTGGGAGTATTTAGATGAAGGGCAGAAGGAGCTTTACAGGGAGGTGATGAAGGAGAATTATGAGACTCTGATCTCCCTTGGTAAGGACTGTACGACTGTATCTGCATGTCTAGCAGACAGTGGGGCTGATGTATTATACTGTATCTACCATTCTTCCAGGTTCCAGAGATAGGACATGTCCAGAAAATGTGCTCACATAGCAATTTCCAGACATATTAACACCCTGTACCCACCAGGTACAATAAGCAGTATTTTATAAATCATCATTATATAATTCAACTCTAGATATAGACCCTGCAAAGCGGAGTGGGGGATGAGTCCGGTGAACCCAGCGGTGCTGGGTTCAAGGATCCCACGGGACATGCCCTACCTTACCACATACATATATAGATGCTTCCTATAACTTCATCCCTTGAGGAATATCCTTGTACAGTACTTAAAAAAATAAAATAGTCCATCGTATCTTCAGTCAGTCTCATTCTGCATTGCTTCCTGTTGTGCTCAAGTATATTTTTCTCAGCAGCACATCTGTGTTTGTTCCCTCCTTTCTGGAATTCAGATACTGTCCTCATCTCTACTACATCCACTGTGAGTTTATTCCATGTATCTACCACTCTTTCCGTAAAGAAATATTTCCGCATATTACTCCTGAGTCTATCCCCTTTCACCCTCATCCATCAGGTGCTGCAGGACTGCACCCTCGGACCCAGAGCCCCGATCGGCATCAGGAAAGAGAGCAGGAGGCTGAAACCCTTCCCGCTGTCCATCTCTAGGCCAATCAGGGCCCACCACAGCAACTTAAAAAAAGAAGTGCCATCAGCCACACCCACACCTGGTGGGCCCTTTGGCATGGCCCTTAGGCGGGGAACGCAGGCAAGTATGCAAAAATCATCTCAACCCAAACAAAAAGCTGCCAACACTAAGCCCAACAACCTCGAAAAACCTCAACAACCTCAAAGACCTCACTGCTGACCTCACCCCTATCACAAGCAGACAACCCTCGCCCCACACATCTCATAGACACTTCGGATTGTATCAGGTCACACTATCATCAAGAAAACAACAAACTGTAAGTACCACTCATCAGAAATGAAACTCACTGCTGAAAGAGCCCCACCCCTACCCTCCTATGATACTACCAAAAAGCATAAAACTGCTATAATGCCACGGAATCCAATGTTGCCAGCCAACCTAGTATTGTATGCCCTTCTCATCTGGAATCTACTCTGCCACTTGTCAACAGCTACCTATACCATAAACATACCCACAACAGCCCTACAACCTCCCCTAGTACACAAATCTTGCCACCCACACATATGGATGAATCCTCATAAGCATGCCAACAGACGAACCCCTATGTTAATAAGAATTGAAACCAACATTCACACAACTGGCTACCATACCCTACATACACTAATCACTCCAATTAACATTGGGCTAATCAATGCTAGGTCCATCAGAAACAAGACAAACACCATCATAGACTATATTCAATATCACCCAAACTGACATCCTCTGCATCACCAAATCCTGGCTATAAAGCCCTGACCAGGTCATTCTATCTGAGATCACTCCACGATCCCATACTGCCTTCAACTTCCCGCACATCCACAAGAGAGGTGTGAATAGACCTTAAATTTAAATTTAAAATATCCTGATCTGTAAGCCACAAACACTGTGACTTAATCGTGATAGAAAACAGACACCTAGCCATTTGTCTTACCTACAGAGCCCAAACGCTCCCGCTGATGAGATATCCAACATCCTCAAAGCCATATGTTTGGCCAGCTCTCCTCATAAGTCGTTTATACTACTAGGTGACCTAAACCTGAGCTTTGCACCTAGCTGAGAAGAAGCTACTTTCACAAGGCAATGGAATCACTTAACTTTTGCCAGATCCTCAAGGGTCCCTCTCACCATTCAGGCTCTACTCTGGACCTCATCTTTGTCCCAAAGAATCTTCGCTCACAGCACAGCATAATGACCCCTCTTGCGATACCAATACCCTGGTCAGATCACCATGCTATACACTTCAAGATTCACCTCCCCCAACAAGGAAAATTACAGAGAATACCCCACTCTGAAAGAAGATTTAAAGGATATAACCAAGATTAATTCCTCAACGATATCCATCCCAGCCTCCCCCAGGACATTGCAGATCCAGATGAGGCAATTAAAACCTGGAACTCCACCATCAGTGCAGCAGTGAAGGCTCCTTACCACCCAAATCTTGGAAAAAGAGAAGAAAGATCAGAATCTGCCCCATGGTAGTTTGATGTAATAAGAGAAAAGAAACGAAAACGTTGCCAGCTAGAGCATAACTGGTCTTAACTGGTCTTTATTCAACTCTCTTCTCATCTTGAGGCTTCTCTCGCTCTGCACCCTCGTCAAGCTGGTTTTCGCCCTACTCACAGCACTGAAACTGTTCTCCTTTCTCTTCTAAATGAACTTCACGCTGCTCACGATCATGGTCTTTATACTCTGGCTGTTTCTCTTGACCTTTCGGCTGCTTTCGATCTTGTGGACCATCGCACCCTTCTCACTCGTCTTCGGGATGTGGGTCTCTTTGGTATCGTTCTTCGGTGGTTTCACTCTTTTCTCTCCGGTCGTTCTTTCTCTGTTGTTTCTGGATCCTCCTCCTCTGCCCCTACTCCCCTCACCTGTGGGGTTCCTCAAGGGTCTGTCCTTGCACCGCTTCTTTTCAATGTCTTCTTAGCTCCTCTTGCCCTCCAGATCCAACAGTTTAGTATCTCCGCATATTACTATGCGGACGATATCTTCCTTCTCCTTCATACCGACTCCCTCTCGCCGGATATTACCCCTCTTAATCATTGTCTTGCTGCTATTGCCTCCTGGTTTTCTTCCAACTTCCTTCATGTGAATCCTTCTAAATCACACGCCATTTGGTTTACGTTTGGAGCTCCTTCCCCCACTTGTGCCCCTCCTTTTCTGCACAACCTATCCCTCTTGTTTCTTCCCTCCGCTATCTGGGTGTCACTCTTGATTCTTCCCTTTCCTTTAAGGATCACATTTCTTCCCTTGTCCAATGTTCCTTTTTCTCCCTTAGGCAACTTCGTTCGGTCCGTCCTTTTCTCTCCCCTTCTGCCCTGGCCACTCTCCTTTGTTCTCTTGTGTTGTCTCGTCTTGATTATTGTAATGTGTCCCTTGCTGGTTTGCCCCTTTCCCAATTGTCTCGTCTTCAACGTGTTCAGAATTCTGCTATTCTTCTTCTAGCTCACGCTTCTCGCTTTGATCACGTTACCCCACTCCTTCTTCAACACCACTGGTTGCCTATCCCCTTTCGTGTCCAGTATAAAATTCTTATTCTCACCCACAAAGCTGTTCGCACTGGCTCCCCCTCCTATCTTGCGGATCTGATCTACTTTCGCCCTCCCCACCGCTTGCTCCGTGCTATTCACACAAATCGTCTATCTCTTCCCTCCCCTTCCCAGGCCCACCTTGTCTCCACTCGTTCTTCTGCTTTTTATTTTCTAGCCCCCAGTTTATGGAATTCCCTTCCCCCCCCCCCCCCCCCCGCTTCGTGCGGAAGAATCGTATCTTTCATTCAAGTCACAACTCAAGACCCATCTCTTCAGTTTAGCGTTTAACCTTCCCACCCTGGCTTCCCCCTCCCCCTCCGTTACTCCCCCTCCCCTCATTTCATGATGTTGCATTCCCCTACCGTTGCATTGTAATTATTGTTCTCTCAGTGTTTTTCTTTTCTTCTCTGTCCTATCTATTTTATGGCGTTCCTTTCTTTTTCATGCAGCCTGTTTTTAATTTGTTTTATATTGTTTTATTGTGAACCGCTCAGATGCCTCTGGTGTTGGGCGGTATATCAAATTTTAAATAAACATAAACATAAACATAAATGGAAACACAACTGGTCATAAGCCACCCTTCTTCAATACCAGAAAATGCAAAGACACTACAATGATCTGATCAACAAGCACAAACGAGAATACCACACCAGCCTTATCTTAAAAGCCAGCAACAAGCCTTGAAAGCTATTTGAAATTGTCCGCACCCTCATGAAGGATCCATCTCACAAAGAAGACACTATCCATCCCCTAATCTTTGCAGATTTCCTCATCAACAAGAACAAACCACCGTTAAGAACTTCACTGCCAAACACCTCCAACAACTCAATTGCAGAACCCAATGTCAAACACAATGGTACTGAACTGACCCCTGCCCGGTCATGTGGATCAAATCAGTCAAGGACAAAGTTGTTAACTGTATCCAGAACACCATAAGCTCATACCTATCTCAAGAATACATGCCCCCTGCTCTCAAACTAGTTAACATCTGACTCATCCAAAAAAACAACTCAACAACAGCTCTGATCCTGCAACTTTTCACCCTCTTTCCAGCTTGCCCTTTCTATCCAAAATAATTGAAAAGGTGGAGCAGAGACAACTGCAAGACCACATTGACCTGTATGCTCCTCTGGCTCCACACCAACATGAATTTCATCCTAACCATAGTGTTGAGACCCTCCTCATACATCTGTTCAACATACAGTATACCTAAGAGGAATTAACAACATAAAAACTGGATTCCTACTTGTCTTTGTTGGCATCTCCAAGGCCTTCGAAACGGTATCACACAGCATTCTCTTAAACCGACTAACATTGGATTTCACAGCACAACTGGTTCCAATCCTACCTTAGCGACAGACAACAAAAGGTTAAAGTTGGTTCAAACACCTCCATTCTGTTCAACACAACACAGGGAGTCCTGCAAGGGTTTTCCCTGCCTTCTCTCCTCTTCAACATCTACTTACAACCAGTTTGCCTTGACTATCTTCACGATAAGAAACAACTTACCAGCCAGAATTGTACAGGAACTGATATGCACAAAATTATACAGCAAACCTAAGAGACAGAGCACCAGAGGCACCATTTCAACTCCTAGTTCTTACACCAATGAAGAGGGCTCTTTCATTAGTGGCAATCGCGAACTGGAATTCTCTCCTAGAGAAGGTCAGGATAACCAAGGACTTAAAGGACTTCAGAAAACATCTCAGAACCTTCCTTTTCACCAATCACTTCAGAGACAATACCTAATTCTTCCCCCTCATCTCACATGCCTAAAACAATATCTAACCCTTGTACATATGTTGCAATATATATGCTTTGCCTCTGTGCAAACCCTACATGTCACCCTTACCTAAGTTTACACATTGAGTTCTCTGTAAAGTTTGTTTTAATGTAAATCACTTTGAATATACAAGAAGGTGGTATAAAAATGTGTTAAATAAATAAAATAAAATTGTCCCCTCATTGCAGATTTTGATTTCAATCGAAATATGCTCTCCTCATGAGCATTTATGCCACAGAGATATTTAAACATCTCTGTCATATCTCCTCTCTCCCCTCTTTCCTCCAAAGTATTACTACTGCTACTCCTCGATACCCTGTCCTCGCTTGGTTTTAAGGGCTCTGTACTGTCCTGGCTCTCTTCTTATCTCTATCACTCTTTCAGTGTTTGTTCTGATGGATTCTCCGCTGCTGCTATCCCACTCTCACTTGCTGTACCCCAAGGATCTGTCTTGGGTACACTCCGTTTCTCTTTCTATACCCAGTCCCTTGGTGCACTCTTCTCCTCCCATGGTTTCGGTAACATTTTTATGCTGATGACTCTCAGATCTACCTCTCTACACCTGAAATCTCTACAGCAATCCAGGCCCGGATCTGTGCCTGCCTTTCTGACATTGCTGCTTGGATGTCTCACTTGAAATTGGACATGGCCAAAACTGAGCTTCATATTTTCTCTCTAACCCTTCTCTCCCCTACCTCTCTTCTCTGTCTTTGAGGATAATAAAACACTTGTCATCTCTTCAACACTCTGCTGCACAGCTAATCTTCCGTCAACCTCGTCATGCTCATATTACCCCTCTTCTCAAGTCACTTCACTGCCAAACTACTACTCCTGCTGACCTATAAGTGCATTCACTCTGCAGCTCCTCACTACCTCTCCTCTCTTTTTCTCTCCGTACACCCCTCGGGAAATTCCGCACTTCTTTCAATAGTTACCCCCATGTTATCCAAGTTTCCATTCCTGTTCTCTGTAAACACAGAACAGCTTGATGTTCTGTGTGTATGTTCAGTTTCATGTAAACCGCACTAATGTTGAATAGTGCGGTATAAAAGAAATGTAAATAAATAAAATAAATAAATAAACCCTCTTCTATCTATGCCCTTCTCTTCAATTGCTAACTCCAGACTTTGCTCCTTTTGCCTTGCTATGCCTTATACCTGGAATAAACTATCTAAGTCTGTATGTCTGACGCCTTCACTGGCCCTTCTCAAATTGGGGCTCAAAACTCATCTCTTCGCTGCTGCTTTTGTAGGTTGAGTCGCCTGATCTCCTTTGTGTTTCCTTACTATTCCCCATAGCTGTATCCCATGTCTACAGCTACTGTGTTATCTGTTTTGACTAGATTTTAAGCTATGTCGAGCAGGGACTGTCTTTTACATGTGTCTGTGCAGCGCTGCGTATGTCTTGTAGTGCTATATAAATGTTCAGTAGTAGTAGATGAGGGTCTCAGTAGTTTGTGTAGAAAGGAAGGGACAGATGTTTCTGATGTTATAGAGAAAGAAGCGACAGGTTTTAGCTATCTTTTGGATGCTGCAGAGAAAGACAGAGCAGAGTCAGAGATGGTATGGAAGGGCAGAAGGGAGAGGCCGTATGGTCTTTATCTGATGTCATGTTTTTTGTTTACATATAGAAGGTGTCTTGAATACTGGCCAGTAATTTGTAATTATTTAATTTTAATGCAAATTGCTTTGCTCTTTTGTATGAAAGGAGGGACATCAAGAGATCATGAAATGAAATGAAATCAAGTAAGAAATTAACTTTCTTTCTCCCTCTGTCATATTAATCACAGCTGATTGGTCAGAGATTTGGGATAATCCCAGAGCAGGGATTTTGGGATCAAGAGACCCAGAAATACATATCTCTGTGATCCCAACATATGATTAGTGCCTTCTTATTATGTTCAGCAGGTGACGGGGTCACAGAGGAAAAGAAGAGAGAGGAGAAGAGAGAAGAATGGGGAAACTCTTTCACACACGAGGTGCACCCAGCACTCCACCTAAACTCTGACATGCAAGAGAGACATTTTCCACGTACTGAGTGTGAGAGCGGTTTCAATCATAGCAATTGCATAAGAAGCCAGATGAAAACACACACAGCAGAGGGAACTACCCCAGCAGAGAGGCCTTCTACATCTTATAATAATCCTGAATGTGGAAGAAATATCGCTCTTAAGAAATCCGTAACAATGCACCAGAAAATCCACAGGAGTAAGGAAAGATTTCAATGCACTGAATGTGAGAAATCTTTCCACAGCAGCTCACAACTTGTGGAGCATCTTAACAACCACACCGGGGAGAAACCTTTTAGTTGTACTGAATGTGGGAAATGTTTCCACAGAAAAGCAGAACTAGTGAGGCATCACAGAATCCACACTGGGGAGAAGCCTTTTAGTTGTACTGATTGTGGGAAATGTTTTCACACAAAAGCAGAACTAGTGACGCATCATAGAACCCACACAGGGGAGAAACGTTTTAGTTGTATTGATTGTGGGAAATGTTTCACCAGAAAAGCACAACTAGTGCTGCATCATAGAACCCACACAGGGGAGAAACCTTTTAGTTGTACTGATTGTGGGAAATGTTTCACCAGAAAAGCACAACTAGTGCTGCATCATAGAACCCACACAGGGGAGAAACCTTTTAGTTGTACTGAATGTGGGAAATGTTTCCTCATGAAAACACATCTAGTGACGCATCATAGATCCCACACAGGGGAGAAACCTTTTAGTTGTACTGAATGTGGGAAATGTTTTCACACAAAAACACAACTAGTGAAGCATCATAGAATCCACACAGGGGGGAAACCTTTTAGTTGTACTGAATGTGGCAAATGTTTCCGCACGAAAACACCTCTAGTGAGGCATCAGAGAACCCACACAGGGGAGAAACCTTTTAGTTGTACTGAATGTGGGAAATGTTTCCTCATGAAAACACATCTAGTGACGCATCATAGAACCCACACAGGGGAGAAACCTTTTAGTTGTACTGAATGTGGAAAATGTTTCCTCATGAAAACACATCTAGTGACGCATCATAGATCCCACACAGGGGAGAAACCTTTTAGTTGTACTGAATGTGGGAAATGTTTCTTCACGAAAACACATCTAGTGACGCATCATAGATCCCACACAGGGGAGAAACCTTTTAGTTGTACTGATTGTGGGAAATGTTTTCACGCAAAAGCAGAACTAGTGAGGCATCACAGAATCCACACCGGGGAGAAGCCTTTTAGTTGTACTGATTGTGGGAAATGTTTTCACACAAAAGCAGAACTAGTGAGGCATCACAGAATCCACACCGGGGAGAAGCCTTTCAGTTGTACTGATTGTGGGAAATGTTTTCACACAAAAGCAGAACTAGTGAGGCATCACAGAATCCACACCGGGGAGAAGCCTTTTAGTTGTACTGATTGTGGGAAATATTTCCTCAGGAAAACACATCTAGTGACGCATCATAGAACCCACACAGGGGAGAAACCTTTTAGTTGTACTGATTGTGGGAAATGTTTCACCAGAAAAGCACAACTAGTGCTGCATCATAGAACCCACACAGGGGAGAAACCCTTTAGTTGTACTGATTGCGGGAAATGTTTCACTAGAAAAGCACAACTAGTGCTGCATCATAGAACCCACACGGGAGAAACCTTTTAGTTGTACTGATTGTGGGAAATGTTTCCTCACAAAAACAGAACTAGTGATGCATCATAGAAACCACGTAGGGGAGAAACCTTTTAGTTGTACTGAATGTGGCAAATGTTTCCGCACGAAAACACATCTAGTGAGGCATCACAGAATCCACACCGGGGAGAAGACTTTTAGTTGTACTGAATGTCGGAAATGTTTTCACACAAAAACACAACTAGTGAAGCATCATAGAATCCACACAGAGGAGAAACCTTTTAGTTGTACTGAATGTGGGAAATGTTTCCTCACAAAAACAGAACTAGTGATGCATCATAGAAACCACGTAGGGGAGAAACCTTTTAGTTGTACTGAATGTGGCAAATGTTTCCGCACGAAAACACATCTAGTGAGGCATCATAGAACCCACAAAGGGGAGAAACCTTTTAGTTGTACTGAATGTGGGAAATGTTTCCTCATGAAAACACATCTAGTGACGCATCATAGATCCCACACAGGGGAGAAACCTTTTAGTTGTACTGAATGTGAGAAATGTTTCCTCACGAAAACACATCTAGTGAGGCATCATAGAATCCACACAGGGGAGAAACCTTTTAGTTGTAGTGAATGTGGCAATTGTTTCCCCAGTAAAGCACAACTAGTATTGCATCATAGAGCCCACATGGGGAGAAACCATTTAGTTGTACTGATTGTGGGAAATGTTTCCCCAGAAAAGCAGAACTAGTGAGGCATCATAGAGCCCACACAGGCTAGAAACCTTTCAGTTGTACTGAATTTGGGAAATTTTCCCCAGAAAAGCAGAACTAGTGCGGCATCATAGAACCCATATAGAAGAGAAACATGAACTACGATTAACAAGAGACATCAAGGACTTTCGGAAGCAGCTCAAGACGACTCTCTTCATCAAACACTACGGGGACGTCACAGAAACTGCTCGCTAGTCAGCACCACAGTACCAAAGACCAACCCCCTCCCCTTCCCCCATGTACATAGTATTGTATAATAGCACACGCTGTAAATAGCTCAACAAGAATCTACGACACCCTAATACACACACACCCACTGTTTCACAGCATGCAGACAAAAAACATTATTTGTTGATTGTTGTGTACACTGCTTTGATTGAAGGAGAAGGTGGTATAGAAATTCTTTTAAATAAATAAATAAATACATAAAATTTTAGTTGTACTGATTGTGGGAATGTCTGTCATGAAAACACATCTAGTGCGGCATCACAGAACCCACACGGGGAAAAATATTTTAATTGTACTGAATGTGGGAAATGTTTCCTCTCGAAAGCAAATCTAGTGACGCATCATAGAACCTACATGGGGGAGAAACCTTTTAGTTGTACTGAATGTGGGAAAAGTTTTGTTACAAAAGCACAACTAGTACTGCATAATATTATTTATTTATTTAGTATACATTTGTATACCGCTACTTCCAGTGATCAGCAGCAGTTTGATTATAATAGAACTTACACAGGCAAAAAACCTTTTGCTTGCACTGATTGTGGGAAATGTTTCCCCAGAAAAATACAACAGGTGCTGCATCATAGAACCCACACAGGCAAAAAACCTTTTGGTTGCACTGATTATGGGAAATGTTTCCCCAGAAAAGTACAACTAGTGCTGCATCATAGAACCCACATAGGGGATAAATCTATCATATGTGTACTGAATGTAGGAAGTCTTTCTTCAGAAAAGCACAACTAATGCTGCATCAGAGCACCCACACAGGGTAAAAACATTTTCATTGTACTGAATGTGGGAAATATTTCTTCACGAAAGCACAACTAGAGTAGCATCATAGAACCTACGTGGGGCAGAAACCTTTTAGTTGTACTGAATGTGTGAAATGTTTCTTCACAAAAGCAAAACTAGTGCGGCATCATCGAACCCGCACAGGGGAGAAACCATTTTGTTGTACTGATTGTGGGAAATGTTTTCTCTCAAAAGCAAATCTAGTGACGCATCATAGAATCCATACCGGGGGAGAAACCTTTTAGTTGTAATGAATGTGGGAAATGTTTTGTTACAAAAGCACAACTAGTGCTGCATTTAGAACCCACACTGGTGAGAAACCTTTTAGCTGTACTGAATGTGGTAAATGTTTCATCAGTAAAACACAACTAATGCTGCATCATAGAATCCACACAGAGGAGAAACCATTTGGTTGTATTGAATGTGGGAAATGTTTCTACTGGAACTCAGAGCTAGTGAGGCACTTTAAAACCCACAATGGAAGAGGCCTTTAGTTGAATGAAATGTGGGAGATATTTCTGCACAAAATGAAGACTAGTGAGGCATCATGGAACTCACACTGGGGAGGATAAACTGATATACTGGTAGTCTTGAATAATATCTAAATGACATTGATAATAGAGGTGTCTGTTCCATGTGATTATTCTCTGAATTGTAAAGAGAGGCAGAAGATCTTGAATTATCAAGAAGTGCAGTCAAAGATCAGGAAAATGTGGCAGAAAATATAGTAATCTTTCCCGGACTTCCGGCATGAGTGGCGAGGAGAGCGGATGTACCTGAGAGGGCTCTGTCATTTTACCCCTCTATAAGTTGTACGGATGACTGACGATCAACTATGGACCTCAAGGACTTCAGGAAGAAGGCCAAAATTATGTGCTTCATTGAACAGTATAGTCCTATGTCC
This sequence comes from Ichthyophis bannanicus, assembly GCA_033557465.1. Classification (NCBI taxonomy): domain Eukaryota; kingdom Metazoa; phylum Chordata; class Amphibia; order Gymnophiona; family Ichthyophiidae; genus Ichthyophis; species Ichthyophis bannanicus. The sequence continues at coordinate 376,112 of JAWIIG010000070.1, forward strand.
TATGCTACCTACCAACCCACGATCAACTATAGACCTCAAGGACTCCAGGAAGCAGCCCAAAACTATTCTCTTCATTGTACACTATAGTCCTATGTCGTATGCTACCTACCAACCCACGTGACCCCCACTGTACCCCCCTACCCTCCCTGTATATAACCACTTATACATAGCTCATCCTGTAAATAGCACACCAAGAAATCATCACTTCCACTCCGTGTTAACACTGCATGCCTACCCCTACTGACACTGATTTTTGATTATTTGAAGTGTAAACCGCTTTGATTTCATGACAAAGCTGTATATAAATCCTTTTAAATAAATAAAATAAAATAAGTTGGATAATAAAATAACAGGAATTCTACCCTCCTCCACGGGGAGAACTGAGATGCCGAAAGTAGTGAAAATGGTCATCAAAGCCAATTGCGGAGTTTATGCCTCTAAAACTAAATCGGGAGGAAATGCGGTAGTGGGACTACAGGGTCCGTCCTTGTCGGCCTTTTCGACGGCCAGTGCAGGAGAAGCGAATGGAGGTGAGACGGACCTTCTGACCATATTACAGGAAATCAGAGACTCTAAAACAGAAATTGTAGAAAAAGTGAGGAAAAGTTTGCGGCAGTTGGGGTGCGGTTGGAGGAGACAGAGACAATGATTGGTAACACGGAGGATGCCCAGGCACGGATGGGGAAGGAAGTTTCCTGCCTTCAGCAAAAATTGGGGTGGCTGCAAAGTAAAGCCGAAGAAATGGAAAATAGAGAGGATCTTCGGGATCCCGGAGGGAGAGAAAAGACAAGATGCACAAGCTTTTGTAAAAGGGTTCCTTGAGCACTGCTTCCCAGGATGCCCCTCAGTTGTGCTGTTTGAAATACAGAGAATGCACTGGGAGCTTATTATTAAGCAGAGAGAAACCAGCTAGCATGACAGGAAGACAATGTCATAATTCAAGATAAAGTCAAGGTTGAAAGCTAAGGTCCTGCGCCTAAGGGCCACGCCAAAAGGCCCTTAGGCGCGAGCGCGCTTGATGGAGGCAGCTGATGGGATTGGAGCAGATCCCAGCCCTGATTGGAGCAGGCAGGTCAGTCAGAGTAATGGGCTGCTTGATGTGATCGGAGTCAGCTGTTTCTGTTTAAAGTAGACAGTCAGATCTTAACAGTGGCAGCTGGTGCTGGGGGAAATTTCTAATCGCACTGGTGACCTGGCACTTGGGAGATGCGTAACATGCATTACACAGCATATAAAATACAACAGAAGAAAACAAATGAAAATATCAAAAAACCTCACCATGTCTCACTACTGATGCCAGAAGAAGAAGTCTCAGGGAGTTTCTAGTGTCCCAGTTATAACCACATTGGGTGTCTGAGTTCTGTGGCATTGTAGGGTCTAAATGTGCGTCTTCAATGGCAGGTCTCTCTACTCTCTGACATTTTATTATCAGTTGATGCTCACTTCTAAGCACTGGGTAAGACTGGAAATTGTAGCCAGAGGGCATTAGGGGCATATTTAAGACAATACCTTATCCTAGGCAGTAAGAACATATTTTTCAAGAGCTTGTGGAACATTCAGAGACTCCTGAATATCTAATGAAGCTACAGTTTAACCCATTTAAAACTAATAAGAGAAAATATTTTTTCACTCAACACGTAATCACACTCTGGAATTTGTTACCAGAGGATGTGGTAAAAGCTGTTAGTATAGCTAGGTTTAAAAAAGGTTTAGACAAGTTCCTGGAGGAAAGGTCCATAAACCATTATTAAAGAGGACCCAGGCAATCCACTGCTTGCTCCAAGACAAACATCATGGAACCTATGTGCCTTTTGGGAATCTGCCAGTACCTGTGACCTGGAATGGCCACTGTTGGAAACAGGATACTGGGTTTGATGGAGGTTCATCTGACCCAATATAGCATTTCTTATGTTCCCTCGGAAAGCCAAAAATCATTTGGTTGAGTTCAGTCCCCAACTATTTCGGTTCATTGTACATGTTGAACTGTTCAGCTATGGATTTACAGTCCTACTGCACTAAAAGTATTATCTACAAATCTATAAGCCACTTAAGATCATAGATGAGGTCTCACATCATTCTTCTTTTTATTTCATTTGTAAGCTCTATGGAGAAGGAACTGTCTCTTCTATGGGGCTCTTTTACTAAAGGACGTGATAATTGCATAAGTGCTGAAAGAAAGCTGCAATAGGGACAACTCTGCCACGTAAACTGTCAGGGGTGTAGAATGCATTTCCCTGGCAGTTAGTGCAGAGTCCTGTCCCATAGCGCATGCGATGTTAGGGTGGGTACCCCTACGGAAGTGCCGTTAGGTGATCCCTGGCTAATGCAGTTAGCTCATGGTGTGAACCCCACACTAACTTTGCAGAGCAAACCACGCCCACTGTCTGTCCCTAACCATACTCATGACTTTAACTCAAATTAGACAGCACAGACATCATCCCATGCTGTCATGGCCCCGCGCGAGCTGGCAACATGTGTCCCAATGCACATTCAGCATCAACATGTGCCAGAACACGTGTTGATAGCTAGCGACCTCTAGTAAAAGGCCCCCATGTGTCTGCACAGCGCTTTGATGTCTTGTGCTGTTATATAAATGATCTCCCCATCTCCCATCTCCCATCCATACACACCCCGTCAGCTACGCAGAAGTCCCCTATCAGGCAAAGTAACTCACCAAGTATACTGCAGGAGTGCAAGCTATGGCTTTTAAACACCTATAAATTAATTGTGCACACATACATTCATAGGTATATATATGCATAAGCAATTTGAGCACACTTTTAGATACCAAAACAAATGTCCAAACTATCCTGAAATGCCTAATATATACATGGAGAGAGAGATCATTATAATCAGATCACAGATCAAAAATAATTATTCTTAATAGAGTTGGAAAATACAGTTTTAGGAAGGAAAAGCTCCTTTGCACTGTACCACCATCCAGATCGGGTCTGGCAAGGAGCAGATTTCAGGTGCTCTTCAGGTTACTTCAGACTTGTCTCATGCTGGTGCTGGTGCTCAGGGCTGCCACAGATCTATATTAGATGGAAGTTAGGATAGAAGGAGAAAGGCCGGGTACAGGGACACAGAAAGGAATGGAACCCACTGACTACATATCCAGCCAATGATTATGAGTTCTGTTGGAAGAGAAATGAAGCCAAGGTGGCAGAATCTGTCTGGGCAGCTGTTGACAAATGGTCCTGGAAGACTCTTGCTACAATTTTGGGGGCAAAGCTGGCCAGGCTGCTCCTTTTAATGTACTGGGTGGTTCTGGGAGACTCTTCTGGCTCTAACACAGTGCAACTGCCTTTGATTCAGGTGATCAACTTGACCAGGCATCGCTTCCAGCTCATGCTTGTGCACTGGTGATATCAGTTGAGCTTCCTGTCTTCTTACTCTTTAGGGGTTCCCAAACTTGTCCTGGGGCCTACCAAGCCAGTCGATTTTTCCGGATATCCACAATGAATATGTATGAGAGAGGTTTCCATACAATGGAGGCAGCATATACAAACCTCTCTCATGCATATTCATTGTGGATATCCTGAAAACCCAACTGTCTGTGAGGCAAGTTTGAGAACCCCTGCTTTAGGGTTTCCATTGTTTATGTTTGTTCTCTTCAAACTCCTCAGTGTTTGGAAACAAACAAATGAATCTCCTTGGTGAGAGAGACACTTTCTCTTGCCAGCATTCTGCTGTCATAATGCCCTCTTATGACATCAGCATATTTCACTCTCCTATAGGTTACATAGAGATTCATTGTAGGCTGCATCATAAAATGTATCCAGAGGGGATTTTGCACATGAACTCTGGAGATCACAGTAAGCCTCCTTTTTTATATGCCTCCAAAGGGAAGGAAAACACTTCCTCAACTCATCAGTAACTAAAAACCAGCTTAATTAATGTAGACACTTATAAAAAACTTACCAAGATAAAGTGTTGGACACTTCCTATTTCCCTACACACATGGTTGAGGTGGCTCTCCAAAGAATAAAAGCCATAGATTTGCTGAAAGAAAGCTACAGTACAGAGGGAAGGCAGTTCATATTCCAGCATATCTGTCATGGATCCTGAACTTGGAACTGATGTAAGGGCTGAGAGGGAAGATGGCTAACTGGGCTTGTTAAGGGTAGGAGCTGGGAGGCTGGCTGAATGGAGTAATAGCTGTGGGTGGGGTGGGGGCTGATTTTAGTGAAGAGGGTGATGATAGGATGGGGAGGAATGTGCTAAAAGGAAAAGACTGGTTAACAGCATGGTGGGAGGAGAAGCAACAGTTCGAACGGAACAAGGAGAAACAGAATGGTTTAAAATAAGCAAAGGTGCAAGACAAGGCTGCATACTTTCCCCCTACCTGTTTAATTTATATGCAGAACAAATCATCAGAGAAGCAGGACTGTATGAAGACAACAGAGGTGTGAAGATTGATGGAAGACTCATCAACAACCTTCGCTATGCTGATGATACCACATTACTGGCTGAAAGTGAAGATGATCTGAAACATTTGCTTCTCACAATCAAAGAACATAGTCTCAAAATGGGCCTGCACCTTAATGTAAAGAAGACAAAGATCATGACAACTGGCATAATCAACAGGTTCATCGTTGAAGGAGAAGAAATTGAAATTGTAAACAACTTTAACCTACTTGGATCAACTATCAAATAAAGAAGCAAAAAGCAGTCAAGAAATCAGACGATGCATTGCTCTTGGCAGAATGGCTATGAAAGACCTAGATAAGATTCTCAAGAGCAGAGATGTCTCTCTCCATACAAAAGATTTGACTTGTTCAAGCCATGGTATTTTCAATAACATCATATGGATGTGAAAGCTGGACAGTGAAAACGATAGACAGGAAGAAAATTGATGCCTTTGAATTATGGTGCTGGCGGCGAATACTGTGTATACATAGAAACATAGAAATATGATGACAGAAAAAGACCACATGGCCTATCTAGTCTGTCCTGCCATAACAACTACAATAGTCCCCTTTTTACCTTTAGAGATCATCTGTGATTGTCCCATGCTTTTTTGAATTCAATTACTGTCCTCATCTCTACCACCTCCACGGGGAGACTATTCCACGGATCCACTACTCTTTCCGTAAAGAAATATTTCCGCATATCACTCCTGAATCTCTCTCCCTTCACCCTCATCCCATGTCCCCTCATAGCAGAACTTGCTTTCAATTGAAAGAGGCTCTCTCCCTGAACATTTATGCCACGGAGGTATTTAAACATCTCAATCATATCACCTCTATCCCGCCTTTCCTCTAAGTTGTACATATTAAGATCCTTCAGTCTGTCCTCATATGCTTTATAATGAAGACCACTAATCATTTTAGTAGCCACCCTCTGCACCGACTCCATCCTGTTCACATCCTTTTGAAGGTGCGGTCTCCAGAATTGCACACTATACTCCAAATGAGATTGCACCAAAGACTTATACAGAGGCACTATCACCTCCTTTTCTCTGCTAGCCATTCCTCTCCGTATGCACCCAAGCATCCTTCTAGCTTTTGCCGTCGCCTTTTCTACCTGTTTAGCTACTTTGAGATCATCAGACACTATCACGCCTAGGTCCCGCTCTTCTTTAGTGGACAAAAGTACTTCACCCCCTATACTATATTGCTCCCTTGGATTGCTGCAGCCCAAATGCATGACCTTACATTTTTTGACATTAAATCCCAGCTGTCAAATTCTAGACCATTCTTCAAGCTTAGCTAGATCCCTCCTCATGTTATCTACCCCTTCCTGGGTGTCTACTGTATTGCAGATTTTGGTATCATCCGCAAAGAGGCAAACCTTACCTGAAAGCCCTTCCGCTATATCACTAACAAAGATGTTAAAAAGAATCGGACCAAGGACAGATCCCTGGGGCACACCACTGATAACATCCTTCTCCTCAGAGTGAGCTCCATTTACTTGTACTCTTTGTCGCCTCCCACCCAACCAATTTCTAACCCAAGCAGTAACTTTAGGGTCCATCCCCAGGGTGCTCAGTTTGTTTATAAGTCGCCTGTGAGGAACAGTGTCAAAGGCTTTACTGAAATCTAAATACACCACATCTAGGGCTCTCCCTCGGTCCAACTCCCTGGTCACCCAGTCAAAGAAATCAATCAGATTTGTCTGACAAGACTTGCCTCTGGTGAATCCATGCTGCCTCGGATCCTGTAATCCGCTGGACTCCAGAAACCTCACTATTTTCTCTTTCAGCAGCGTTTCCAATAATTTACTCACCACCAAAGTTAAACTAACCGGCCTGTAGTTTTCAACCACATCCTTACTTCCGCTTTTGTGTAAAGGCACCACATGAGCCTCTCTCCAGTCCTTTGGCACCACTCCTGACTCCAGTGAGGCATTGAAAAGGTCAGTCAGTGAAACTGCTAGAACGTCCCCAAGTTCCTCTGTATTCTTGGGTGTATCCCATCTGGTCCTATCGCTTTGTCTACTTTAAGTTGAGATAATTTCTCACGAACACAGTCTTTTGAAAAATGTTCAAGATGTCCTTTGCTTCTGTTCCTATTTGTGAGTGTTTTCTGAGGTCCTGCTCCTGGTTCTTCATCTGTGAACACAGAACAAAAATATTTGTTAAGCAATTCCACTTTATCCTTATCAGCTTCTACATATTCCTCCCCTGCACCCTTGAGTCTGACAATACCACTCTTGCCCTTCCTCTTCTCACTAATATATCTGAAAAATGTCTTATCCCCCCATTTTATAGCATTGGCTATTTCCTCCTCCTTTTGAATCTTTGCCTTTTTGACTACTTTGCTAGCTTCTCTAAGTTTTTCCAACTACAGATGCCTGTCTTCCTCTCTCTGTGATCTCTTGTATTTCATGAAAGCCTCCCTCTTTTTCTTCACTTTTTCAGCTACTTCTTTCGAAAACCATAGCGGTCTCCTTTTCCTTTTACCTTTATTTACCATTTTAACAAAAAGGTTGGTTGCCCTTAAAATACCCCCTTTCAGTTTTGCCCACTGTTTTTCTACATCCCCCAGCTGTTCCCATCCCACTAACGACTCCCTGAGGTATTGGCCCATCTTCGCAAAGTTAGTCTTCCTAAAGTCTAAGATCCTCACCTTGGAATGGATTCTAACAGCCCTAGTCTTAATACTGAACCACACCATCTGGTGATCACTGGATGCAAAATGATCTCCCACTACAACATCAGAAACACTTTCACCATTGGTAAGCACTAAGTCCAGTATGGCCCCTTCACATGTGGGGTCTGTTACCAATTGCCTGAATAGTTCTCCCTGTAGGGAATCCAGGATCTCCTTACTTCTAGATGATACTGCAGCAGGAATGTGCCAATCAACATCTGGCATATTGAAATCTCCTAGCAGTAGCACTTCCCCTTTCCTAGCAATGCTGCGTATGTCTTCAATTAACTCTCTGTCCACCTCTTCCTCTTGTGAGGGAGGTCCGTATATCACACCAATGCAAATAGATTTCTCTTTCCCTCTTTCTAGTTTAACCCACAATGCCTCCTCTCTCCCTTTTAAGCTCTGTAATTGCAAAGCTTTAATAGTAGTTTTTACATATAGCGCCACTCCTCCTCCCCTTCTTCCTACCCTGTCCTTTCTGAATAAAGTATAGCCAGGTATAGTTAGATCCCAGTCATGGTTTCTGTGAACCATGTTTCTGTAACTAAATCCAAGTCAGCCACTCCCACCAAAGCTTCAACTTCAGGGATCTTATTTCCCATGCTACGGGCATTAATACACACTGCTTTCCATATGTTACCCCTGTTACCCATTTCCATAAAGGTATTTAAGGTATCACCTACCTGGGGGCTTTCACTTACCTGGGGGCTTTCTTCATCCATCCCCAACGAATCTAATTTAAAGCCCTCTTCAGTAGATTAGCCAGTCTAGTACCGAAGATGCGTTGACCTTTCTTGGACAGATGGATGCCATCTCTGCTCTGCAACCCTTGGAACAGCATCCCATGGTCTAGGAAACCAAAACGCTCTCAATGACACCATCCACTGTCATGAGGTAGACAGCACAGAGTCTAAAAATTTGAAAGGGGTTAGAAATGAAGAGCTTACCTTACAGCCACAGGGTCAGTGGAGACATTCACAGTGCAAGGGGGCAGGGAATGAGGAAACAAACATTCCTCAGGGCTGCAGTGTCGCAGAGAGAATTCAGAGCTCTAATCAGGCTCACCTGTGGGAACAGTCACATTCCACGTCCAATAGGCAACCCAATAAAACCAGGGGAAAATCAAGTAGAGAGGAGGAGGAGGACGAAGGTGAACTCACAGGCAGACTCAGACTGAGCCCCAGTTGCAGATTCAGATGCAAAGACGGAACAAGTTTCCCCAGAGCCAGGGAAACAAGCTGGGAACACAGCCAGACTGGGGAGGAGGATCTGGAACCTAGCCTGGAGAAACAGACAAGGAGCAGAGAGATCCTCCGAGAGGCTGAGTTGGGAACTCCAGACCAAACAGTGAGAGACACGCTGTCTTGGAGATCCAGGGGTGAGCAGAAGCAGTCTGATGAACCCGAGTGTATCAGGAGAGATAGAGCTAAGGTCTTCCCAGCCAGAGGGGTCCTCGCACCCAGGCAAGCAGTCAGATCACCAGAGAGCAAAGGTCACACTCTGAGAGTCTCACAGGAAGCAGGAAGCAAGTACTGCACAGCTAGACCCAGCAACAGATACTGCCGGAGCAAAGCAGCCTACTGCTCTGACAGAAAACCCTGGCTAGAGGAAGAAGGGCTAGAAGCCATATTCTCTCGTGGGAAAGATAAGTACCCTCTGTATTATAAAGGGAGTGGAGTAGATTCGGGGAGGAGAAGCAAAGCATACAGGAAGCAAGAGTTCCCTCAGTGGCTTAGGGACTGGGAAGAATTCCCCAGCTCAGCTCCTGTTGACTTTGACCCCCTACAGCAGCAACTGTATCTCCCCAGAACAGAGTTTGCCCCAGAGCAGAGGTCTGAGTACAGGTTTGCCAAAACTCAGAGATCCCATGCAAGCCAAGCCCAAGAGGGGATGCAGTGGGAAAATACTAGCCCAGAAAATATCCAGGAGCCAATGGATTGCACTCTGGGAGTAACAGAGGATTTAGAATCTCTGTGTTAAAGAGAAGAAAAGGAATTGTGTTTTTGGTTTCTTTGGAGGAAGATAAAACTTTTGTGTTCAGGGAAAGCAAAGAAGAAACTTGGTTTTGTTAAAGTGTTCTTTTGCCTGTGATGTAACAGCTTAATTTGTGTTATCCTTATCTGAAAGCCATCCGTAAGGGACGGGGAATAAATCCCATCCTTAATTCCACTTTGGACACGACTCTTGAGTCATTATTCTTCCACAACTCAAACTGGGTCCCCATCTAGGCAGCTGCCTAGGGCGACTCAGTCAGCCAAGAGGCTTACAAATGGCGTAGTTTTTTTCAGATGCCTGAAGAGAGGAACACCGCACAAGCTACAAGGACTCACCAACGCCAGAGAACACGACCGGGACTACTTTGTGCCACACCCCAGACAACTCCAGGATTAAGAGGAGCCGAGAACCTTTTCAACGCCAGAATCACCACCTGGCTCAGGTAAAGGTATCTTGGTACAGCTGGGGTGGGATTCTGTAAAGAGGTATCTGGGAGACCTGAAATCCCAGGGTAGCTGCATTCAAAAAAAAAAAAAGGGTTCCGCACTTGGTGTTTTTTTTTCTTGATTTATTGCAGGCTGTCAGCATGGAAACTTCACCAGACATCATGAACTGGATTGGATTACAGTTCGAGAGACAGCGGGACCTGGCCCAGCAGTGCCAGATGCAAGCACTAGCAGCGATGAAAGAGCAACAGAAACCGCTGACAGACCTTCTACAAGTTCTGCTGCAGGAGCAGCAGACCGACCGCAGGACTGAAGGACATTGGTGTGGGGTAGGCCCACAAACATGTGGGAGTTTATCTTTTGGACAGTGGTCGGGGAAAGACAACATAGATGATTTTCTGGAGGCATTTGAGCGGGTAGCTCAAGGTGCGGGGTGGCCTGAGCAGCAATGGGCGGTTCGTTTAGCTACTTCCCTGACGGGAGAAGCCCTAGCGGCATATAAAGCTATGCCGGCCGCCCAGGCCAATGACTATAAAGATGTAAAAATAGCCATAAGGGACAGGCTAGGCCTGTCACCTATGGTGTATAGAAGAATGCTGAGAGCCACAAGAATGCAACCAGGCGAAACTCCAAAGGCATTAGGCCAACGGATACGGAGCCTAGTAGGGAAATGGCTTACGCCAGAGGGTAGAACTAAAGAAAGCATTTTAGATATGCTGGTATTGGAACAGTTCTCGGAAGCTGTGCCAGCGGAGGTACGGGCGTTTCTCACTCTGCAGAACTGTCAGACATCAGACGAGGATGCCCTCTTAACGGAAAGGTTGATTTCTATTGTTCTATGTACAATGTTCAATGTAAATAGTTGATTTCTATTGTTCTATGTAAAATGTATACAAACTGTGTACAAGACTGTTAACCTGTTATATGTAAACCGCCCTTGATCTCTGGAAGGGGCGGTATAAAAGAAATAGTTAAATAAATAAATAAAATAAAATAAAGGTTTAGGGAGGCTCAGATAGCCCAGGGCCCGCCCGGGGGAGTTAGCAGCTCACCTGATGAGGCCAAGTTCAGCAGAGAGACAAACGACCCCACAATAAGCTTATCGTGTATAGGTAAAAAAGTGTTGGATGATGCTCACTTAATGTGTTTTAAATGTGGGAGAAGGGGTCCCAAATGATATGAAGGTAAAACGCGCACAGCCCTGATTGGGGGAAAAGCCAGATATATGCAAGAGGGTTTCCGCCTAAAGGTGGATGTGCAAGGTGTGCCAACTGAAGCCCTGCTTGACTCAGGGGCGGATCAGACAATGATGTCGGAGAGGTTCTGGCATCACTTACGAGCCTATAGTCCATCCGCCCCTGATCAACTGGAAGGCATGGCCAAAATAAGATGCATCCATGGCGCATCTAACCCTTACCCACTTTACACGTTAGCTATAAAAGGGTTAGGCACTTGGGAAGAGATTCCAGTAGCATTAGTTCCCCGTCTCCCTTTTGACCTTGTATTGGGCCGGGATTGGCCGCTACTGGAGGAAGGCCTAGGCGAAGGCCTACTAGGGGAAGAAGAAAGGGGCCCTAGCGAATTCCCTGCGCAGCAGGCAGAAGTTCCGGTTGCCACCCAGAAAGAAAACAAGCAGGAAAAGGGAGGGCCCCTACAACCCCTGACGGGCGAGGGCAGTGGAGAGGGTCTAATGACCTTAATCCCGGGACTGTTGTTCGGAAAACCCAAAGGAAGGGAGGTCGGGAAAGGAACCCCGGGAAACTGCAGCGCAGCCCAGAAGGAGGGTTTTTTTCTAAAATATTGTAAGGTGGTCCCAACCGCTCAAGGACCACAGAGAGTCAGTGCTGCCGCAGCCGGGTACGACCTCTTCAGTGCAGTAGAGGAGGTAGTCCCCAAAAGGGGAAAAGCATTGATAAGCACTGGGTTGAAAATCCAGTTGCCAGCAGGCTGCTACGGTAGGATAGAACCCAGGTCGGGGCTCGCGGCCAAACATTTTATTGATGTGGGAGCGGGGGTTATCGACCCGGATTATAGGGGGGTGGTCCAAATCCTACTTTTTAATTTTAGCGAGCAGGATTTTTGCGTGAAGGTTGGGGACAGAGTAGGCCAGCTCATTTGTGAGCGGGTGGGGTTCCCCGACTTAAAGGAAATGCCAAGGTTGTCTCCCACGAGCCGTGGCGAGGCCGGTTTTGGTTCCACGGGGCAAAAGGAGGTAAAGGCCATGGCCGCCCTAGCCGAAGAAAACCTGGAAGAGGAGTTGGGAGCCCAGGTGAGGGATTGTAAGGAAGACCCTGCCCCCAGGATAGGGAAGGAGTTATCGCAGCAGCAGAGAAGCCAGTTAGCACACCTGCTGGCAAGTTTCAGGGACGTCCTCACCCCATTACCAGGAGAGACGGGGTTGGTAGCCCATGAGATTCATACACCTCCTGGGGAAATAATACGGCAAAGGCCTTATCGCCTGCCGGAGGCCCATAAGAAAGAAGTAATGGAACAAGTAAGGGAAATGCTAAAAATGGGAATCATCGAGGAGTCAAAAAGCCCTTGGTGCAGTCCGGTGGTCTTGGTGCCAAAGCCAGATGGGAGCCTGCGTTTCTGTATTGATTTCAGGCGGGTCAACGCAATCTCCCTTTTCGATGCCTATCCCATGCCCCGGATCGAGGAGTTGCTTGATCAACTGGGGCAGGCACGGTACCTGACCACCCTCGACCTTACAAAAGGTTACTGGCAGGTTCCGCTTACCCGGGCCTCTAGGCCAAAGACGGCCTTTAGCACGCCTCTTGGGTTGTTTCAGTTTAAACAAATGCCATTCGGTTTACATGGGGCAGCGGCAACCTGCCAACGCTTAGTAGATCAGGTACTACGGCCCCACCGCCGGTATGCGATGGCATATATGGACGACATAGTCATTCATAGTGAAAATTGGGCACAACATCTGCCCAGAGTGAAGGCTGTATTAGAAGCCCTGCGACAGGCCGGCCTGACCCTCAACCCGGCGAAATGTTTGTTCGCAGGGGTTGAGGTGAAATATTTGGGACACCTGGTCGGGAGGGGTGTAGTTCGACCTTTAAGTAGCAAGATAGAAAGTGTGCAGAACTTCCCACGACCACTAACCAAGAAGCACCTACGAAGTTTCCTGGGTTTGGTGGGTTATTACCGCAGGTTTATACCGCGATTTGCGGATGACAGTGCGGTATTAACTGAAATGTTGCGGAAAAATGGCCCAAATAACCTGGCGTGGTCAGCCGAGGCGGAGAGAGCATTTTTTCCTGTTGAAAGGGAAGCTCTGTCGAGCCCCTGTCTTACGGGGGGTGGACTTCCATAGGCCATTTATCCTCCAGACGGATGCCTCCGAATTGTGTCTTGGGGCCGTCCTATCACAGGAATTTGAGGGGATAGAACATCCCATTCTATATTTAAGCAGGAAGCTGTCCAAAGCGGAGGTTAATTATGCGATCGTAGAAAAGGAGTGCCTAGCAATCAAGTGGGCAGTAGAGGCCCTTAGATTTTACCTCACGGGACGCCAGTTTATACTGGTCACCGATCATGCTCCTCTGAAGTGGCTAGGTACCATGCAGAACCAGAATCCACGGCTCACTCGCTGGCATTTGGCCCTGCAGGCCTTTAATTTCACTGTAAAACACCGGCCAGGCAGGCTCCATCAAAATGCCGATGCCCTCTCGCGTATTCCGTGCTGTAGTGACATAGGTCCCTCAGCCCGAAATAGCTTAAGTGGGGGGATATGTCATGAGGTAGACAGCACAGAGTCTAAAAATTTGAAAGGGATTAGAAATGAAGAGCTTACCTTACAGCCACAGGGTCAGTGGAGACATTCACAGTGCAAGGGGGCAGGGAATGAGGAAACAAACATTCCTCAGGGCTGCAGTGACGCAGAGAAAATTCAGAGCTCTAATCAGGCTCACCTGTGGGAACAGTCACGTTCCACGTCCAATAGGCAACCCAATAAAACCAGGGGAAAATCAAGTAGAGAGGAGGAGGACGAAGGCGAACTCACAGGCAGACTCAGACTGAGCCCGAGTTGCAGATTCAGATGCAAAGACGGAACAAGTTTCCCCAGAGCCAGGGAAACAAGCTGGGAACACAGCCAGACTGGGGAGGAGGATCTGGAACCTAGCCTGGAGAAACAGACAAGGAGCAGAGAGATCCTCCGAGAGGCTGAGTTGGGAACTCCAGACCAAACAGTGAGAGACACGCTGTCTTGGAGATCCAGGGTTGAGCAGAAGCAGTCTGACGAACCCGAGTGGATCAGGAGAGATAGAGCTAAGGTCTTCCCAGCCAGAGGGGTCCTCGCACCCAGGCAAGCAGTCAGATCACCAGAGAGCAAAGGTCACACTCTGAGAGTCTCACAGGAAGCAGGAAGCAAGTACTGCACAGCTAGACCCAGCAACAGATACTGCCGGAGCAAAGCAGCCTACTGCTCTGACAGAAAACCCTGGCTAGAGGAAGAAGGGCTAGAAGCCATATTCTCTTGTGGGAAAGATAAGTACCCTCTGTATTATAAAGGGAGTGGAGTAGATTCGGGGAGGAGAAGCAAAGCATACAGGAAGCAAGAGTTCCCTCAGTGGCTTAGGGACTGGGAAGAATTCCCCAGCTCAGCTCCTGTTGACTTTGACCCCCTACAGCAGCAACTGTATCTCCCCAGAACAGAGTTTGCCCCAGAGCAGAGGTCTGAGTACAGGTTTGCCAAAACTCAGAGATCCCATGCAAGCCAAGCCCAAGAGGGGATGCAGTGGGAAAATACTAGCCCAGAAAATATCCAGGAGCCAATGGATTGCAGTCTGGGAGTAACAGAGGATTTAGAATCTCTGTGTTAAAGAGAAGAAAAGGAATTGTGTTTTTGGTTTCTTTGGAGGAAGATAAAACTTTTGTGTTCAGGGAAAGCAAAGAAGAAACTTGGTTTTGTTAAAGTGTTCTTTTGCCTGTGATGTAACAGCTTAATTTGTGTTATCCTTATCTGAAAGCCATCCGTAAGGGACGGGGAATAAATCCCATCCTTAATTCCACTTTGGACACGACTCTTGAGTCATTATTCTTCCACAACTCAAACTGGGTCCTCATCTAGGCAGCTGCCTAGGGCGACTCAGTCAGCCAAGAGGCTTACACCACGCAGCCATGCATTCATCTCCAGGATGTGAGCCTCTCTGCCTTGGCCTTTACCCTTAACAGGGAGGATTGAAGAGAACACCACCTGTGCACCTAACAGCTTCACCCTCTGTCCCAGAGCCATGAAGTCACTTTTGATATGCTCGGAGGTATACCTGGCAGTATCATTTGTTCCAACATGGATTAGCAACATTGGGTAATAGTCAGTGGGCTTGATGAGTCTCGGCAAACTCTCCGTAATATCTTGGATTTTGGCACCAGGCAGACAGCATACCTCTCTGGACATCAAGTCTGGTTGGCAGATGGACGCCTCAGTACCCCTCAGAAGAGAGTCTCCAACCACCACTACCCTTCGTTTCCTTCTGGTCACTGATTCTGTAACTTTGGGGTACTTGAGCTCTGGTTCTTCCCTTTCCAGGGATGCTTTCACCTCCTCCACTTCCAGGGCTGCATAATGGTTCTTCAATTCAAGGGCTGGAGAAGTTGGATTGGTGATTTTGCAGGCCCTAGTGACTTGTGTCCAACCATCGACATTCTGTTGGCACCCATCTTCTGTGCTGTAGAGCTTGGTTGCTGCAAGAAGCATCTCGATCCACAGCAGATCCCCTGAAGAGCCAGGATAGGAGAAACGCTCAGAGGCGCTGGGGGGAAGCGTTGGGATCAGGGATCACATTGTAACAACTATGTGGTTTGGCATTTGAAAATTGAAGCAGGGTGTCCCCTAAAGCACAGAATTCGGCTTACATGAACAGCTTTTATACTGGGATCCTTGGGGATTAAGATCACGTTTGCCTTACCCGTTTGCTGGTAATAGCTACTGTGGGGGTCGTTGATGTAATTCAGCACAGACGTTCCTGTGTTGACATTTAGTCTACGGAACAGGTGCTGGTCTGAGACCTCCCGGTAGAGATCAAGTGGAGTTCCAGTGTTGAACGAGAAGAAGAGAGAATATTGTTTTAAGGGAGTATTCCTTGAATTTGTTACATTGGACGTGTTTGAGCTGATTTAGCAAGAAGCATCTCATCAATGTACTTCTCACTGTCTTGAATGCTCCTCAGCCTCGCCACCTCCTCTCTGAATTCCTCCACTTGTTTCCTCAGAGCTTCAGCATGCAGGCACCCTGCACATGGAACCGGTCCTTCAGCTGGCATTAGGACCTCTGTCTGGACCGAGGCAGAAGCTGTAACGGGGGCAACAGCTTTAGCAATACGATTTTTTCCAGCCATTGTTCTGTTCGTGGAGCTTAGGTATCTGTTAAAGCAAAAGAGAGAGATCTACTAAGTACCAGCCGGTTTTGCAGCTGTCCTTTCAGAGAAAAAGCAGTTAAATCTCTTTAATTATATTCAAAATGTGCTGGTCCAATTCTCTGTGATTTGTTGAAGGGGGAGGTGCTCTATAAAGCAAGACTGCTCACTAGGGGTGGGTGGGAGTTGGGGTGGGTAGGGAGGGAACTAACACCTGATTAGGTGTTTAGCAGTTTCTAAACCTGAGGAGGTTACTGGAGGTCAGCAACCTACTGTTCTCAAGAAAAGTTCCCCTAAAGCACCAAAAGAAAGTAACCTTGCTTTAAAAAATATACAAAAAACCCTTTTAAGAGCTCCCAGTCAGAGAGCTAGCAATGTAATATAATAAAACAAACAAACAAACAAACCCTCAAATCAGTACAGTTTGTTGATCTGTGGAGCCCTGGTTAGGAAAAGCCTCAACAGGGCAGGGCACTGGAGCCTTTTATGCAGGCTTCAACTGCACTCGGGAAACAGGCCCAATAACTCCTGATTAGGTGTTAGCAGTTTCTAAACCTGAGGAGGTTACTGGAGGTCAGCAACCTACTGTGCTCAAGAAATGTTCCCCTAAAGCACCAAAAGAAAGTAACCTTGCTTTAAAAAATATACAAAAACCCCTTTAAGAGCTCCCAGTCAGAGAGCTAGCAATGTAATATAATAAAACAAACAAACAAACCCTCAAATCCTTACAGTTTGTTGATCTGTGGAGCCAGTCGGTACTAGAGGAGATCAAACCTAAGCTTTCTTTAGAAGCTGAGATGACAAGACTTCGACTTTCATACTTTGGACACATCATACGAAGAGAGAGATCATTAGAGAAAGACATCATGCTTGCAAGATAGAAGGTCAACGCAAAAGAGGAAGGCCAGCAATGAGATGGATCGATACAATAACAGCAGCTACAGGTACCAGTCTGTCAACAATGAGCCGCCTGACTGAAGACCGAACACAATTTAGGATAGCTATCCAGAGGGTCGCCATGAGTCGACTCCGACTCGACGGCACTTAACAACAACACCCAATCCCTTGGTGCGCTTATCTCATCCCATGGCTTTCAGTACCATCTCTATGCTGAGGACTCCCAAATCTACCTCTCTACCCCTAATATCCCTCCAGCAATCCAGACCAAGATTTCTGCCTGTCTTATCGACATCGCTGCCTGGATGTCTCACCGCCGCTTGAAACTGAACATGGCCAAGACTGAACTCCTTATCTTTCCCCCCAATTCCTCCCCTCCTCTCCCTCCCTTCTCAGTCTCCATGGATGGATCTATGATCCTTCCTGTTTCCTCGACCCACAATCTGGGAGTTATCTTTGACTCCTCTCTCTCCTTCTCCACACATATCCAGCTCGTAGCTAAGACCTGCTGCTTCTTTCTCTACAACATTAGAAAAATCTGTCCCTTCCTTTCTAAACACACTACTAAAATGCTTGTCCACTCCTTAATCTCCTCTCGCCTCGACTACTGCAACCTATTCCTTGCTGGTCTCCCTGCGAGCCATCTCTTCACCCTTCAATCTATTTAAAATTACGCTGCTCTACTAATCTTTCGCCAGCCTCGCCATGCCCACATTACTCCTCTTCTCAAGTCGCTTCACTGGCTCCCTATCCAATTCCGCATCCAATTCAAACTTCTCCTCCTGACCTATAAATGCATTCACTCTGCAGCTCCTCACTACCTTTCATCTCTTATCTCTCCCTACATCCCCTCTCGGTTACTTCGCTCTTCTAACAAATTACTTCTATCTAGGCCCTTCACTCGTACCGCTAACTCCTGACTTTGCTCCTTCCACCTTGCTGCACCCTACGCCTGGAACAACCTACCTGTGTCTATACGCCAGGCACCCTCCCTGGCCCTCTTCAAGTCCAGGTTGAAAACCCACCTCTTCACTGTCGCTTTCAGATCCTGACTTTTAGCCTTTGTCTTGACCTGACTCACGTCCTTTGTCATGAATAAATTGTAAATGCCTTATTTTGTTTTGCCCGGAATTGTAAATGCCATATCCTGTTTTTCCCCCGAACTATTACTCTGTGTTGTCTTGACTAGATTGTGAGCTCTGATGAGCAGGGACTGACTTGATATGTATTCTGTACAGCGCTGCGTGCGTCGCGCTACATAAGTGCTAAATAGTAGTAGTAGTAGTAGGTTAAAGTAAAATCAAGTAGAAATTTGGTAATGGTTCATA
This sequence comes from Ichthyophis bannanicus, assembly GCA_033557465.1. Classification (NCBI taxonomy): domain Eukaryota; kingdom Metazoa; phylum Chordata; class Amphibia; order Gymnophiona; family Ichthyophiidae; genus Ichthyophis; species Ichthyophis bannanicus. Next base: position 394,243 of record JAWIIG010000070.1, read on the forward strand.
TTTGTTCTGGGTCCATTCATATTTCTTGCCTGGTGGCAGGATACATTATATTTTGTTGCTATGTCGCCTCTTTATCGCCAAGATTATAGAAAGTATTTCATGCTCATTCTTTGATTTTCTCTCATTCTGGGAAAGATGGATCTCTGTCTCTCTCAACCCTCCATTCCATTTTCTACTTTCTTTCTTCTCTCCCCTTCTTCCTTTTTGCCACAGTAAGATTTAGCTTTTATTTAAAATATTAGAGGACTGCATTTTTCACCATTCATAGTCTCCCTTTAGCTAAAGAGCACAGTAAAACTGCATTTTCCAGCATCAATGCATTCAGCTGTAGGACAGCCTTTGGACATCACCTCCTCCTGGTGTAGGCCGGGTCCACCTACAAAGCTTCCCCAATTACCAATAAACAGTTCAGACGACATTTGCTCAGCTACAAAAAAACTTTTTATTTGGCACAGCAAACAAATGGTTATAGATGCAGATAGCAAGTGCCTGTCTGAGGGACAGTGGGGCAGCCTTCTCTCTGCAAGGGGAGAAAAGAACTGCCCAAAGACCCTCTAAAATTGCTGTCTTATATATACCTCTCTGCTTCAAATTTTAAATAGTTTCAGCAAATGCAAAACTCTTTCCCAGGGCCTTCTATGGTTATGCAGCTAGATCTGCTGATCAAGGCTCGCCTATCTATGCAATTAATCATAGCCCTCTGCCTCCTCCTGTGTTTTTCCATCTGCTGGCACCAATTGAAACCTTCAGGGCAAGAGCATTAGTTGAATTCCTGGCTTGACCTGTTTGAACCTAGGCTTATATCCTTGGACACTTCTGTCCAAAGTATAGCTTTTTTTAGGCTTTATAACAGTCATAAGCTGCATGTACTCTTTTCCTGTTGCCCACCTGCTTTGTACCAAACATATGTTGCTGTGTCTGTTTCAAACAGGCCAGAGTGCAGTTATAAGGCAGATATATATGCAATCATAAGGCAAACATATAAAGCAGATCTGAGCTGATTATCTCTTTATTCCAATTATCCCTTCATTCCCCACTTTTTCTTCTTTTCCTTTTTCTTTTTTATGTGGAGGGGCAAAAGTAATCCCACTAAAGGGCATTGATAACAACCATTTGAGACAGAGAGGGATCATTGAGAGGCAACCGCTGGTACTGTTCCATAGATACAATGTACATGGTATTGGTGCTTTGCATTATCATTTTCTTACAGCATCCTAATAAAACAGAAAAATACAGCAGGCAAGAATACCAAAAACAGCAATACTTAAACGAGTTATAAAGAAAGCTGTTAGGCCTCCTCCGAGTCTGGAATACCAGCAGGCAACATTCTAAGAGAATGGAAGACATACAGCTTGCAATAATACTGAACACATCAAATATTCAACAAAGTGATGAAGAAAGCTTTGAAAATGTTACAGCAAAACTTGAGCTGGTGTGGATATTGCAATTGCTGTAGCCCAAATAGCATGTAGATTTTCCCAAAAGTCCCAATCAGTCTTAATAGTCTTTATTTTCAGATAATTTGGGCCTGCTTCCCAGCAGTTTTTTCAGGACTGCGTCATGCGCTTCACCTGTCTCTGAAGTTTAAGTGTGGTTTAGTTCAGAGGTCTTGGGGTGGACTGTTTCTTCTGGATTATGGCCAATTCCCTCTGTTGGAATCTCTGGATTTCAATTGGTGACATGGTTCCAGGTCCCATTCAGAAGAGCAGCAACCAATATTAAATGAAAAGACTAAAATATTCTAGATTAGATTTTACAATGAGACATTGCAATGTGACAAACATAATTTCATCCACATTTACTTAAGATCATAAGTATCTCATATGGTATCAACTGTGTCTCTCAGTTTGATAAACTTCTTGTCTCTCCATCACTGGAGATTCATTCGCTGGTAGGAAATACTCCACCATACTCTTAACTGATCTTTACATATTAATAGATTTGAAAGTTGCACGCACATATTCTGTAAGTTTGGCAAGTTTCAGAATTACTCCAATTTTTATTTGTGAAAATTTGTCATCAAATCATCCCTCTTTTTACCCATGCATGTCTGGCCAGGACATACAAAGGCAAAATGAGGCAAAAAGCATCTGGAAGTACCACATGGCCAGTGTGGATGTTCCAAAGCATATCATGGTGCAAAATGCACCTAGCCTATCTCCAGGTGTCTATTTCCAATTGTTGAGTAAGTGTTGGGGCTTAAATGACTTCCTGAATTAAAGATTCTGGAGACAGCATAGTTGAATAAAATTTGTTTACATGTTCATTAGACAGATATGTCACTTTAAATAACCTTCATCAGTTTAAATGTCCATCAGAGTACCACTTCTTAATTGGCATGCTAAGAACATCAAACAATTGTTAAAAACTTAGTATTGTGGTAAACAAATGGTATATAGAAAATATAAATTTGAATTCTTCTTCATAAATATATCAGCATGAGTAAACAGTGTCCTTTTTTCTCTCCAACTTAATTGGTATGGTTCAAAAATGGACATATGTGCTCATTCAAAATAGCAATTGTCTTAAACAATCTGAATAAAGTCCCTACAGTATAAAAATATTATTGTAACATTTTATAATGGCAGGACAAATCATGACTTTTAACATGACAGCCACATGTCTCTCTCTCACGTATGACTAGAATCCATTGTATACACTGTTCTCAGTGAGAGTGCTGAACAAGGCAAAATTATTATTCTGAGTCTTTCATTACACTAATACTTTTGCATTTCAAGGGAGACTTCAAAGCAGTGCTTGGGCTAGCTTCACCTTATCGGCATGCTAGACAGACATGTTAAAAAAAAAACCTCTGTGCTGTAGGAGACTTTGTCTAATCAATTCAACAATGTTATTGTTTTATGTGTAAATAACTTTACAAATATTCTCATATTTTTCTGGGAACTAAGCTCCATTTTTCACCAAATTTGTTCTGCAAGTGTGTAAACTTAAAGTAAATTTGTATGTCATAGTGCTACAATATAGTGTATTCCTAAAATTGAAACTTAAAAAATCTTTCAAAACAAAGTACACTGTTTTTTTTTTCTGGACCCCAACATATAAAATTCAAATACATAAAAACAGATGAATTTATCCTAAAATTCAGCAACTCCCGTGTTACTGTCCTTAGTCCTTAGTCATTAGCACTGAGCTTAAGAATACAAACACTCCCTTTCACATTTAAAATGAATGAGACTGGTGTCAAACTGAACTGACAGCAAACAGTAGATCTCTCTTTCTGTCCTTTAAACAGAAGTTAAAATAAAACTTAGTTACAGCTCTTTTGGGTTTCTGTCCTCTATGAAATACTTGCAACAATATATAAAATTCTGTGTTACTTTTAATTTTGCTTGTTCAAAACCAAACATATAACTTTTCATTCACTCGGGATTCAAATCATTTCTAAGTAGCATTGTCCTGTCAGGGCCATCAATCTCCACTCTTAAGGTCAATGGACAACAGAAGCAGATTCTCCAATTTCATGCCTTGACTGTTTGATCTAACATCTAGGGGCACTCGAACAGCTGACAGCTAAATACAAAGCTATCAGTCATTAAGTACAGCAGCCCATCTGATTAGAATAGAGAGGCTTCCTTGAGAGACTTCACTAAATCATTTCCCCTTTATCAATCTGATCTTAAATTTGTAAAGTCATAAGAACATGGCAAAACTGATCTTGTATCACTTAGTCAAAACTAATCTTAGCATCACTACGATCTTTTATTAATCTCTGGTTAATTAGGATCTTCCACATTTGTTAGAAAAATCAAAATAAGCTTCTCAAAAGTGACACATTCATAGCAATTCGTTCCGCATTGTGTACAGCTGCCCTATGACCTATCACAGACCCAGGCAGAGCTATTTAATCTTCTGACACACAGAGAACAGCAGACAAATTTTTCTTAACTCAGATCCCAAATTTAAAAAATAAAACTTAGACTTATTTACTGCACACAAATATGCCCAGAGAAAAAGGAAACAATTTGAAATTTTCAGGCTGTACTTGTAACTATAAACTATTTTGCTTTGTTTTTTCTACCAGTCAGATCACTGCACACAATAGCTGGCAGTTCAGAATAAAACACTGTCAATTATCTGTGCGGTCTGCTTCTAAGATTCTCACTTCAGTGTATAATACATTCCAATCCTAATCCATTAACTCAGAAAATCCATTCCATGTTACAATACATTCAGACAGACAGGAGGGGAAAAACTAGCTGTCTCTGCACTCTAGCTGTCTCAGCACATCAATAGCTACAGCAGACCCTGGAAGATTTTTTTCGTTATTTTCAATGTTCTAAAGAAGACAGGAAAGGCTTGGAAGAATAGAGACAGATAAACAAACACCGCTTGTCACTTGCGTTCCAGGGACTCCGGGCCAACGGTTTTACCCTCTCCAGAGACTGGGGCATCACATTCTGGTTCACAAAGAATTCTAATCAGTTCAGCTCCAGGGACCAAATGAGTGGGACAATTTTTTTTTTCAGGCTTACAGTATCCTGCAGTCCTGGAAATATAAAGACCTAATGTCTAGACAAACTTTCTCTTTCCCTAATCTTTCCCTAATGTTACAACTAAATACAGAGACACTCTAACATTTACAGAGACACTCTAACATTTTTTTTTTACACATCAAAGCAACATTAATAACATAAAAATACATGTGCACATGTGTAAATTTGGTACTCACCCACCAATCAAACCTGGGTAAATCTCCTGTTCTTGTTTGTAGTCTTTGCGCGATATCCAAATCTCTCTCGTTCCTACCAGAACAGCATCCAACTTCGTTCATTTTAGAACGGTATCCTCATCCCCTATATGTATTTTTTTAAAAAATATATATAGATATAGGAGGTATACTCATCCCTGATATAAAGCCAAAATCAGGGGTATCCCAAGACAATTTAGAAAGTTTTTAGGAGTCTCATCCAAACTTTTTCTCTCGTTCGTCTTAGAACGGTATTCAAATCTCTCTCTCTTCTCTCACAACAAAATTCTCATCCCCTGAACCGGCAGGAGGTATCCCCTCCCCTATTTAATTAGTGAAGCAATAGAGGGTATCCTCATCCCTGATGTACAGCCAATATCAGAGGAATACGGGACAATTTAGAATAAAAGTTTTAGGAGTATTAAATACTTGGAGTATTAAACACTCAAGTCCCTGTTCGGGCGCTAATTTGTAGGCTGGGTCCACCTACAAAGCTTCCCCAATTACCAATAAACAGTTCAGACGACATTTGCTCAGCTACAAAAAAAACTTTTTATTCGGCACAGCAAACAAATGGTTATAGATGCAGATAGCAAGTGCCTGTCTGAGGGACAGTGGGGCAGCCTTCTCTCTGCAAGGGGAGAAAAGAACTGCCCAAAGACCCTCTAAAATTGCTGTCTTATATATACCTCTCTGCTTCAAATTTTAAATAGTTTCAGCAAATGCAAAACTCTTTCCCAGGGCCTTCTATGGTTATGCAGCTAGATCTGCTGATCAAGGCTCGCCTATCTATGCAATCAATCATAGCCCTCTGCCTCCTCCTGTGTTTTTCCATCTGCTGGCACCAATTGAAACCTTCAGGGCAAGAGCCTTAGTTGAATTCCTGGCTTGACCTGTTTGAACCTAGGCTTATATCCTTGGACACTTCTGTCCAAAGTATAGCTTTTTTTAGGCTTTATAACAGTCATAAGCTGCATGTACTCTTTTCCTGTTGCCCACCTGCTTTGTACCAAACATATGTTGCTGTGTCTGTTTCAAACAGGCCAGAGTGCAGTTATAAGGCAGATATATATGCAATCATAAGGCAAACATATAAAGCAGATCTGAGCTGATTATCCCTTTATTCCAATTATCCCTTCACTGGAAGGGGCGGTGCTTACTGTACTGTTCAGTGGTGATAGTGATATCCAGCAACACCAGAGAGAAGTTGAGACTGAGAGCAAGCTCTGATCCTGCAAAGCTGCAGCCTAGGGGGCCCTGCAGAGAGTCAGGGCTGGAGTTGGTGCTGTGGGAAGGGCAGGAGAATGGCTGCAGGGCTTTCTGCTCAGCAGGTAGGAGACTGGCAGGAGGTGGGTAGCGAGGGACGCAGTGCCAGGCAATGCCATCCACCCTCTGATACGCACACCCTGCATAGAGAAAACAGAAGAAATGTGCCAGGCACTGCTCAATCCAGAAAAGACCTGAGGCTCTTCTTCCTTATTCCTCTCCCCTCTGGCTTTATTATTTATTTAACAGTTTGTTTTTTTATTATGCCCTCACTTTCTGCTTCATCTCATCTCTCTAGATTCCTCTCTGCCTCTTTATTATTATTTATTTATTTATTACAGTTGCTTATATACCGCACTATTCGGTATCAGCGCGGTTTACAATATAACAAAACGACCATGACAACAATCTGTTTGGTTTTACAAGGAACAGGAGTACCAACTTGGCTAACAGGGTAGAACTATGTACATGAGATAATAATACAACCACAAGGTTGAACTATATATGGTCTTATGATCTTTCCTTTCTGCACTTTGTTTTGAGTGAACCCTGAGAAAATAAGAGCTTAAATTTAAAAATAATATATAGCAATGTAGGAAGGCAGATAGATTTTGAATTTCAGATCACAACATTAATTTAACTTAAACGTACATAGAACTGAGTAGATCAACTTAACCGGATTTAACTTAATATGAGCAAACTATAATTTAAAAATCTTTATCTTTCTGTAAATGAAAAAGAAAGTTTAAACCTTTCTGTTTCCAATCAGCCAAAAGTACAGAAAAGTTGGGAGCTGAAATATTTCAAATGTAGCTCAATACCAAGCACAGAGAAATATCTACCAATGAATTTATTAAAATGTCCTCACTGCTCTCTCTGTACCTTAACTCCGTGTGCTCTTATAGAGCTCACAGTACAAATCTGTCACACTTTCATATTGTCGAGCTAAGCTGTAAGGAAGAACCGTAAACTCACGCTCTCAGCCTGGAGCTCTTCCACTGCTAACCAGGACATGCACGTATTGAAATTGTGCTCTAGAGTTAGAAAGTCTCATTTGTTCATCAATGGACTTATTGCTAGATTCATCAAATATCTTCCTTACCATTGCTGCTGGCTTTGCAAAGTTGCTCAAAATTAGTAAGACCAGTAAATAATAAAATTCTATATGTAGTAGCTTAAAACTTCTAACCAAATATTTACTGAAGGGGCTATTTGTTTAATTTGCATACTGAATAATAACAGAGAAAGAAGGCATCCTGCTTAGTCCTACTGCATAGTTACACAGGCTCCTGCTTTGTCATCTAGGTCTTTATTACACACACACATTCCAACGCACGTACACCTATGTCATAAGGGAGATTATGTGCTCACTTTCCTTTATGACACTAGTGCATTCTAAGCATCTACCTCCCTGTGGCCACACAGTACCACCATTAATGCTTCCCATAAATGTTTCCTTTAAATTTGACACAGGGTGAATTTTGAAACTGTCAGATGCACCAGAAAATGTCAGTTGAATTTCTGAATCCTGTGCTAAATTTAATTGTCAGAAGAACCATTTCTACCTGGAAAAAGCCTTGAAAACTTTATAACTTTGTGTATCTGTAAGCAGTTTGTGCATACTTTTCCCTGTGTGCATGTCAGCAAATATTCAAAATGAAATCAAAGCGTGCACATCTTTCCATTTTAAAAATGACCCCATGGAATTTATGCGCTTACCTTTACAGCTGCTCTTTGGCACACCCAGTTTTTGGGATTTATTTTACACATTTATACATATGTTTTCAAAGGTATCTGCATAAATGCAAGCCCCTCACTAACCCAGGTTCAGGGAGGCCTCTGCTCAGTTAGGATAAGTTTAAACATATCTACAGGCTGTATGGGTGTAACTTGTCCCACAAATCAGGAGTTTTATAGATGTAGTCGTAGTGAGAAAATCCTTTTTATCTGCATGTTATGCATGATTTACATCCAGAAAATGGTTCTCATTCCTCATCTGCCCTCCAGTCCAGTCAAACAAGCTAGGCAGTAAAGGAAGTTTGCAAGGTCGGGCCAGCTACCAGCAAACCAGGAGTCACCTTGGGCAACAGCTTCTGGGAGGAGGAAGTAGCAAAGAGCCGGCACAGTGGCCTAGTGGTTGGTGCAAGTTATCTCAGGCCAGAGGGCCAGGGCTCAAATCCCCCTAGCAGACAGCAACCTTGGGCTGGGAGGACTGGGGTTTTTAGTTCTAGAGGTGTTCCTTGTAGCCTTGGGTAAGCCACTTAACCCTCAGGTACAAAAACATAGGGGGGGTGTTTACTAAACGGCAGTAATGGAGCCACAGCTCCGATATCGCAGAGTCCCCTACCGCCATTTAGTAAACACCCCCCATAGATTGTGAGCCCTTCAGGGACAAGAGTAATATATATATATAGTACCTGAATGTGCAGCACTTTGACTTGTAGAAAAGCAGTACATAAGCCTTGCTAAGTAAATAAATAACAGTCAAAGCAAAGCAATGGAGCCTAATAGCCACACAAAGTCATCAGTGCATGCTTTTACCTGCAGGAAGAATGGGCAATATGCAAATAGTCGAGTTAGCTTTGCAAGTGGCTTTTTGAAATGCTCCTCATTATGCATATATTTACAAAACAAAGTTTAATATTTAAACATGTGATGTCCAAATATGCATTTTTCTTGCATTGTTTTTGGAGGGATAATGTTGAGATGATAACACATGTGATTAGTAATCAAAATCTTGGGGGGTGGGGGGCTTGGGGTCTAAAAGACCATTGCAAAAGAGCGCAGTGCTGAAGTTTTGCCTAGGGCACCTAATACACTTGCAACTGCCCTGCAATTATGCACATCACCTGAAATTCCTATTAATGACTCTTCACATGAATAGTTCGAGGACACCTGTGCTATCCCATGGAATTTTCTAACTATCACAGAACCCATGATGTTATTGTGTGAGCCCAGAAAATTCATTTCCTGGATCATTAGTAGCATTCCATAGTCATTAATGCATTATTAATGTCTTCTGTTTGTATCCTGCAGAGAATCAGGCCATACAGGAACAGAAGAAGGAGGAGAATCGAGAAGAACCTCCTGTAGAAATGGAACAATCAGGAAATGTCTCTGAGAATATTTCCCATAGGACTGAGAGGAGAAACACAAGGAACTGCCAGGAATCAGAGAAGGAGCAGCGAGACCTGGCAGGAGACTCACCAGATAGAGTCACTGACTGTGAGAGAAGTGACAGGGAGCTCACAAACATCCCTGAGCCCCAGAGACACCAGAGGGCAGAGAGATCCTTCCAAAATAACAGCAGTGATCAAATGAATTCTAAATGCCACCAGAAAAGGAATAAAGGGAAGAAATCCTTTCTGTGTGGCACCCGTGGACAGAGTTTTGATAAGAAATATCATTTATTATTGCATCAGGGGACATACAATGGGGAGAAACCATCTAAATGCTCTCAGTGTGGAAAATATTTCAAACAGAGGTTAAGCTTGAAAATACACCAGAGAATTCATGCTGAAGAGAAACCACTTCCCTATGTTGAATTTAGCAAAGGTTTCTGTCATAAGGGACTATTAATTACAAACCAAAGAACACACACTGGAAAAATGTCTCTGATCCACAGTGGAAAGAAGCCTTTTACATGTACCGAGTGCAATAAGAGTTTCACTCACTCATCGACTTTTAAAAGGCATCAAATGATTCACAGTGGAAAGAAACCTTTTACATGTACCGAGTGCAATAAGAGTTTCAGTTGTTTATCAATCTTTAAAACCCATCAAATGATCCACCGTGGAAAGAAACCTTTTACGTGTACTGAATGCAACAAGAGTTTCACTCACTCATCGACTCTTCAAAGCCATCAAATGATCCACAGTGGAAAGAAGCCTTTTACGTGCACTGAGTGCAATAAGAGTTTCACTCAGTCATCGAGTCTTAAAAGTCATCAAATGATCCACAGTGGAAAGAAACCTTTTACGTGTACTGAGTGCAATAAGAGTTTCACTCAGTCATCGCATCTTCAACGCCATCAAATGATTCACAGTGGAAAGAAACCTTTTACGTATACTGAGTGCAATAAGAGTTTCACTCAGTCATCGAGTCTTAAAAGTCATCAAATGATCCACAGTGGAAAGAAACCTTTTACGTGTACTGAGTGCAATAAGAGTTTCACTTGGTCATCGAATCTTCAATGCCATCAAATGATCCACAGTGGAAAGAAACATTTTACATGTACTGAATGCAATAAGAGTTTCACTCGGTCATCGAATCTTCAACACCATCAAATGATCCACAGTGGAAAGAAACCTTTTACGTGTACTGAGTGCAATAAGAGTTTCACTTGGTCATCGAATCTTCAACGCCATCAAATGATCCACAGTGGAAAGAAACCTTTCACATGTACTGAGTGCAACAAGAGTTTCACTCGGCCATCGCATCTTAAAAGTCATCAAATGATCCACAGTGGAAAGAAACCTTTTACGTGTACTGAGTGCAATAAGAGTTTCACTCAGTCATCGCATCTTAAAACTCATCAAATGATCCACAGTGGAAAGAAACCTTTTACGTGTACTGAGTGCAATAAGAGTTTCACTCAGTCATCGAGTCTTAAAAGTCATCAAATGATCCACAGTGGAAAGAAACCTTTTACGTGTACTGAGTGCAATAAGAGTTTCAGTTATTTATCAATCTTTAAAAACCATCAAATGATCCATAGTGGAAAGAATCCTTTCACATGTACTGAGTGCAACAAGAGTTTCACTCGGCCATCGAATCTTCAACGCCATCAAATGATCCACAGTGGAAAGAAACCTTTTACATGTACTGAGTGCAATAAGAGATTCACTCAGTCATCGACTTTTAAAAGGCATCAAATGATCCACAGTGGAAAGAAACTTTTTACGTGTACTGAGTGCAATAAGAGTTTCACTCAGTCATGGAAACTTCAACGCCATCAAATGATCCACAGTGGAAAGTAACCTTGTATGTGTACTGAGTGCAACAAGAGTTTCACTCAACCATCGTATCTTAAAAGCCATCAAATGATCCACAGTGGAAAGAAACCTTTTACATGTACTGAGTGCAATAAGAGTTTCACTCAGTCATCGGATTTTCAACGCCATCAAATGATCCACAGTGGAAAGAAACCTTTTACGTGTACTGAGTGCAATAAGAGTTTCACTCAGTCATCGCATCTTAAAACTCATCAAATGATCCACAGTGGAAAGAAACCTTTTACGTGTACTGAGTGCAATAAGAGTTTCACTCAATCATCGAATCTTCAACGCCATCAAATGATCCACAGTGGAAAGAAACCTTTTACATGTACTGAGTGCAATAAGAGATTCACTCATTCATCGACTTTTAAAAGGCATCAAATGATCCACAGTGGATAGAAACTTTTTACGTGTACTGAGTGCAATAAGAGTTTCACTCAGTCATCGAATCTTCAACGCCATCAAATGATCCACAGTGGAAAGTAACCTTGTATGTGTACTGAGTGCAACAAGAGTTTCACTCAACCATCGTATCTTAAAAGCCATCAAATGATCCACAGTGGAAAGAAGCCTTTTACATGTACCGAGTGCAATAAGAGTTTCAGTTATTTATCAATCTTTAAAACCCATCAAATGATCCACAGTGGAATAAAACCTTTTATATGTACCGAGTGCAACAAGGCTTTCACTCACTCATCACATCTCAAAAGCCATCAAATGATCCACAGTGGAAAGAAACCTTTTATGTGTACTGAGTACACCAAGGGTTTCACTCATCGCATTGCATCTTAAAAGCTATCAACTGATCCACAGTGGAAAAAATTAGCAGTAAATTTAAGAAACTGAGATAATACTCCACATACCTTGGCTTAGAAGTGAGGTTCATGACTATCATGGTATGCGCAAAACTCATCCACACAATTGATTTGAATCATATGAAATAAAAACTGGGTTGACAGAGTACATTAAATTCACCATGAAAATCTGGCAAGCTATATTGTTTTTGAAGAATAAGGATGGCTAGTTCATCATGGCTAACATCAAGATCAGGGAGATTCCCTGTTACTACTTCTGTTTTGTATGGCGCTCAATCCAGTGAGTACTCTCATAAATTCTTTGGGACATGGAGTTAGCCTGAAATCTAAAGATGGCCATGGCCCAATGGTGACATCACACTGACTAATTGTAGATGACCTGAAGCTCTGCAGTTCTAATGACCAAGAATTAGTAGAATTCCATTTATTGAAAAGCTTCTTGGGAGGAAGTGATGTCACCTAGCACGATGGGTGCCTGAGCGCTCTGCTCTGGAGCCATTCCTGATCAACAGTGAAAAAACATTTTCCAAGCAGCACCGATAACGGCTTGTACATGGCCTCTGAGTACTCTGGCAAGTGGGAGCAAGATAACGAGGGGGAAATCAGCGGACCTGCAGGGATAAGAATATGCGGGTGCAAGTGGGGACAGCGGAGAGAACAAAATGGTGATGAGTGGGCCACAGCAGCCCAAGGAGACAGAGCGCATGGAATGGGAGACACCCGCAGCCAATTTAAAAAAAGGAGAAGGTACCATTTCTGGGCATAACTCGAACCAAGATTGCGGGGAATGGTTTTTTTTCCCCCTTTACATAGCATCTAGTAACATACATAAATACTCTTGCATGTAAACATCAACATTCAACTGGTGTACAGTTTTCCCCTATATTATATTCAACTAACAATATTGCTAAGTAACTCCACAACCTCCCCCGAAACATTTGCATAGAAACCTACTTAAGCAGTAAACCCGTTAAAACCATTCATCTACCGTACAAATGCCCGTGAGGCAGTTTTAAGCCCACAGCCCTACTTATCCACCCTACCCCAGTTCCCTCTCTCCCCCTCCTGCAAGTACACCAATACTTTCCGCCAAGCCCTATCAAACTTGGGCCTCTTTTGTAATGCTGTTAATTTCTCCATTAGGTAAATTTGCTTAGCCGATCTTCACAGTGGAAAGTGGAAATCTGCGGCGGCTCCTCCTGCTTCCACCAATAGGCTATTTCACCTTTGTCCGCACTGAGACATGCTAATATTTGCTTCCTATTCTCCCTTGGGCCCCCTTCCCTCCACCATCCAAACAAGAAAACTTTGGGGTTCCTCTCTGTCTCTTCACCCACCACCCGTCTTATCCAACTCTGAATTTCATCCCAGAATATCTGGATCTGTAGGCATTCCCACCAAATATGATACATTGTGCCCGCCTCCTCTCCACACTGCCTCCAGCAACTCTTTGATGCCGTCGGATACATTTTATTCAAACGCACTGGGGTATAGTACCACCCCATTAACACTTTGTGCCAATTTTCCCGAATAGCAATGGAAATTGGCAAATGGTGACCCTGTTCCAGAATGGCCTTCCACTGACCAGTCTCCAAGTTCCTCCCCATCTCCCTTTCCCATGCCCTCATATAACCCAATTTCTCCTCCCCTTGCCCTTCTCATATTGCCCTATACAAGGCCATAATTAGCCCCCTAGATCTCTTTTTTCCCCTACCAAATCACTTCCAGTTCAGTAAACTCTCGTGCTAACCCCTCCTTCCCCAACTTCCCTTTCAAATAATGTATCACTTGACCATAATGAAACAACTGCCCAGGCCCTAAATTATATTCCTCCTGTAAATCTGCAAACGGGACCCACTCCCCCCATCGATAAATTAGTAAAACCATTGTAAACCTTTACTCTCCCATTGTTTATAAACCCGTCCCTCTCTTCCTGGGGTAAAGTCTCCCGTATAACACAGTCGTTGCATTACCGAGATGCTCGATACCCCCTTCCCTCCTTCCCTTCTTCTCACTCCATCCCATATGGCTAAAACATGCCGCGTGTAGGGGTTTTCTAAGAAACCCCCACTCCTGTCCTTTGCCATAGTCCATGGCATGACCTCAATTGGTCCTTCCTTCCACCCCTCCCCTTCCATATCTACAAATATTTTCCTTTCCCCTCCCTCTCTCCAGTCCATTAAATGCCTAATCTGGCTGCTCTATAATAGGCCTGGATATCTGGAACCCCCAATCCCCTTTCCCCCTGAGATCGGTAAAGGACCACCCGCGCTATTCTTGGAGGCCGTCTTTTCCATATGAAGTGAAATACTTTCCCTTGAATCTCCCCTAAATGCCTCTCAGGGATCTCCACAGGGAGAGCCTGAAAGTCATATAACATCCTGGGTATTAAATTCATCTTGACCGCTGCAATACGGCCCAACCAGGAAATCTCCATATCCATCCAACCCCGTAAGTCCTGGGCCACCTTTTTCCATAATTGGGGGTAATTTGCCCCATATAAAAGCTGTGGCTATGCCGTGAGATATACCCGTAAATACTCAATCACTTTCTTTGCCCATTTAAAGGGATACTATATATAATATATCACAAGATACGCACACTACGCCACTTAAGACCTTTACTTGAACCCACAGACTTCAGAACTGTCTACCAAGCCTTGGTAATGCCTCATCTTGACTTCGCAAATTTATTTATTTATTTAGACAGTTTTGTATACCGCCTTATCCTTCAATCAAAGCGGTCACAAGTGGGGGATACATTTAACACGCGGGGATATGAGACACACACACTAATTACTTACAGGGAACATGGGCAATGGAGGGTTAGGTGGCTTGCTCAAGACCACAAGGAGCACCTGTGGGACTAGAAACCCCAGTCCTTCCGGCCCAAGGTTGCTGTCCTCTAGTGGAGAACTAGTGGGATTTGAACCCCCGACCTTCCGGCCTGAAGTACCTTGCCCCAACCACTAGGCTACTCCTCCCTCCAAATGCAATTCTATATGGTCTCCCGCAATCAACTTTAAATCCTCTACAACTGGTGATGAACACCGCTGCTAGAGTTCTCGAAGGAATATCAAAGACAGACCACATAACCCCAATTCTAATAAAACTCCACTGGTTACCAACCAACACAAGAATCCACTACAAGATACTAATCATTACTTTCAAAGCCCTAAACAATCAAGCACCATCAACGATCGCCAACCTTTTACACACACAGACTCCCAATAGATCCAGAAGATCAACTGCTATAAACTCATTAACAATCCCAAAACAAACAGTCAGATACACTAAGGAAACATCTAAAAGAGCCTTCAGCATTCATGCCCCAATAGCTTGGAATGCACTCCCACCAGAACTGAGAGCCATAACCAGCCTAACACAATTCAGAAAAAGTCTCAAGCACCACCTCTTCTTAAGCTATTTCCCAACTTAGTTTTGCACAAGAGAAACACTACATCCATACTCAGGTCAAGACAACTTCAACTGTGACTAATGTTTATAGACTACTGTATATAGTTACATAATGTACATAGTTTCCCTTTATTACCAAGTTCAAATTCCTGTTACTTGTAAAATGCACTACAGTTTTCTGTATGTATATGTTTGGTTCCATGTAAACCGCGCTGATGATAATAGTGCGGTATATAAGAGATGTTAAATAAATAAATATAAAATAAATAAATACCTCTCCTTTAACCTGCCTATCTCCACCACCCCTATGTTAACATTCAGTGCCTCTGTCTTTTCCATATTTATTTTAAAACCCGACACATCCCCATACTGTTCTGGCACTTCTAAGACTGTTCCTAATGTCACCTCTGGCTGCGTTAGTGTTAATAAAATATCATCTGCAAACAATGATATCTTATGCTGCCTCTCTCCCACCCATACCCCCTTAATCCTCTCCTCCTCCCTTCTCCTCTGTGCCAAAGGTTCCATAGCCAAAGCAAAAAGCAAAGGCGATAAACGGCATCCCTGCCTTGTACCTCTCTGAAGGGAAAAAGCTTCCGAGTACCAACCATTAATTCGTCCCCTTGCCTGTGGCCTGTCATACAAAGCTCTCACCCAGGCGACATAGTTGTCCCCAAACCCCATCCATTACTGCAAATAGATATTCCCAACCCACCCGATCAAATGCTTTTTCCGGGTCAATAGACAGCACCATCGTACTATCCTTGCCCTATGTGCCCCCCAAATTGCCTCTAACACTCTCTTGATGTCCAGCGCCCACCTACCATTAATAAACCCTGTTTGATCTATATTGACAAGAGTAGGCATTCCCTGAGCCAATCTATTCACTAGTATTTTTGCCAAAATCTTCACATCCGTGTTCAATAGCGATATTGGGCGAAACGACCCACAATTCAGCGGATCCTTCCCTGCCTTTGGTATTAAGTTATACCCGCTGTCAACATTCCCTGTGATAGTGCCCCTCCTTCCCTACAATCCCATTATACAATTTCCCATGAAAATCCACCAAGTCCTCCCGGAAGGTCTTATAAAACAAATTAGGCAAGCCATCCAAGCCTGGAGTTTTCCACAGTGACATTTCCTTAATCACCTTCTCAATTTCCCCTATAGAAATGGGTTGCTCTAGACTGGCCTCCAAATCCTCTCCCACTTTTGGAAGTTCCACTGATCCCAAAAATTCCCCTATGGAGGCCATTTCCCCTCCCCCCCCCCTTTGGGAGTACAGCTCTGCATAGTACTGCAAAATCTATCCCCTATTTGCTTTCCGCCCCTCAGATTGCCCCATCCTGGCCCTTAATTGCTATTATTGCATTCCTTACCTCCCTCTTTTTAAGTTTTCTCGCCAGCATTCTCCCGGCCCTATCCCCCCATTCATAGAACCTTTGTTTTACTCGCTTCATCTAATAAGCAATGGCTTCTAATTGTAACTTGTTTAACTCCAAGCGCAATTGATTTAAATATTTCAGTTTCCTTCCTGACCCCGTCCTATTGTGCAGCGTTGTGACCTCCTTAATTTCAACATGCAAATTGTCCTCCCTTTCTTCCTACCCTTCTTGTATTTAGCAGCCCACATAATCAACCTCCCCCGGATTACCGCTTTCATTCCTTCCCACACACTAGTCTCCTGCACTTCTCCTGTATCATTCAGCTGCCAATAATCCTGCAAGCTTTTCTTGATGTCTTTTACTACTTGGTCCCTTCGGAGAAGACTCTCATTCAACCTCCAAAATCTGATACCTCCCTCTCCATTCCCACCCTGTATGTCAACCCAGGTCGGGGCATGATCTGACCATGTAACATTTCCAATCTCCACTCCCCGCACTCTGGTCCCCCACAGTTTATCTATCAGCAAGTAATCTATCCGGGGGTGGGTATAAAAGGTGTACTCCCTTGCCTCCTTGTTATGTTCCCTTCACATATCTTCAAGTACAAGAAACACAGTCAGAGACAAAGAACTGTGGCAGAAAGAGAGAGTTGAGCTTTTTCCCATCAGTTAGGTACCACAGGCTTGATTAAGAGGTATTTCCAAGCATACCTTGACAAATTTACTGCTACTTACTAATCAGTATAGCACTACAAGGCATATGCAGCTCTGTACATGTCAGACATGAGACACAGTCACTGCTCATCAGAGCTTACAATCTAATCAGGGCAAAAACATCACAAAACTGGAAACCAGAGTATGGTAAGATAAACTTAAGTAGTGAACAAGAGAGTGAGGAGCATCAGGATCCAAAAGCAGCCTCAAAGAGTTGGTTTCTTAGCCTGGATTTGAATAGGGCTAGAGAAGGAGCCTGACACACTGACTCAGATAGTTTGTTCCAGGCATATGGAGTAGAAAGGTGGAATGAACAAAGTTTGGAGTTGGCAGTGACAGAGAAGGGATCTGCTAGGGAACAGAGTTCCTGAGGAGGGGTTTTTAGAATGAGATAAGAGAGGAAAGGTATTGAGGAGCTGCAAAATGAATGCACTTGCAGATCAGCAGGAAAAGTTTGAACTGGATGCAGAAATGGATAGGGAGCCAGTGAAATGTCATGAGAAGAGGGGTTATATGAGCATAGCAGGCAGGAAGATAAGCCATGCAGCTGAGTTCTGAACAGATGATGATTGAGAGGGAGACCCGTGAGGAGCAGGTTACAATAGTGAAGATGGGAGGTGACTAGAGAGTAGATGAGGATCTTGGTAGTCTGCGTAGAAAGAAAGGGACAAATTTTACTGATATTATAGAGCAGGCGTGTCCAACTTCAAATAGGTCGTGATCTACTTTTTCCGGCCAAAAGTGCCAGTGATCTACCACCATGAAAATTAAGTTTCAAATTACTTTTTAACCCAATAAAGTTGGAGGATTCCCCCCCCCCTCCATTTTTAATGACCCTTCTGTCATTTACTTGGATGTGATCAGCTGTTAAGCAAATTAAGAAAAAATAAAAAAGAGAGACTAAGATCCGGTAAGAACTGCGAGGGGAAATGGAAAGTAAATTTTTTCTTAAAAGTTTTATTGAGTAATAACTTTCTTTAACTGTCTTAGTAACTTTCTTTAACTTTTATTGAGTAATTTGTTGAGTATTGATCCAGGCTGATCTTGCACAATCTTTAATATTTCGCTCTTGCTCCTTAGTGAGACGTCTGAGCCTGCATTTCATCCACCAGCTTTTTGAAGTTGGGTGAATTTATTTATTTATTTATTTAACGCTCTTATATACCGCACTTTTACCATCAGCGCGGTTTACAGTAAACATAAAGTACTCACAGATAG